>BMAF01002325.1:0-310000 GCA_014132575.2 Gasterosteus nipponicus
GTATGCTTCGTTCAGTTACGTATTGCTAGATTCCATCTCAGAGGCCCAAGTGAAACTTTATTACCGTACTAGTCATATCACTTAAGAACCAAAGGCTATTAGCCTTCTTCAGACAGTAATCCAGTCATCCGGCTTTTGAATGAGATCGGATCCGGTCCTCCAGTAGACCACCAGAGGCTCCAGGAGCTGAAGAAAGGGGGAGGAGGTTCTCAGAAAGGAATGAAACCGTTTTCCTGTTTGTTTCTTATCAGAGGTCGTGACCCCTGATTCATTCTGCTCTTCAGAGAAACACACAGTTTACTCGCCGAGGACCTGAAGGAGAAACGAATGCTTCACGTTTGGAGTTCTTCTTCATGTCGCGTGAACGAAAAGAAAGGGGAAGCAGAAATGAGTGAAACTCCTCAAGCTGCTCCTTCAACAGGCATGAGAAGAAGGATCATTAGACACAGAGCGGTGGAATAAGGGCAGCGACTATAGTAACACATCAGCTAAAACTACACAAACAACACAAACGCAAATAGGACTGACGCATGCTAGCACGCTAACGCTAACAGCGTCGCTTCGTCTTCCTTAGAAAAAGGAATGTGAGTACAGACGTTTTTCTCTGCTGGTTCTGACAGGAAACATCGGAAATAAACATTTAAATAGTTCATAAGAAAATAATTTAGATATAAATCAAAGCAAAAAAAGAGGAAACATAAATAAACAAAGACACACACAAACAAAACCGACAGCCTCCAACTTCTGTTGAATTAGACTTTTACTCTTGTACAGAACTTAATACTGACGTTCTGCTACTTTTACTTCTTTACATTTATCTGACGCCATTAAGTATATATATGTAAGTATATATATATATATATATATACACACTTGGTGCTTAGTTACTGTGGCCTTTGTACTTGTTTATTTTGTATTTTGTATTATCATGATACTGCTGCTCCTGATCTTGTGTCACTTTGCTGCCGTCCACTGTGGGACTAATAAGGGAATATCTTCTCTTATCTATCGTTGATGTATTACTACAGCAGTATATATCAATACTGTAGGCAGGAACACACACATTCCATGTTAGGCTAAACTACCAGCAGTATAAAAAGTCCTGAAAGGTGCCATTTATGTTTTATACATGTATTTATTTTGAGAGTAAATTGCTGAATACAGTACTTTTACTTGCAACACTATTGAAACACTAAAGCTATTAATATTTCTACGGCAAAGACATATTGGAGTACTTCTTCCACTGGTTTTAGGGCAGATCAGGCAGACGTGAGTTATTTAAAGAGGAAACTCATCTCAGTGGATCATTTAAACACACTGACAGCTGGACCCCAACGTCCGTCCGTCCGTCCGTCCGTCCGTCCGTCCGGGAGGCGTCATTGAGATACTGTGTAAATATGATATCTGGGAGATATGAGGGAGAAATGACATGTGGGTGTTGGTTCAGATTCTCACTACCAGTCGACAAAGCTTCTCCTCAGCGCTCAGCTGTCCTCAGACAGAAACAATTATGATGAGCTTGTGAAGAACCTGCTCCCAGGAGCACAAGGACGGACTGTCCAAAGAGCTCACAGGAGGACGAGGCATGTCTCACCTGGGCCAGAGAGCTGAGACAGAGGACTGCAGCATGAAACTGATCTGGACTTCTAGAGAAGTTCAGACTTAAATGATGAAAGTTTGTTTGGTGACTCATTTCCTAGTTCAGATCAGCTTTTTTTTTTACTTCACCAGGGACCTATAGGAGGTCCGGGGACCTATAGGAGGTCTCGGGGAACTATAGGAGGTCCGGGGAACTATAGGAGGTCCGGGGAACTATAGGAGGTCCGGGGAACTATAGGAGGACAGGGGGAACCATAGGAGAACCAAAGAACTACAGCAGGACCGGGTAACCAAAGGAGGACCGAGGAACTACAGCAGGACCAGGGAACTATAGGAGGAGGACCGGGGAACTACAGCAGGACCGAGGAACTACAGCAGGACCGGGGAACCATAGGAGGACCGGGGAACTACAGCAGGACCGGGAACCGTAGGAGGACCGGGGAACTACAGGAGGACCGGGGAACTACAGCAAGTCGCCAATGTGAGTGGGAGACTTCTGTGACTAGCCAAGGTTTCATTTTCCTCTGTGGTCCAGGGAGTCTGTGGTGAAGTTTCTTTGAATGGAAATGTATCTGATCCATCATCTGAGACACGTCAACACATTTGGGATCTTCGGAAACATTGACATCACAATGTGTGAAACAAACTTTTGATTCATTTAAATGGCTCCGTGGGACAAACGGAGCAGACAGGATTTATTGACTAAATAACAACCATTAGATTTGATTAAATGTATTCTATCCAGAACAAACAGATAAGACATTAAAGAGGACGTGATCCATGCGGACCTCTGTCCTCCAAACGCTGTCTGTGGGGCCCAGAGAGAGGACACACACTGGCTGTCTATCTGTCCCAGAGAGAGGACACACTGGCTGTCTATCTGTAGGAGGACACACTGGCTGTCTGTCTGTCCCAGAGAGAAGACACACACTGGCTGTCTGTCTGTCCCAGAGAGAGGACACACACTGGCTGTCTGTCTGTCCCAGAGAGTTTCACTGGCTGTCTGTCTGTCCCAGAGAGAAGACACACACTGGCTGTCTGTCTGTCCCAGAGAGAGGACACACACTGGCTGTCTGTCTGTCCCAGAGAGAAGACACACACTGGCTGTCTATCTGTCCCAGAGAGAAGACACACACTGGCTGTCTATCTGTCCCAGAGAAGGACACACACTGGCTTCTGTCTTCCCAGAGAGAAGACAAACTGGCTGTCTATCTGTCCCAGAGAGAAGACACACACTGGCTGTCTGTCTGTCCCAGAGATAGACAACCACTGGCTGTCTGTCTTAACACTGGCTGTCTGTCTGTCCCAGAGAAGACACACACTGGCTGTCTGTCTGTAGAGAGGACACACTGGCTGTCTATCTGTCCCAGAGAGAGGACACACACTGGCTGTCTGTCTGTCCCAGAGAGAAGACACACACTGGCTGTCTGTCTGTCCCAGAGAGAGGACACACACTGGCTGTCTGTCTGTCCCAGAGAGAAGACACACACTGGCTGTCTGTCTGTCCCAGAGAGAAGACACACACTGGCTGTCTATCTGTCCCAGAGAGAGGACACACACTGGCTGTCTGTCTGTCCCAGAGAGAAGACACACACTGGCTGTCTGTCTGTCCCAGAGAGGACACACACTGGCTGTCTGTCTGTCCCAGAGAGAGGACACACACTGGCTGTCTGTCTGTCCCAGAGAGAGGACACACACTGGCTGTCTGTCTGTCCCAGAGAGAGGACACACACTGGCTGTCTGTCTGTCCCAGAGAGAGAAGACACACACTGGCTGTCTGTCTGTCCCAGAGAGAAGACACACTGGCTGTCTATCTGTCCCAGAGAGAAGACACACTGGCTGTCTGTCTGTCCCAGAGAGAAGACACACACTGGCTGTCTGTCTGTCCCAGAGAGAGGACACACACTGGCTGTCTATCTGTCCCAGAGAGAAGACACACACTGGCTGTCTGTCTGTCCCAGAGAGAGGACACACACTGGCTGTCTGTCTGTCAGAGAGAGAGGACACACACTGGCTGTCTGTCTGTCCCAGAGAGAGGACACACACTGGCTGTCTATCTGTCCCAGAGAGAGGACACACACTGGCTGTCTGTCTGTCCCAGAGAGGACACACACTGGCTGTCTATCTGTCCCAGAGAGAGGACACACACTGGCTGTCTGTCTGTCCCAGAGAGAAGACACACACTGGCTGTCTGTCTGTCCCAGAGAGAGGACACACACTGGCTGTCTGTCTGTCCCAGAGAGAGGACACACACTGGCTGTCTGTCTGTCCCAGAGAGAAGACACACACTGGCTGTCTATCTGTCCCAGAGAGAAGACACACACTGGCTGTCTGTCTGTCCCAGAGAGGACACACACTGGCTGTCTGTCTGTCCCAGAGAGAGGACACACACTGGCTGTCTATCTGTCCCAGAGAGAAGACACACACTGGCTGTCTATCTGTCCCAGAGAGGACACACACTGGCTGTCTATCTGTCCCAGAGAGAAGACACACACTGGCTGTCTATCTGTCCCAGAGAGAGGACACACACTGGCTGTCTGTCTGTCCCAGAGAGAGGACACACACTGGCTGTCTGTCTGTCCCAGAGAGAGGACACACACTGGCTGTCTATCTGTCCCAGAGAGAAGACACACACTGGCTGTCTGTCTGTCCCAGAGAGAAGACACACACTGGCTGTCTATCTGTCCCAGAGAGAGGACACACACTGGCTGTCTATCTGTCCCAGAGAGAGGACACACCTGGCTGTTGGTCTGTCCAAAAATACTTGACCTGAGTTCAGAAGTTGAATCAGTGATTCATATCTTAAAATAAAACGTGACAGGAGAAAGTTTCCCTTGACATTCTTGTGATGATTTGGATCAGATAAATACAACGTAGACTCTCAATCTCTTCCGATACATCAATATGAATGAGAGAATTATATTTATGACACCTTTAATGTAAAATGTAGTCTTTAGTTTCATGTTCACTGAGAATACAAATGTTTTAAACCCTTTAAGTCAACAATGGCGGTTATATAATAACTACAGTCAACACAGATGTGTTTATTATATCATAAACTGTCCTTAACGTCTTAACTTTGACAGTGCCAATTCTAACTGATTTTGACTTAATATATTTTGACTTATTTTATCCAAACAAAATTTGACCTAACGTATTTGGACTTTTTCTTTTGATCTAGATTTTAGACTTTTTTTCCAAGGTTATATTTCCCTAAAACATTTTTGTGAATGTGAATGTATATGTATATATATATGTTATATATGATATTTTGGAATATTATTTACCTAAAATAAAAAAAAGAATTTGAAAAAACATTACATTAGATTACATTAGAAAAAACAAAAAATGACGTTTTTGTCTATACCATTTTCCACCTAATATTTTTATTTTTTCCCCAATTACTTTTTTTAATATTTTGACTTTTACATGTTTTTAGACTAAAATGACTTTTTTCCCACATAATATTTTTTCACTTAACATTTTCCAAAAAGAAAAGATGTTTTTCTACACTATTTTTTGAACCGTATTACCATATTTTTAGTGACTTCTTTTAACTTAAAAAAAGATTTGATCATTCGTGTGTTTTTCAAAATATTTTTTGATCCGATATTTGACCTTTTTTCAAAAGCAATTTGACAAAAAATCTTTTTTGAAATGTTTCATCCTAACATTTAAATAAATTATTAAATGACAATAATAAATATGCATAATACAATCAAATATAATGAATGGATATAATAAGTTAATCAAATGAATTAATAAATATCCTACATCGACATTGATTGACATTTGGCCCTTCAACAGGTTCCGGAGTTGTGTTTTTAACTTCCTGCAGGATTTCATTCATAAGCAGCTGTTGTTTTAGTTGAGAAGGGTCCCCTGAACGCACCGTGAGACAAGGACATGACCCAACATGACTCCTCACAGAAAGGAAACCGAGTATTTAGCTTGTGACCTTCACCACAGCAGAAGAACCAGCAGAAGGGAGGACAGAAGAGTCGGTCTCTCTTTTACACAGAAGGTAGCGGCGACTGTCACTAAAAATGGCTTTAAAGAGGAAGCGGCTGGGAAATCCCCTCTGGTGACGGAAAGGCGAGGTCATGCCAGCGGGAGGAGGGAGGAGGGGGGGGGGGAGGAGGGAGGGAGGAGGGAGGAGGGGGAGGGGAGGGGGAGGGGGGCTCAACAAGGCAGGACACGGCGGGAGGATAAGAGAAGGAGGGAGGCAGAGGGGAAGGTAGGAAGGAGGGAGGAAGGGAGGAGACCAGCACACTCCTACGGTATCTCCTCCTCCTTCTCACCTCCCTCCTCCTGCTCCTGTCCTCATCTCCTCCTCCTTCTTCTCACCTCCCTCCTCCTGCTGCTGTCCTCATCTCCTCCTCCTTCTCACCTCCCTCCTCTTGCTGCTGTCCTCATCTCCTCCTCCTCCTCCTTCTCACCTCCCTCCTCCTGCTGCTGTCCTCATCTCCTCCTCCTTCTCACCTCCCTCCTCCTGCTGCTGTCCTCATCTCCTCCTCCTCCTTCTCACCCCCCTCCCTCTTGCTGCTGTCCTCATCTCCTCCTCCTCCTTCTCACCTCCCTCCTCCTGCTGCTGTCCTCATCTCCTCCTCCTTCTTCTCACCTCCCTCCTCCTGCTGCTGTCCTCATCTCCTCCTCCTTCTTCTCACCTCCCTCCTCTTGCTGCTGTCCTCATCTCCTCCTCCTCCTTCTCACCTCCCTCCTCCTGCTGCTGTCCTCATCTCCTCCTCCTTCTCACCTCCCTCCTCTTGCTGCTGTCCTCATCTCCTCCTCCTTCTCACCTCCCTCCACCTGCTGCTGCTGCTGTCCTCATCTCCTCCTCCTCCCTCACCTCCTCCACCTGCCTCCTCATCTCCTCCTCCTCTCACCTCCCTCCTCCTGCTCCTGTCCCTCTCATCTCCTCCTCCTTCTTCTCACCTCCCTCCTCTTGCTGCTGTCCTCATCTCCTCCTCCTTCTCACCTCCCTCCACCTGCTGCTGTCCTCATCTCCTCCTCCTCCTTCTCACCTCCCTCCACCTGCTGCTGTCCTCATCTCCTCCTTCTTCTCACCTCCCTCCTCCTGCTGCTGCTGTCCTCATCTCCACCTCCTCCTTCTTCTCACCTCCCTCCTCCTGCTGCTGTCCTCATCTCCTCCTCCTCACCTCCCTCCTCCTGCTGCTGTCCTCATCTCCTCCTCCTCCTCCTCACCTCCCTCCTCCTGCTGCTGTCCTCATCTCCAGTCAGCTGTTGGTTGAATGCACTTATTGTAAGTCACTTTGAATGAAGGCCTCATCTGAATGAAGGAGGTAAATGTAACTGAACCTCTGCTGGTTAGCCGTTAGCCGTTAGCCGTGCTGCTAACGTTACTAGCTCCTCCTCCTGTGGATCTCAGCACCGATTGGTTGTTTACAATTTCACATGATCAGAGACTAGAGAAACATTGATGATGTCATCAGCAATGTTTGTAGAACCAGTGAAGATCACATGAACATTATACTAAGAGAGGAGGACGCAATTACCCAGAATGCAGTGGACCCGTACGGAGAGCTGAGTCCTCAGGATCATAATGGGCTTCTTCCCTTTCCTGTGGACAAAGAACACTGATAAAAAGCAAACAACACCAGGAAATACTAGAGAGAACCTCCTTCCGTTATAATAGCCAAACCCTACAGCGTATGAGAAGATGTATCTATAGATACATACATGCATTAAGGCCATTAAGGTTGCTCCAAGTGTGCCTCTTATGTTTTTCTGATATCACTAAAAGTGAGCAAAACACTACTTTTTAACAGATAATCAAGTTACATCAAAAACTTTGATCTTGGCCCAGCACTAATAGCTGAATACCTGATCATGTGTGTGTATATATATATATATATATATATATATATATATATATATATATACACACACATGATCAGGTTCATCTTAAAGTATGTAAAGTCCATCCTAAAAAAGTCCCAATCACTTCTTGCATCCCACTGGCTTCACCTCTATCGCCCTCACTTCCCTCCTTCACCCCCTGTCTCCAAACCAAGTTCTTACCCTAGTAACCTCTGCCCGTCCACCACCTGCCCTCTTGACCCCATTCCATCACATCTTCTACAATCTATCGCTCCTGACCTTCTTCCTTTCCTCACCTGTCTCATCAACAACGCTCTGTTATCTGGATGTTTTCCCAATTCTCTGCAGGAGAAGAGTTAATCCTCTCCTGAAGAAACCCACCCTCAACCCTTCTGAAGAACATAACTACAGACGGTCTCTCTTCTTCCCTTTCTGTCCAAAACTCTTGAACGTGTGATCTTTAACCAACTCACCTCCTATCTTCACCATAACAACCTCCTTGACCCCCACCAGTCAGGCTTCAAGGCCGTTCCACAGAGACTGCTCTCCTTGCTGTCTCAGAGCAGCTCCACACTGCTAGAGCTCCTCTCTCTCCTCTGTCCTCGTCCTTCTGGACCTCTCTGCTGCATTTGACACAGTCAACCAGCAGATCCTTGTCCCCTCCCTTCAGGAACTTGGTGTCTCAGGCTCTGCTCTCTCTCTTCTCTCGTCCTACCTCGACGGCCGCACCTACCGGGTAACCTGGAGAAGATCTGTGTCGGAACCTTGTCCTCTTACTATGGGAGTTCCTCAGGGTTCCGTCCTGGGTCCCCTCCTCTTCTCGCTCTACACCAACTCTCTCTGCGATGTCATTCGCTCGCATGGCTTCTCCTACCACAGTTATGCAGATGACACACAACTAATTCTCTCCTTCCCTCACTCGGATCTCTGCCTGTCTGACTGACGTCTCTCAGTGGATCCGCCCACCATCTGAAAATCAACCCCGACAGACTGAACTACTTCTCTTTCCAGGGAAAGATTCAGGCTCTTGTCATCTCCCTCCTGGACTACTGTAACTCCCTCCTGCAGGTCTCCTGCTACCACCATTCCACCTCTGCAGCTCATCCAGAATGCAGCAGCTCCACTGGTCTTTAACCTTCCTAAGTTCTCCCTCACTCCTCCACTCCTCCGCTCTCTTCACTGGTACCGGTGGCTCATCCAGTTTTAAACATGGTGCTCACGTACCCTGCTGTGAATGGACGGGGTCCAGCTTGTTCCTCCTCACTGAGAGCAAAACACTCCACTAGATCTCCACTCTTTGCTGTCCTGCTCCTAAATGGTGGAAGGAGGTCTCTGAAGACATCAGGACCACAGAGAGCCTTCACATCTTCAGACTAAAGACACACCTCTTCAGACTCTACCTCCACTAACACACTAACTAACTGTAGCACTTACATTGGACTTATAATGGTTCTTATCTACAGCAAGTTGTACATCGGCTTATTTGATGAAATCACACTTTCTTGTTTCTTGTTCTTCTGAGTTTGTGTCCTTATGGTTGAAATGTTCTTATTGTAAGTCGCTTTGGATAAAGTGTCAGCTAAATGACATGTGATGTGATCTAAGAGTCTCAGGTTCCTCTTAAAATGTCCTAGGTCCCCCTCAAGGAGTCCCAGGCCCTATTCATAGAGTCTCAGTGACAGGTGAGACAGGTGAAGGTCTTCTTACGTCACGTCTTGGTAGAAGCTCTCCAGCTCATCTCTCTGCTCGTCCAGAGACAAGTCAAGGTCCAGATAGTTTCCAAGCGGAGACAACTGAAGGGTGCAGTCCTCTAACTGAAGGACAGAAGGACAGTAAACACCATCATGACATCAGCGTGACATCATACATCCTGTTAAACTGTCCCAGGCCACTGAATAGTGGGATCTGATCATGTGATTGCAAGCCTCCCAGCATGCACTGGGGCAACTGGGTTATGTACATACTGGGGTTACATTCTGGTCTAGATTAAATGTCTAATTCATCTCCAGTTTATAAACAACACAATTTCATTCCACTTCAATATACAGATCAATAACATTTTGGTGATAAATCCTCCTGAATAAATCAAGAGGAAGGCGATCAAAGAATGAAATGGAGTCGTTGCAATGACAACCACAGGTTTATATATAAATAAAATGATCCTGGATCAGCTGCTGCAGTGATAAATACCAGCTACAGCTGATATTAATACATCACTCTCTAAACCATAGAGACCAATGGTTCCATGTTCAGATCGGGATGGAGGTGCATTCAGTATTATTAACAGTAATACTGTAGACACCAGCACCTTCTCAGGGCACCACCCTGAGATACTCCATGAAGTCCTCCTTTGTTCAGAGGATCAATATTAACAACAGTTATGTGAAGACAATGGAGACAGAGGTCGATACACAAACAATACAATACAACAAAAACACACAAAGATCCATCTCTCATCTCACTGTCACCAAAGAATTGAAAAAGAAAAACAAGTCCAATTTACTTCTAAGAATATCTTTGTATATTTTGTACCTGATGTAGTACTTCAGCAACTACACACCTGCAGTACTTCAGGGACACACCTGGCATTGACAATGTCCTGAGTCAAAACTTCTTAAATGAAATGAAGGTGAAATGATCCTTTAGGAGTCCAGCAGCAGGTAAATCCACAGGATTACAGCAGCAACGGTAAAGTGCACAGACGTTATAGATATAGATGTATACACATGATCAATAACTAATCAAAAGGGGGTTTGTGGTCCACTTGGAGCAGCAAGAGGGAACTCCCATTGATCGGGTTAATGGATCTACATGCTGCACATGATCAATAAGCAATCAGCAGCACAGGGACCTGATTGGGACTATTGATCATGTGATCACTCTGAGACAGACCTACACACAGATGGTGAAAGGACAAAGCGTCTCTGCAGCTGGTTGAGCTCATATCAACATGCTGCTGACTACATCCGTCCTGCTTATCTGGTGTTTACAGCTCCACCCTCCTCCTCCACCCTCCTCCTCCTCCTCCTCACCAACAAGAAGCAGAACATTTGGGTCTCCACCGTTCCACCTTGTTGGATCTGGACCTAAAGTCTCAAGAAACAAACGTTCCGGAGGAGAAGGAGACAGACTGCTGACTCAGTCAGTGAACTTCAGCCTCCACCATGATAAGTGACTGATGTACACAGACTCCCCACTGCTCCACTTAACAACACAAACAGGAAGTAAACAAAAGCATTATCAAAGTACACCAGCAGAGTAGCTGCAGTCTCACCAGCGTGACCTTTAGCCTTTCACAACCTGACCCTTACAGATGAGTCAGTCTTCACGGCGTCATGTGACCCAGCAGGAAGTAGTTCTTCTCCATGTCTACCTCGTCTTCCTGTGACCGGTCAGAGACCCACTGGACACTTGTTGGTCCTTTACTTCACATGACGGCGGAGTGAAGGAAGATCATCCAGGAAGACAAAGCTCTCATGTGCTTTAACGTGGAGACACGTTGTAAGACGCTAAATGACATGTGATGCAACAATAAGAAACCTGAATGACACACACACACACACACACACACACACACACACACACACACACACACACACACACACACACACACACACACCTTCAGAGGCGCCTCCAGCAGCTTGTGGATCCCCGCGATCTGCTCCCCGAGCGGCAGGTTCTCCTCCACGTTCACCGTCGGAGGTCGGCGCGGTTCGGGAAAGTTCGTGCAGACGAACGGATCCGAGTCCTCCAGGTACTGGACCCGACAAACCACGGAGGCCATGGCCGAGAAACCGCGACTGAGCTGCGGCTAAACGCGTGCGTGTGGGTCGCTGCGTCCAACAACTGGAGGAGGACCGAGTCCCAGCTGCGACACACTTCCGGTTACACCTTTCAAAATAAACGCAGCTTTGGGCCGAAACATTTAAAAAAAGAACCCGATCTGATTATTAGTATGAAGTATCAGAACACAGAAGCTTGTACAAAGTGTCCACGTCACTGTGTACTGGACTGAGCACAAGTTAATTCAATTCAATTCAATTCAATTCATTTCATTTAATTTTATCTCAAAATCTCAAATTACAAATTATCCTCAGAGTCCTCGCATGTGTATCCTCTGTACACATGCGAGGACTCTGTCCCCAAACCCACACATCTGCACAGACGTCTCCTGATGGACAGACTACAATGATGTCATGTGGACACAATGAACAATACATTCAACTCATAAAACAGAAATGATCAAATAATTGAGAGTAGTAAGCAGGTGGGACAGGACCACTGCAGGGACCACCACCATCACATAGAACCACCATCAGATAGAACCACCATCACATAGAACCACCATCAGATAGAACCACCATCACATAGAACCACCATCAGATAGAACCACCATCACATAGAACCACCATCAGATAGAACCACCATCAGATAGAACCACCATCACATAGAACCACCATCAGATAGAACCACCATCAGATAGAACCACCATCACATAGAACCACCATCACATAGAACCACCATCAGATAGAACCAC
Organism: Gasterosteus nipponicus; assembly: GCA_014132575.2. NCBI lineage: Eukaryota > Metazoa > Chordata > Actinopteri > Perciformes > Gasterosteidae > Gasterosteus > Gasterosteus nipponicus. The sequence goes on from BMAF01002325.1 coordinate 11,978, forward strand.
CATCACATAGAACCACCATCAGATAGAACCACCATCACATAGAACCACCATCACATAGAACCACCATCACATAGAACCACCATCAGATAGAACCACCATCACATAGAACCACCATCAGATAGAACCACCATCACATAGAACCACCATCAGATAGAACCACCATCAGATAGAACCACCATCACATAGAACCACCATCACATAGAACCACCATCAGATATAACCACCATCATAGAACCACCATCAGATAGAACCACCATCACATAGAACCACCATGACATAGAACCACCATCAGATAGAACCACCATCAGATAGAACCACCATCACATAGAACCACCATCACATAGAACCACCATCAGATAGAACCACCATCAGATAGAACCACCATCACATAGAACCACCATCAGATAGAACCACCATCACATAGAACCACCATCAGATATAACCACCATCACATAGAACCACCATCAGATAGAACCACCATCACATAGAACCACCATCAGATAGAACCACCATCAGATAGAACCACCATCAGATAGAACCACCATCACATAGAACCACCATCAGATAGAACCACCATCATAGAACCACCATCAGATAGAACCACCACCAGATAGAACCACCATCAGATAGAACCACTACCAGATAGAACCATCGTCAGATAGAACCACCATCAGATAGAACCACCATCACATAGAACCACCATCAGATAGAACCACCATCAGATAGAACCACCATCACATAGAACCACCATCAGATAGAACCACCATCATAGAACCACCATCAGATAGAACCACCATCACATAGAACCACCATCAGATAGAACCACCACCAGATAGAACCACCATCAGATAGAACCACCGTCCACAGAAGCCTGTGGGGAGGGAAAGCACATAGAAGGTAATGCTGGTTTATAATGACAGCAACAGTAATATGATTCATGTTTAAAATATTAATAATGACGATGATGATGATGATGATGATGATGGCAGCAGCAGGTATCAGCAGGGCCACGGCAGGACCAGGATCCAGAAGCTCTTTAAGATACGACGGTGCCTCACCAGCAAGTGCCTTGTAGGTGAGGAGAAGAACCTTAACATCTATTCTTGATTTAACAGGGAGCCAGTGCAGAGAAGTTAATACAGGAGTGATATGATCCCTTTTCTTAGTTCTTGTTAATACACGTGCTGCAGCATTCTGAATCAACTGGAGAGGCTTAAGAGATTTACAAGAGCAGCCTGATAACAAAGGTTGAATCCACTGATTCTCCAGAGGAGTTTGGTGAGTCCGTGTGAGCATTAAAGCTCTACATCTGCAGCTCACTTTCCTCCTCTGGGTCCGGAGGAGTATTTATTGATGCGTATGATGATGTATTTTAGTTTCATCAGGTCCTTTCTTCATCTGTATTTGACTTATGTTTGCTGCTATAATGTTTACACATGGAATCCATAAAGTAAACTCTTATTTTTTAGGAAGCCTCACTGAACATCCGGTTGTCGCGCATGGAAACAACTTGAGAAGCAGGACAATGACGTCAGAGGGGAAAGTTTCAGCTGCAGCTGCTAACAATTAAAAAAACAAGAAAGAAGAAGAAGGACAGCGCCCTCTGATGGCTCAAGGACAGCAGCACAAGGAGACAGAGACACAAGGAAAGAAAGGGACACATACATAGAGACAGGAGACAGGAAGACCAGGAGACAGCGACAAAGCGAGACAAAGAGACAATGAAACAATGAAACAAGGGGACAAGGAGACAGAGAAGCAAGAAGATTGAGAGGGAGATAAAGATAAACAGACAAGAAGACAACGAGAATGAGACACCAGGAGACAGGAACAAGATGAGGAGACAAGGGGACAGCAAGACAAAAAGGCAAAGGGACAGAAGACAAGGTGACAGAGAGACACATAGACAGATAGAAGGCAATGGAGACAAAGAGACAGACACACGTTGAAACAAGGAAACAAAAGGATATGGAAACAAGAAGACAAGGAACAAGGAGACAGAAAGACAAAGGGACAAGGAGAAAGAGAGATACTCAGAGATAAGGAAGCAAGTGGACAAAGAGACGTGGCCCACCTTCGACCCCAGGGGACACCATGACTGGACTCTCGCCTCGTCCACCTGCTGCAGACACATTTCCCCCTGTTGATTAATATATAAAAGAGGAGAAAGAGGACAGAGAAACCAGGAGATGAGGACCAGGAGACAGAGAGACGCGGCTACAGTTGTGTGTGTCCCTTTGTTCTTGTTTCTGTCTCTTTGTAGTTGTTTTTCTCAGTTACTTTGGTACATTTCTTGAATCATTCTTGACATTTACAAAACAGCACGTGTATTTCTCAAAACACTTCATACAACTAGCAAAACTCCTCGGAATCAGCAACATTTATTACCAAAATCGGATTACCTGCAAAAGCCAGTCTCTTGCTCAAATCCTTCCGTTCGTCTCTCAAGAGTAAATATGTGTGTCGCTGAACATGTACATTGTAAGTTACACTTTAGTGTGTGTGGGAGATCGATTGCAAGAGACTGGACAAGAAGGAATTTGTTCTAGTGTCGAATCCAGCCTCTGCTGTGATGTCATCATGTGCTGCATCCTCTGTGCACGTGGCTGATACACTTTCCATCTCCAGGAGAGGACAATTCCTCCATGGAGTTTAGGAATGGGGAGGAGAGTGGAAGGAACTTCATCAGCATCCTGTTGTGAGTCACAAACCATCGCCTGATGATGTTGGTCTTTTTTTCCCTTTTCTTTTTGCTAGTTTATCTGTCTCTCCTTGGTCGACATACATCAGATCTGACATGAGATCATGAAGCTTAACTCGGCCCATTTCTGACAGAATAAATAAATGGCTCAATAGGTGGATAAATAAACATTTACCAAAGCAACAACGTATAATCTAATTGCATGATACTAACCAACGTAACTAATGTATTATATTTATTAGAATATTACTGTAATTTCTTAATTAAATGATTCCGGCTAAAACAAAGTTCATCTGTTCTTGATCCTCCAGCAGGAGGAGATGTTTCTCTACATTCTGGAGTCTAGTTACCAGGGTTTTGCCTAAGAAACATGATGAAACTCACGGACACACACACACACAATTGTTGAGACACACAAAGACCCAGAAAAACCCACTTGAGCGCACACACACATGTGCATGCACAGAAAGGCCAAACTTTACTGATTTTTAGTTTATTCCTTCAGGGGCCGTCACCGTTAGGTGAACCATCAGGTGTCCCATCAGTTAACCCACCACGTATCCCAACAGGTGAACCATCAGGTGTCCCATCAGTTAACCCACCACGTATCCCATCAGGTGAACCATCAGGTGTCCCATCAGTTAACCCACCACGTATCCCAACAGGTGAACCATCAGGTGTCCCATCAGTTAACCCATCAGGTGAACCATCAGGTGTCCCATCAGTTATCCCACCACGTATCCCATCAGGTGAACCATCAGGTGTCCCATCAGGTGAACCATCAGGTGTCCCATCAGTTAACCCACCACGTATCCCATCAGGTGAACCATCAGGTGTCCCATCAGTTAACCCATCAGGTGAACCATCAGGTGTCCCATCAGTTATCCCACCACGTATCCCATCAGGTGAACCATCAGGTGTCCCATCAGTTATCCCACCACGTATCTCATTAGGTGAATCATCAGGTGTCCCATCAGGTGACCCATCAGGTGTCCCATCAGGTGAACCATCAGGTGTCCCATCAGTTAACCCACCACGTATCCCATCAGGTGAACCATCAGGTGTCCCATCAGGTGACCCATCAGGTGTCCCATCAGGTGAACCATCAGGTGTCCCATCAGTTAACCCACCACGTATCCCATCAGGTGAACCATCAGGTGTCCCATCAGTTAACCCACCACGTATCCCATCAGGTGAACCATCAGGTGTCCCATCAGTTAACCCACCACGTATCCCATCAGGTGAACCATCAGGTGTCCCATCAGTTAACCCACCACGTATCCCATCAGGTGAACCATCAGGTGTCCCATCAGTTATCCCACCACGTATCCCATCAGGTGAACCATCAGGTGTCCCATCAGTTATCCCACCACGTATCTCATTAGGTGAACCATCAGGTGACCCATCAGGTGTCCCATCAGTTAACCCACCACGTATCCCATCAGGTGAACCATCAGGTGTCCCATCAGTTAACCCATCAGGTGTCCCATCAGTTAACCCACCACGTATCCCATCAGGTGAACCATCAGGTGTCCCATCAGTTAACCCATCAGGTGAACCATCAGGTGTCCCATCAGTTAACCCACCACGTATCCCATCAGGTGAACCATAAGGTGTCCCATCAGTTAACCCACCACGTATCCCATCAGGTGAACCATCAGGTGTCCCATCAGTTAACCCACCACGTATCCCATCAGGTGAACCATAAGGTGTCCCATCAGTTAACCCACCACGTATCCCATCAGGTGAACCATCAGGTGTCCCATCAGTTATCCCACCACGTATCCCATCAGGTGAACCATCAGGTGTCCCATCAGTTATCCCACCACGTATCTCATTAGGTGAACCATCAGGTGTCCCATCAGGTGACCCATCAGGTGACCCATCATGCCTCTAACAGCTGAATGTAGAGTGACTGAGGTTTAGGTGACCCTGATATTATTTCTAAACCAAAACAGCCTCAGTCTTCTCTCCGGTCGTCGACCTGCCTGGGGAGGTGTCCAGATGTGTTAGCAGGGCGGGGCTTCAAACCTGCAGTTCCTTCGGACTTCCTACTGTGACATTTTTTCTCAACACACGATGTTGGTGCGTTGAAGCTGAAAGTTTCCTCTTGATAGAACAAATTCCAGTTTGCTGTGTTTTTTCAGTGTTTGTCGTGTGACATCACTCCTGTTGATTTTGACAAAGAGTCAAATGTTTGAAAGCTGAAATGTCCTCAAACGGCCCACAAAAGAACGTTTCAAAATAGTGGTGCACAGTAGTACAATCAGTACATGAATTAAGCTGAGCAACTGAATAGAATATAAAATATAGAATAGAATATAAACCTGTTCCAGTCTTCGTCTGCGAGGTTCCTGTGGTACCAAAAGAGGTTCTATTGTTTGTCTATGAAGTTCCTGTAGTAACAGAGAAGGTTCTAGCTGGTTCTGGGTCGTCAGCGCCACCCCTCCCTATGATTTTAACGGTCTGGCTCGCTTTTGATCAAAGTGGGCAGCATCTGGTCCGAACCGGAAATGAGTTTGACACCCCTGTTCTAGATGGACCGGGTGGTTCTAGTGTTTTTTCATATTTATATTTTTCATATACAAGGTTCATATGATAACAGAGCAGGTTCTAGGAGATTCTAGTCTTCCTCCATGAGGTTCATATGGTAACAAATGAAGGACTAGGTGGTTCTAGTTTATGTCTACACGGTCCATATGGTGACAAGAGAGGTTCTAGATGTGTCTAGTGTTGTCTACTAGGTTCATGTGATGAGGGAGGAGGTTTTAGGTGGTCCTAGTGTTTGTCTATAATGTTCCTTTGTAATGGAGGAGGATCTATGGTTCCAGTCAGCCTTCAGGAGATCTTAGTGGTCCCAATCTTTTTTTCATGTTCAACATTTCGTACACCAGACTTCAAGGTGTGCCGGATAAAAACTATGAAATAAAAAGATACGATCGGCATGAAAACATTCATCCGCATAACGCAGAGCGATGAACACGTATTTTCAGTATGACTCCCAACACTTCCGGTTAAATGTAGCTTCCTTGTTAAAGTTGTAGGCTCTTCTTATCTCCTCAAGAGAGATGCTCTCCAAACATGTATTTGCTCATTCTAGCCGGCTCGTGGGCTTACGTTTTTTGACAATTATCACGTGACCAAGACAAGTGTCTTGAAATGTGCCAAGAGGGACAAGGGTATGTAATTGCTAAAGAATCCTTTAATTATTAATTATTAGTCATTTATTCTTTCTGTGCGTCTCAGTACCAAATGGCCCACAAACCCGTACAGGTCCGAGCCCAGTGGTTAAACAGTCAAACAGAATGAGGAACACGTTTGGTCTCATAGAGTTTCACACAAGAAGAAGAACCCGTCTAAGACACAGACTGGTAAAACTGAGCAGCCAGGTGGACATGATGGATCTCTGTTAGGAGACATGTCGGAAGGTCGGTGGTCAGATCCGTGACGAGGCTTCATTGACCTCCAACATCCACCATGCTGAGCCGGCAGTTTGACCGCCCGTCCAGTGACAAGTCAACTCGCCAGCTGTTTCACAACCGCTGTATCAGTTTCTGGAGAGAAGATAAAAATACATACAGAGCATCAGATAAGGAGGGTGGGAGGGTTCTAAGCTGCGAGGGGAGGACGGGACAATTGATGGATGGCCTGCGAACTCTGGATAGACCCCCCCCGCAGAGGCCTTCTGAGGAGGTAGAGTAGAACCAGGATCTGAGCTCTGATTGTTCTACAGGACTACAGGGATCCGTTGAAGTGGTTCCATGATCTTCTACATTGCAACTTGTGCTCTACTTCACATTGTGATGTTCTCCTTAGGTCGTCCTGAAGTGTTCAGCTGGTCCTTCATAGTTGAGAAGAATGTTCCTGATGATCGTCATCGGTCTAGATCACGGTCATCGCCTGTGTGTGTGTGCGTATGTGTGCGTGATGCTCCCTGTGTCTCTTTGATTGACAGGCGCTGTGTACCAGAGGACACGTTGATCTGTTGACCTTATCCACACCTGTAATCTGACCCTGGGTCACATGAAGCAGCGAACATGCTGATGGCTGTTGACCTAAAGCATTATCACATTATATTACATCACATGTCATTTATCAGTGGCCAAACTGCTTCTTAGACCACCCTTCTGGGACCTGCCCCGAACTCAGCTGAGACTTGGAATAAATACATTTTTTTGGTTGGGCTCACGGTGGGGCCGCATGGTCCTCTATGGACCAGCCGCCACTGGTCAACAGGTAAACAGACCAACGGGTCAATGCTTCAACAGATCAACAGATCAACAGGTCAACGGGTCAATGCTTCAACAGATCAACAGGTCAATGCATCAACAGATCAACAGATCAACAGGTCAACGGGTCAATGCTTCAACAGATCAACAGACCAACGGGTCAATGCTTCAACAGATCAACAGGTCAACGGGTCAACAGATCAACAGATCAACAGGTCAACGGGTCAATGCTTCAACAGGTCAACAGATCAACAGGTCAACGGGTCAATGCTTCAACAGGTCAACAGGTCAACAGGTCAACGGGTCAATGCTTCAACAGGTCAACAGGTCAATGGGTCAGTAGCTAGTACTGCTGTCATTCAGGGGCTGGCTGCTAACGGCAGGCTCCTGTTTGCACGCCTGTAAAAAAGCCCTTGTGTGTCGTCCTGCAGGTTCTGTTCCCTGCTAGCAGGGTGGGGGGGTTTATATCCTGCCTGTAGCCGACGACGGGTGGAGCTTGGAGAGTAAGAATGCAGCGAATTACAGAAATGAAAGACGATAAACAGAAATCATCTGGATTTTTAAAAAATACTTTAAAAAGTCCCGCTGGCGTTTGTGAGAAGCAGAAGATCCGCTTACTGCACTGTATCCTTCTCCTTTGGATTGTACATTAATACTTTTACCGTGATACTTTGTACAGTAATACACCCGTGTCAATCTAAGTGTGCGTTGGTCAGGCTCAGAGGAGGTCGCCCCCGACATCCTCAGCCAATCACAGAGCAGACAAACTGGGTGAAGGGTGGCGCTCGGCCTGCTCGGCTCGCTGCTGTTGCTCAACACCCCCCTGCCCCCCCTCAGTGATCCCCGTGGAGCGCCTGCCTCGTGTAAGGGTGTGTGTCGGCGCGTGTGTGTGTCTGCGCGTGTGTGTGTCTGTGCGCGTGTGTGTCGGCGCGCGTGTGTGTGTCTCGGCGCGTGTGTGTGTGTCTGTGCGCGTGTGCGTGTCTCGACCTGTTCGCCGAGGAGTTTCAAAACCTGCTGATGCAACGACCAGCGGAGTCACTGCAGCTCCATCGCCACTAGAGACACAACGAAACGCACTAATGGAGCGTGTGTGTGTCTGTGTGTGTGTGTGATACTGTGTGCGTGTGTGTGTGTGTGATACTGTGTGTGTGTGTGTGATACTGTGTGTGTGTGTGTGTGTGTGTGATGTGTGTGTGTGTACTGTGTGTGTGTGTGTGTGATACTGTGTGTGTGTGTGTGTGTGTGTGTGTGTGTGTGTGTGTACTGTGTGTGTGTACTGTGTGTGTGTGTGTGTGATACTGTGTGTGTGTGTGTGTGTACTGTGTGTGTGTGTGTGTACTGTGTGTGTACTGTGTGTACTGTGTGTGTGTACTGTGTGTGTGTGTGTGTGTGTGATACTGTGTGTGTGTGTACTGTGTGTGTGTGTACTGTGTGTGTGTGTGTACTGTGTGTGTGTGTGTACTGTGTGTGTGTGTGTGTGTACTGTGTGTGTGTGTACTGTGTGTGTGTGTGTGTGTACTGTGTGTACTGTGTGTGTGTGTGTACTGTGTGTGTGTGTGTACTGTGTGTGTGTGTGTGTGTGTGTGTGTACTGTGTGTGTGTGTGTGTGTGTGTGTACTGTGTGTGTGTGTGTACTGTGTGTGTGTGTACTGTGTGTGTGTGTGTGTACTGTGTGTGTGTGTGTGTGTGTGTGTACTGTGTGTGTACTGTGTGTGTGTGTACTGTGTGTGTGTGTGTACTGTGTGTGTGTGTGTGTGTACTGTGTGTGTGTGTACTGTGTGTGTGTACTGTGTACTGTGTGTGTGTGTGTGTGTGTGTGTGTGTACTGTGTGTGTGTGTGTGTGTACTGTGTGTGTGTGTGTGTGTACTGTGTGTACTGTGTGTGTGTGTGTGTGTGTGTACTGTGTGTGTGTGTACTGTGTGTGTGTACTGTGTGTACTGTGTGTGTGTGTGTGTGTGTGTGTGTGTGTGTACTGTGTACTGTGTGTGTGTGTACTGTGTGTGTGTGTGTGTACTGTGTGTGTGTGTACTGTGTGTGTGTGTGTGTGTGTGTGTGTGTGTACTGTGTGTGTGTGTGTGTACTACTGTGTGTGTACTGTGTGTGTGTGTGTGTGTACTGTGTGTGTGTACTGTGTACTGTGTGTACTGTGTGTGTGTGTGTGTGTGTGTGTGTGTGTGTGTACTGTGTGTGTGTACTGTGTGTGTGTGGTACACAGCCTGTCCACCACCTCCTGCAGTGCCTCCTAGTGGTCACACATGGTACTCGGGGACCCGCGGTGCCAGACTGCGGCAGAGGATCCGGGAGCAGCAGAGCGCAGGTCCACCACAAGGTGGACGCGCCCGGCCCGTCAGCCGAAGCCCCTCTGCCTCGAGCCTACTGCTCTTCTTACTGCTCGTCCTGGACTCACCCAGGCCACCAGATTTACCTCGCCATGGCGACGACACTGGGGATAGCGCGATAATTCAGAGTGGCGTTGGAGGCCTCTTTGTGCAGGTTTCCACCTCTAATACATGAGCTGAACATCAGCTCCATCACCAAGAAGGCTCAGCAGAGGTTGTTCTTCCTGAGGCAGCTGAAGAAACTCAACCTGCCAAAGACGATGATGGTCCACTTCTACACGGCCATCATGGAGTCCATCCTCTGCTCCTCCATCACCGTCTGGTACGCTGCAGCCACAGCCAAGGACAAGGGCAGGCTGCAGCGTGTCCTCCGCTCTGCAGAGAGGCTGATCGGCTGCAATCTGCCGTCCCTGCAGGACTTGTTCGCTTCCAGGTCTCTGAAGCAGCTAAAAAGATGGTAGCCGACCCCTCTCACCCCGGACAAAACCTGTTTGTGCCCCTTCCATCTGGCAGGAGGCTGAGGTCCATCAGGACTAAGACCTCCTCAACAGAGCCGGACCCCCACTGACTGACTAATCAACAGGGCAGCAGCCCTTCAAATCAAGCAGTAGAACAAAAGTCCCTTTTACTTAATACAAAATAACTGTCTCAGTCAACCACATTTGGCCCAATGAAATAAACGTGATTGGCCTTCAGTGTGAATACTAATTAAAAGAGAAAACAAAGGTTGCTGCATATAAATGAATATGTGATTTAACAAACAGTTAACAAAACAAACAGGTTTAACAAACTTTCCTCGTAAGGAAAAGTTAAATAGAGACAAGAGATGAGATTCTCAACAAACGTTAAAATGAGCTGACATGTCTCACCTCTGACCAGGAGAACATTGTTCTCTCTCAAACCAGTTATTGACCTCAAGAGGAGAAGCTTCTCAAACTTTAGATCTGAGAGCCGATTCCTCTTTGGAGAAAGAATCAGTGCTGCATCATATTTAAGTGATACTTTCTTTATTATGGGAAACTGATTCACAGCGTCCGTCCTTGTGGCTCCTGGTTGATTTTCAGCAGAGACGTAGGCGTCGTCCTCTTTGGTAGATGGCCGGCGTGATGCTGGCGTTTCCCCTGGATGCTCCTCCTGCTCTGGGACATGCTCAACAGGAAGGTTTGAATTCTCTTAGATGTGGATCTTCTTTGCACCTGCACAGAAGTTACAACTCACCACATTTCTGTCTTTAATTTCGACGAGCGAAAAGTAACGTCCACACTTCCATCTGTCAGCCATGATGTGCTTTAATGCTCATTGATTGAGACAATTAGATCGGAGAAGAAGAAAGAGAGGAAGAAGGAGTTGGAGAAGGAGAAGGAGAAGTAGAGGTAGAAGGAGAAGGTGTTGATGTCCGGTGGACCATCGTTCCCTTCAGAACGGTTAAAGATCTCATATCATCACAACACGCCGCCCAATAAGAAGAAGAAGAAGATTATTCTATGTCATAATCATCAGATGTAATCTGATGACTAACCTGACTGAAGAGCAGCTCTGAGAAGGAAACTATCTGGTTTGATGTGAACATCACGTCTCCTCCTCCTCTACTGACGCAGAGTAACTCACCATTACTGCTTATATGTTATTATTATTGATGGGTTTAGGTAGTTTACTCAGGTTGTCAGCGCTGACCAATCAGTGATCAGTATAGATGAGAGGAAACGACGAGATGTTATAGCTGAATTATGAAGAGATAAAGACCACTGTGAGGGTCGCGATGCGTTCAGGGACACTGAGCCAATCAGAGGGTTAAAAACTGTGAGCCAATCAGAGAGCAGGAGCCGCCTTACCCAGTCTGACCTTCATGTCTCCACTTGGACGTCGTCCATCCCTCCTTCGACCTGATTGGCTGAGATTATCACCACCTCAGGCTGGTGGATCTGAATGGCTACACACACACACACACACACACACACACACACACACATATATACACACACACACAGACACAGACACACACACACACATACACACACACACATAAACACACACACACACACACACATACAGACACACACACACACATATACACACACACACACACACACACACATAAACACACACACACACACACACACACACACACACACACACACACATATATACACACACACACACACAGACACACACATAAACACACACATAAACACACACACACACACACATAAACACACACACACACACACACACACACACACATAAACACACACACACATACACACATAAACACACACACATACACACACACACACACACACACACACATACATACACACACACACACACACACACACACACATATATACACACACACACACACACACACACACACATACACACATATAGACACACACACACACACACACCCCAAGAGACTATGAGGTAACATTTAGCCCCCACCGCTGAACTCGTCAGGACAGACAGGCGAGTAGAGGTCACATGAGCGACACGCTCAAGTGTTGCTCAAAGGTCCCTGGGCAGTCATCAACCCGAAGGCCAGCAGACCCCCACCTAGACCTGGTCTCTGCTGGTTTGGGGTTAAACAGCTGCATCAAACACACATGGGGGGTCCAGTTGAGGGTTAATAACGTTGCTGTGTTCTCTGTCTTCATGAGACCTTGTTGTCGTTGTTGGTCACATGTCTGATGTTGTTGTTCTTCGTTATCGTCACCACGGTTATATAGTTGTTATTGATCCCACTCTGACACGTCCCAGGATTCCTTGCAGCATCTGATAGAAACTGAACTGGTCCTCTGTGATTTGTGAGCATGAGGATGCAGTGAATCATGTGACCTGATCAGTCACATGTGAGACGTCCTCCCAATGCTAGCGTTAGCTGCAGCGCTAACCCACCTCCTGCTGGGCCGCTGAGACGACATCAAGCAATTATCCAATCCCATAATTCATCTGTGCAGTTACAGAGCAGGAAGGTCACATGACCACAAACCAGCCTGTCTATTGGCCCACATACGTGTGTAGAGGTGGTCTTGAAGTCCACCGACGGGTTCAAAGTCGTTGGTCATGAGAGACAAATGGTCCCTTAAGGAGCCTCTGAAGGCCTCTGCTGGACTGTTGGTCAACCAGAGCTCCCTGTGAAGGTCAAAGGTCAGGAGCTCTCTGTTTGTCTGATCAGTCTGAGAGATTTCACCTCCGACCCAGTCCAGAGTCCAGACAGCACTGTGTGTGTGTGTGTGTGGTAAGATGTAACCAATATGAAGTTAAATGAAGTTCCAGTTGATCCTCATTGGTTGATTGATCTGATGAATAGATCGCTGATCAATAACAGCGGATGAATGACGTTGGACACGGAGCTTCTCGTGAGGACGCTGTGACGTAGCTGCAGTTCTTCACAGCTGTGATGTCATCCACAGAGCAGGGAACTGATTGGCTGCGTCCGTCAGGGGACATGCGTCAGGTGAGAGGGACGGAAGTTGGACAGTAAATACAGGATCCTGATTGGTCCGTCCTGGCGGGTTCCTTCTCTCTTAGATCAGAGCCTCGTGACTACGGACCTCTGATGACCTCAATGAGGACGTGCTCCACTGGTCTTTAACCTTCCTAAGTTCTCCCTCACTCCTCCACTCCTCCTCTCTCTTCACTGGTACCGGTGGCTCATCCAGTTCTAAACACTGGTGCTCACGTACCATGCTGTGAATGGATGGGGTCCAGCTTCCATCCAGGACCTGGTCCAACCCGACATCCCGACCCGCACTCTCCGCTCTGCATGTGATAAACTGCTTGTTCCTCCTCACTGAGAGCAAAACACTCCACTAGATCTCCACTCTTTGCTGTCCTGCTCCTAAATGGTGGAAGGAGGTCTCTGAAGACATCAGGACCACAGAGAGCCTTCACATCTTCAGACTAAAGACACACCTCTTCAGACTCTACCTCCACTAACACACTAACTACCTGTAGCACTTACATTGGACTTATAATGGTTCTTATCTACAGCAAGTTGTACATCGGCTTATTTGAGGAAATCACACTTTCTTGTTTCTTGTTCTTCTGAGTTTGTGTCCTGATGGTTGAAATGTTCTTATTGTAAGTCGCTTTGGATTAAAGCGTCAGATAAATGACATGTGATGTAATGTAATGTGATGTAATGTAATGTGATGTAATGTAATGTAATGTAATGTAATTTGATGTGATGTAATGTGATGTAATGTAATGTAATGCAATGTGATGTAATGTAATGTAATGTGATTTGATGTAATGTAATGTGATGTAATGTAATGTAATTTGATGTGATGTAATGTAATGTAATGTAATTTGATGTGATGTAATGTGATGTAATGTAATTTAATGTAATGTGATGTAATGTAATGTAATGTAATGTGATGTAATGTAATGTAATGTGATGTAATGTAATGTAATGTGATGTAATTTGATGTAATTTGATGTGATGTAATGTAATGTGATGTAATGTGATGTAATTTGATGTGATGTAATGTAATGTAATGTGATGTAATGTAATGTGATGTAATGTAATGTGATGTAATTTGATGTGATGTAATGTGATGTAATGTAATGTAATGTGATGTAATGTAATGTAATGTGATGTAATTTGATGTAATTTGATGTGATGTAATGTGATGTAATTTGATGTGATGTAATGTAATGTAATGTAATGTGATGTGATGTAATGTAATGTAATGTAATGTAATGTGATGTAATGTAATGTGATGTAATTTGATGTAATTTGATGTAATGTAATGTGATGTAATGTGATGTAATGTAATGTAATGTGATGTAATGTAATGTGATGTAATGTAATGTGATGTAATTTGATGTAATTTGATGTGATGTAATGTAATGTAATGTAATGTAATGTGATGTGATGTGATGCTCGGGTTAAATAAGGTAATAAATGAGACGAAGCAGAGGGAACAGAACCACACAAGCAGATTGTGTCCCTTCAAGATAAAACGTGAGCTGATTGGACTCAATGATGTCGACATTAGAGAATATTAACTTAATAAAAAGCAAATGCGCACAATTAAATGTTGTGACTCGTGAGGTCGGGATCAAAGTCTGACACACACGTATAACAGCGTTTATTGAATTACAGAATAGCTAGAAAGTGTTTTTACAAAAGCACATAACAGGGAGTTTAAATGTAAATGAGAACACTGGTGAGCAGATCAGCATGTATGATATGATGTATGATTTAATAATAATACCTTTATGTCTGACCTGTGACAGCAGTGAGACCAGATCTACGTCCACACTGAAGTACAGCATCACCTCCAGTGGTTTCCCACCATTCAAAGGGACAAACATGTTCATGTTCCTCCTCCATCACGAAGTGAGAGTCCAACTGATCATAAACTGCAAATGAAAGGCTGAGCAATAAAAACGCAATTCAAACTATTTTAAAGATGTTTCTTTGCAAACCCTAACGACATCTTTTTCATATCTGCTTATGACAAAACAAAATGTTGTTATATGACAAAGCAAATGCCGTCAAATTACTCCCAAATTACCAGTTAATTCCCGTGGACAGTGTCCAACTCTGAATATTCGTAGGTATTGGTGGACATGTCTTACACAGAGGTATTGGTGGACATGAAGTGTCTCCAGATCCTCTCAGAGAGGACATTCCCATGAGCTAGGGTCCATCTCGTTTATGAGCTGTGAAATGTGGAATAATTCAGCAGCGGTGCCAAGTGACGTGATCACGTCCTCCAGGAATCAGGAGAGAAGATCTTACTTCTGCTCCCATAATTCCTCCTGACAAGCAACGCCCTAACCTGTCAATCACTCGCTCTCTGAGTACTTACAGATATGTGGAGGTCCTGCAGCGTCTACGATCGGAGGCATCTTCACCTTTGGCCTCCTCCTGCTCACGTCTCAGCTGAGGACCATCAGCAGGTGGGACGGGTGAGACGGTGAGACGGCACGGAGCCAGGCGACGAGCAGGACCTGCCGGCTGTAGTTGATCTCAGGCAGGATACTGGTCCCGGTTCCAGTCTGAGTTTGTGGAGGAAGACGTCTTGGCCCAATGGACACTGAGCGTATTGATCGTACTGATCGATTGAGGACATTAGATGTTCTATCTCTCTGGCTCCGGGTCATCTGGAGCTGCAGTCTGTACAGCTGGAAGTTATAATCCTGTGTGAACGCACACACACACGCACACACACACGCACGCACGCACACACACACGCACATGCACACACACGCGCACGCACACACACATGCACACACACGCGCACACACACGCACGCACGCACACACACGCACACACACACACGCGCACGCACGCACATGCACACACACACGCACACACACACGCGCACGCACACACACACGCGCACGCACACACACATGCACACACACGCGCACACGCACGCACGCACACACACGCACGCATGCACACACACGCACGCACGCACACGCACGCACGCACGCACATGCACGCACACACACGCACACACACGCACGCACAGAGGCCTTGAAGCAGCTGGATGTTGATGGGCAGGGTTCGCCCCACGTAATTGTTGTCATGGCAACGGAAGGTCTTCTGGTAGAAGGCAAGAAAAATGCAGCCAAGACGGAGAGAACACACTTGGGGGGGGTCAAAAGGTCAAATGATCCTCATTGTGAACAACAGACAAGCTCTGCTTTTACACAGAGGAAGAGGAGGAGGAGGAAGAACTCAGGTATCACTCCAACATTCATTTCTGTTGAAAGATTTAATGATTCGAGTATCACGGATTAATGGAGTTTCTCACTCGTTTCAGTGAGAGTTGCGTGGTCCCGTACGTGGTATTACGATGCGATGGTAGTACTGAGAGCGAGGAGAGCAGTGTGTACGACCTGTGCGTGTGCAGAAAGCTGTGTGTGTTAGAAGAGAACATGTGTTCCAGATGTTGCTGTGAGAAGCTCTCTGCCAGGTTCTCAGAGGAGGTGGATTCTAAACAAACGCGTTCTGGCGAAGAACAAACCATCGCTCATTTTAATGTTTGAAGATCCAAACGTTTTCATGTCTGTGGATCTTCAATTCAATTCAATTCATGTTATTTTGTGGAGCCCAAAATCGCAAATGACAAATTAGCCTCAGAGGCTTTACAGTCTGAACACATACGACATCCTCTGTCCCGAGACCCACCGGCACAGGAAACATGAAGAAACCTTCCATGAGGGGAAAAGGGAAGAAACCTCAGTGAGAACGTCAGAGGAGGATCCGTCTCCTGATGGACAGACTACAATGATGTCATGTGTACAGAATGAACAATGTATGATACATGAGACTATATGACAGGATGATTCAAGTAACTGTGAGTAGTCTAGTAGTATCTGGAGGAAGAGAGCAAAGCATTGTGGGAAGAGACACGCCTTCTTACACTAAAGCACAGAACCATAAACACACAGTAGTTGCACCTGTAATGAAGCTTCTGGTTCTGATGACCATGGAGGAGTGGTAGTAGGCGCTAATGGTACCTGACAACGGTTCTATTGGCGCCACATTTTGGAAGGTTTGTGAAGATACTGGAGATTCATTTGAATCGGTTTTTAATAAAGTTCATATTAAACCCGTTAAAGACTCAACATGGGGAAATAAAGACAGACGCTGGATTAAAATGTACTGAATTTTAATTTACAATGCACATTACCCAGATTCCTGTGATATAAAAAAGCTGAGCGACAAACAAATGCTGCCCAGCAACATTCAGACGGACGAAACATCATGCAGAGTCTGTCGGGGACATGCTGGTGGACGAGTAGAAAACACACAACCGACTACAACGTTCCACCAACACACATGCTGCTGGAGGACTAGAAAACACCACGCTAGAAAAACGGTCATACAACAGTCATGCTACCGTTGTACCAGTACAACGCGGTGTTGTACCGGTACAACGGTAGCAGGTCAGTACGTTTATACGCTAGTACAAAGTTCATACCAACGTTGTACTATCATACGGTAGAACAACGTTCATACAGAACCACGTGCTCCATGCGTTTGTCCTCCATCAACAGGAAGTTGTTATTAAATGGAGGACAACAACCCAGTGGATCCAAAGAACCTCTTAGAACTTGGTGCAGCTCTGGAGCAGCAGGACTCAGACAGACATCATTCAGGGACATCACATGGTTGTAAGCCCCGCCCCTCTGTGGTGTGCAGCACATTTGATGTTATCAAAATGTCCTCTCGAATGACTGAAAGGCGAAGAACCCGAAACCATCAAAATCAGTTGGACTTGAAGGTCACATTTAATCAAGAAGATCCATCACCAGATATCTGCACTGGGTCTCAGGGTCTCTTTGGGGGGCTCTAAACTGGAGGTGGACTTCTGGATTGATCAGTATGGATGCGTTTTCAGGTTGATTCTTTAAGAAGTCCAGACATCCCACTAGTGAAGGACTTCTGTATAAATACGGACTGATAACAGCTTTGAAGACCAGACACTAGTACAACAGATAACACAAATGTAAAAAAAGAAGAACCATGGTCTTCCATCTGGACTAGAGTGAAACGGGGCTCAGAGGAGGAGAGTTCTGGTTCCTCCAGACGTCCCCGATTTCTCACGTCCCTGCGATCGATCAATCGACCGATCCATGGATCAACATGTTCTGTTGGATCAGAGTTCATTGGACTCTCACTCCACATTAGACTGAAATCAATAAATTAGAATAAAAGATCTGTAGATACGTCAGAACCCCAGGCTAAGCATTTTTTTTTGCAAATGATCCAGGAAGATTGTATTAAATGCGAGTAACTCAAAGTGATGAAGGAGAACGCGAGCAAGACTTGACAGAAAAAGCAGCGGCGGGTCAAAACATCCCTATTGGCTCCGCCCCCCTCACTGCCCCCCGTTGGCGGCGTTGGGGGCGGGGCTGGGGGCGGCGGGCGGCTGCACGTTGTCGGCCAAGTTGTGGGCGTGCTCCAGGAAGAGGTCTTTGAGCACGCTCAGCTCTTTGCTCAGCAGTTTGATTTTGGCCTCCAGACGCTCGTTCTCCTCCTTGAGCTCGTTGACGCGCTGCTGCGTGTCCATCGCCTTCTGCTTGCTGCGCATGCGGCTCTTCTTCACCGCCAGGTTGTTGCGCTCGCGGCGCTGGCGGTACTCGTCGCTGTCCTTCTCTGCCGAAGGTTTCTTCATCTTGCTGGGGGGCGGGGCCTTACCGCCGCCAGCTGAGGGGAGGAGCTTGGGGACCCGCTGCAAGCAGGATGCCGAGGAGGAGGCCTGATTCTGGATGACGCTCGCACCGCTGTGCTCGTGTGTGGTGAGATTCGCCTGAGACGGCCGGCTCATCAGGATGTGCTGCCTTCAGGTGCGGAGGTCTGAGTCTCCTCAGAGGATGAACCAGGAATCAGAAGATCCTTCAACTCGATGGAGCCTGGAGGACAACCAATCAATCATTAGTGACCTCCAGATAAATCTATTACATGTTCCTTTCCGTTATCATCTACCAACAGTTCTGTTATTCCCCAGGAAATAAGACTTCTCTTTACAGTAAAGTAAAACATGTTCCTGTACATCTGCATTTAGCCTGCAGTCATCGCTGACCTGGTTCCATCGATGAAGGTTTAACCCCCCCTCACTGAACATCCTGACGTGACGTCATGTAGAGTGACGTAGTGGACGTCTGGTCGTTGTTGAGCAATATCAGCTTCAACGTGTGGTCGTAATAGAGATCGAACAGCGGAGGATCATTACTGGCTCAATTAGCTACGCCGCTGTGATTGGTCGACGCGTTGCTATGCAGCCGGTCGGCTGGGTGCGCAGGGGAAAGCACTCCGGGTGGAAACCAGCAGAGCTCCAGCGATTGCCTGCTGTTGCATCATCATCGGCTGTTTTTGTGCCGACGGAGAGGGGAACTCCTGTCACGCGAGGGCTAAGAAGAATGCTAAAATAGTGTCGGACTAACTCATTAATACCAGAGACCGCTCGGTGACCCGGATGAGCCACATCACACTCAGTCAATTCAGTATTTCACAGCACTTTTTCTAACTTTGAGTAGACCGGAAGCAGCCAACAGATGATTTACTGTCCTCTTACTCAGCGTGAAGTTCCAACACGTCAAACACTGACAATTTCACGAGTCGAATCTCCTTTCCAACCTACACAAAACTACATTTTCACTTTTCTCGCTCGTGCCCGCTCACTAGGCGTTGAGCCGACCAGCTAACGTTAGCTAGCTCCCGATGCTACCGAGCCGCTAAAGCTAACCGTAAGCTAATCTTCGCTCCCACAAACGAGTAAAAACACCGCTTACCTTCGCGGGGCGGCGGCGGACTCGACCATCCGTCAAAGCGGAGAAAGTTGCCGTAGAAAACGGGAGTTTAATCCGTCGGAGTTTGAGCTCTCACTGTTTTTGTTTGGAACATGGAGGAGACGATTGCGAAATCTTCTTTACCATGTACGGTAATGTGCCGGCTGAACCAATCAGAAGCCGGCAGGCGGCAGCCAAAGGGACAGTTGACCAATCAAGGAGCGAGAAGGGAGAGAATGATGCAATTCATCCTAAAATTGACTCCTGGTTCCACCAATGAGAGTGCTGTGTTTTCTGTTGATATGTTTATGTAATATGAGGTTTGTTTAATTAGTTCATAGATGCATGAATTCACATCAAATTGAATCACTTAAACTGCGAATTATACACAATTTACACAACGTACTACTACTATTTGTGAAGTTATAACAACATGTACCATGTCATGCTTTTGTACACTTTAATATAATGGAAATACTTTGTATTAAAGAGAAAACCGGGTATGAAGATGTAACAGGTGAAGAAGAGGAAGTCATCAACTTGAAGGACCAATACAAATCACAAATATACTTAAATTCACAAAAATGATATTATTTCTCTGTAGAGATTACAACATTAAAGCGACAGCACGTTGGATTCATGCTGAACAACAGCAGGAGACGCCTGGACTACTGCACCTCCCTCGTAGCAGGTCGACCTGCCAGCACCATCCGACCTCGGCAGCTCACCCAGAACGCAGCAGCTCCAATTCCTTCACTGGTTACCACAGAAAGCTAAACGCTCAACAACATGCCGCCTGTTTGATGTCCAGATGAGCCCAACTACATGAGGACAGCAGAAAGCCTCTACAGCTAAAACACACCGCTACACACTGTACCTGGACTAGGTAGCACTTTATTAACCCTTATTAGTTACCGTTTACAGACGACAAATGAAATGTTTGACTTTTGGATTTGATAGAAGCAGGCAACATATTTTCCTTTGATAATAATATTAGGTACAAAGAAATTGACAGTAGTAACACTAGTAAAAATAAATCATTTTAATTATTATGAGGCCACTGATGAGCATCAATCTGTACAGCGGAACCTTTGCAGCAGCGTAGACTTTGAAAGGAGTCCAACACCAATCAGGATTACAAGGAGCCCAGATGTAACCTGAGGAACTAAGAAATGAGATCATTTAACAACGGAAACAACACACTAAAATCTCACCGGAAACAACAACCATCCGGCCGGCCTGAACTACGGGCGGTTCCTCCGGACGGCTCGTTCGCCTCTTTGGCCGGGAGGAACGAAGGCCCCAAGAAGGCCCAGCAGAGGCTGTACTTGCTGAGAAGGCCGAGGAAATTTGGAATGCAAACCAAAATTCTCAGCAACTTCTACAGAGGTGCGGTGGAGAGCGGAATCCCCACATCGATGACCGTGTGGTCCGGACAGGAAGGCCCCCCAGCGTGAGATAAACAGGACAGCTCAGGAGCAGCCGTCCCCTCACTACAGGACATTTACTCCACCAGGGTCACCAGCACAGACTCTTCTCCTGCCATCAGGCAGGCGTCTCAGGTCCAGAACTAGCAAAGAGTTCCTACCACACACACACACACACACACACACACACACACACACACACACACACACACACACACACACACACACACACACACACACACACACACACACACACACAGTTGGAAATAAAGTGCACATGTCTAATGTCACGATCGGGGTGTAGGCAGAGGCAGGACCCAAACTTCACAACAAAAAATCAAAATCAAAAATGCCACGTGGGCAAAAACACGGGCGGGGACCAGGAACACACAAGACATTGAGGGAACGACACGCAGCCATCACCTGCAAACATTCAACAACGCGACAACAGACACACACGGCCTAAACACACTGCGACGGTGCAGGTGATTGGACACAGGTGGAAACAATCAGAGACACGGCAGACAATCACAGGGGACGACAGGACAAGGCAGGAAGTGATGTTACCCAGGGAGACAAGGGGCAGGAAACTACAAAATAAAACAGGAAACAAATCAACACCGTGACATCTAATGCATATATTTTGCTTGTTAGGAATCAGGAAACATTTATGACAGTAGGACAATGGACAACAAAACAACATAGTGCAAGAGGAATCAAATACAATATAATAAAATATAAGGCTATGGGTTAGTTTAAAAATAAAGGAATAAAAGTTTTTAAAAAATTGAGTTAAAGTTAAAATTAGAGTTAAAAATAAAGTGCACCAGCGAACAGAAAGTGACAAGTGAAAGTGACGTGTGCAGAGTGAGGAAAGTGACCGGTGTGATGTCAGAGTCAGTCAGTGGGGGTCCGGCTCTGTTGATGAGGTCTTAGTCCTGATGGACCTCAGCCTCCTGCCAGATGGAAGGGGCACAAACAGGTTTTGTCGGGGTGAGAGGGGTCGGCTACCATCTTTTTAGCTGCTTCATGCTCCTGGAAGCGAACAAGTCCTGCAGGGACGGCAGATTGCAGCCGATCAGCCTCTGCAGAGCGGAGGACACGCTGCAGCCTGCCCTTGTCCTTGGCTGTGGCTGCAGCGTACCAGACGGTGATGGAGGAGCAGAGGATGGACTCCATGATGGCCGTGTAGAAGTGGACCATCATCGTCTTTGGCAGGTTGAGTTTCTTCAGCTGCCTCAGGAAGAACAACCTCTGCTGAGCCTTCTTGGTGATGGAGCTGATGTTCAGCTCCCACTTGAGGTCCTGGGTGATGATGGAGCCCAGGAAACGGAAGGAATCCACAATAGTGACGGGGGAGTCACACAGGGTGATGGGGGAGGGTTGGGCTCTGTTCCTCCTGAAGTCCACAACCATTTCCACTGTCTTTAGAGCGTTGAGCTCCAGGTTGTTCTGACTGCACCACGACACCAGATGGTCAGACTCCACCTGTAGGCGGACTCATCTCCACCAGAGATCAGTCCAATGAGGGTGGTGTCAGGATCTTGACGGACTGGTGGCTGGAGGTGCAGCTGTTGGTGTACAGGGAGAAGAGCAGAGGGAAAAGAACGCAGCCTTGGGGGGAACCGGTGCTGATGGACCGGGAGGCTGGATTATAGGAATATACGTCTTCAAACGAAGAGATGCCAGTGAACCAGAAGACATTGGAGTTGTCCTCGAGCGCCAGGCTGTGTTGCAGGAGATGGATAGCATTGCTTTATCTGCTGCCATGTTGTTCGGCCTTATATACGCGTTGAGCCTGAACTGCCCTGGTGAACTCAAGGACACCTTCGAAGTGCCTCAAAAGGTGGTCATGGAGCTTGTCTCTAAGAAGGCCCAAGTCCTTAAAAACAAACTTGTTGTTTAAGTCATAATCATTTAGAGAAACTTGTTGAAAATTCATCTTCAGTATTTGTTCAGAAAAATGACCATCCAGCTTGTAAGACTACATCTTTTATTTACCTCTTCCAGTTGTTGTACTTCTTTTGGGTGGGAGGATTTTTTTCTGTTCTTTTTTAATGGAACTTCCCCCCTTTTGTTTGGGCTGATCATTGGAAAATAAAATGGTCCATATTATTTTTACGTAAATCCAACAGACTTTTTCTTTCATTGAGTCCTTGTGAGGACAAGCTGCTCGTTGTGTTTGTTACAAATATCACTTTCATTTCAAACAGACACATTCTTCTACCTTGTTGTGTGTTTGACGGGCTCGTCTGGTTCAGGTCGCAGTCTGCCGGTTACCAGTCGACAGAGGGCGCTCCGGTTCCTCCGGACCCTCACAGACGTGACGGGAATTATTTCGCCCCGCTTCCCCGCACGGTCCCCCCCGCACGCAGCCCCGGTCCCCCCGCACGCAGCCCCGGTCCCCGCGCACGGAGCCCCGGTCCCCCGCACGGAGCCCCGGTCCCCGGTCCCCACACAGAGCCCCGGTCCCCCGCACGGAGCCCCGGTCCCCCGCACGCAGCCCCGGTCCCCCCACGCAGTCCCCCCCGGTCCCCGCGCGCACGCAGCCCCGGTCCCCCGCACGGAGCCCTGGTCCCCGCACCGCCGGTCCCCCGCCGGAGCCCCGGTCCCCCGGTCGGTCCCCCCACACGCAGCTCCCCCGCACGGGAGCCGGTCCCCCGCACGCAGCCCCGGTCCCCCCGCACAGAGCCCCGGTCCCCCCGCACGCAGCCCCGGTCCCCCCGCACGCAGCCCCGGTCCCCCCGCACGCAGCCCCCTGCACAGATCCAGCTCAATTCACAGAGAAACGCAGGAGGGTTTCATGAATGTTTCAGCCATAAATATTCAGAACCATGTTTAGTTGACATGAAT
Source organism: Gasterosteus nipponicus (assembly GCA_014132575.2). Classification (NCBI taxonomy): domain Eukaryota; kingdom Metazoa; phylum Chordata; class Actinopteri; order Perciformes; family Gasterosteidae; genus Gasterosteus; species Gasterosteus nipponicus. The sequence continues at coordinate 35,788 of BMAF01002325.1, forward strand.
CATCAATCAGTGTTGGAGCAGAAGATTCATAACTTGTAACTCATAAACGTAATAACCGGTTAAAAAAGATTCCGAATATTCATCACATTTATTTCAAACGGGTCCGGGTTATGGATCCAGAACCCAAAACCTCCCTCTGGGTCTCTGTGGGACTTTAGTTCGAGTGTATCTCTGTGTGTGTGTGTGTGTGTATCTGTGTGTGTGTGTGTGTGTGTGTGTGTGTGTGTGTGTGTGTGTGTGTGTGTCCGCCCCTCCCGCTCTCTATATAAAGCCGCTCTGACAGCCCTCCGTCCGCAGCAGCAGGACCCCGCAGGAAGCCGCTCCTCTCGGACCCGGATCACTTGTAAAAGTCGTTCTTTTCTCGCCGGACTTCGGAGCCTCCTCGCGCGCCATTTGACTTTGCCCAGAGCCGGTTTCACGGAGCGCGTCTCCATGCACGCCCGGCTCTAGATTCTCCATGGAGCTCTCGAACCTGTACGAGGTGGCGCCTCGGCCCCCCATGAGCGGCTTGCAGCACGGCTACAGGGACCCGTCCGACCCGGGCGGGGACATCGGGGACAGCGAGACCTCCATCGACCTGAGCGCCTACATCGACCCGTCGGCCTTCAACGACGACTTCCTGGCCGACCTGTTCCACCACAGCTCCCGGCAGGACAAGCTGAGGACCATGGGTGGGGAGTACGAGTCGGGTCCGTGCGGGCCCCCGCAGCCCTACATGCCCCACTACATGGAGTCCAAACTGGAGCCGCTCTACGAGCACAACCCGCCGCGCATCCGGCCCGTGGCCATCAAGCAGGAGCCGCGCGACGACGAGGACGTGAACGCGGCGCTGCCCCCCACTTACCACCACCCGCACGCGCATTCCCAGCAGCCCCTCCAGTACCAGATCGCGCACTGCGCCCAGACCACCATGCACCTTCAGCCGGGACACCCGACCCCCCCGCCGACGCCAGTGCCCAGTCCGCACCACCAGCACCCGCAGCACCTCCCGCAGCACCTCCCGCAGCAGGGCGGCCTGAAGCTGCTGGAGCAGCACCGGGGGGGGTGCGGGAAGTCCAAGAAGAACGTGGACAAGGGCAGCCCGGAGTACCGGCTGAGGCGCGAGCGCAACAACGTGGCCGTGCGCAAGAGCCGGGACAAGGCTAAGATGCGCAACATGGAGACGCAACACAAGGTGGTGGAGCTGAGCTCCGACAACGACAGACTGAGGCGGAGGGTGGAGCACCTGACCCGCGAGCTGGACACGTTACGGGGAATCTTCCGACAGCTGCCGGACGGTTCCTTCAAAGCCAGCTGAGGGACTACTGCGCGACCCCGGGACCGGGACCTGGGCCTGAACCGGTGCACTGCTGGATTTACGCCCTCGGATGTGTCCTCGTGCGTGAGAGGAGACCGAGGCAGCTGGTGGTCGTTGCACGAGACAAACACGAGAAACTCACCACGTCCCCAAAATACCCGAAAAAGAATTTCTGAACAAAGAGACAAAAAACACTTTTCGAGTTTTTATGTCAGAAACTTTGCGGTCCCGGGGACAAACGGAGCGGAGACATCTTCATCTCATTGGCTGATCCAGATCTCTTGTCCTCAGACTGATGGGCATAAGACATGTTGTGCTGGCTGTCCGTCCGTCTTTCTCTCTATCTGTCCTTCTCCTTGTCTGTCCATGTCTCCTTAAAAGCCAATAAGCTCGTCCCTGCAGCTCCTCAGAGGAGCGCTTGTTTTTTTACCCTGTCCCCTTACAAACTGTGTCTCTACCTAAAGGCTGTCTCCGTCACATGGTATGGGGATCACGTGGGGCGTCACTTAAAATGGTCCATATGTGTCAGAAACAGTGATGATGATGATGGTTCTTCATCTCAGAAACAAGGTGCCCTTTCCCCTTTGACACATGGACACAAAATATTGATTTATAAAAACCAAAGTGACAAAACAAACCCATCAAAGCTAGAAAAGTTGCGGTCGTGTCCTCTTGAAAACCAGCCTTAATCTCCAGACCTTCATCTCAAACCTTCATGTCCAGACCTTCATCTCAAACCTTCATGTCCAGACATCCATCCATGTTCCTTTAAAAGAATGGAAGTGGTCATGTTTGGCTTTCAGAGGATGGAGACGGAGAATAAGCTCATGCCAACAGTGAGTTTGGACATAAGACAAGAAAACGTCCTTAATCTTTTGTAAACAACATCAATGTGAAAAGGTTTCTATGCAAAATGTCTCTGCTACACACACACACACACACACACACACACACACACACACACACACAGTGCCTTCTGATCTGAGATGACCTTTGACCTTGAGGAGGCACTGTTTTTTTATACAAACAGATATTAAAACCATGTTATCATCTCAATCGTACATCTCTGTATACATAAATATATGGATATGTATATAAAATACCAAACAACTTACTATAATAAAAGAGCTTGTTTTATTGCATTTTGCTGCTTGGTTTTTCATTTGAAGTGTGAATTGTTTAGGTTTCGTTTGTGTGTGTGTGCGTTCAGCCAGTAGGAGGCGCTCACACAAACACGTCTTCTCATTATGAATGCTTTTATCCATAAACAGATTTTATTTACTCATTCAAAAGTGAAAGATGAACAGATTAAAGTTACATTTCTCTCTTTTATATTTTCTAGCATATATTTATATCCATATATAGTTAGTTTTTAATAATATGTGAATGTACAGTAGAATAAAATACACAATGTAACATGTATAATATACTATACCTATATAGACACATATGACATGTAAACCATTTATATTTATCAAAATAAAATATTCAAATTAAAAAGTTTTGGGTCAAATCAACTCTTATTTTCTGACAAGACTCAACAAATCAATACAGACAGAAAATCGAAGTTCAGGACTTCTTAGTGTCTGTAGCCTCATGTGTCTCTATGTGTCGCTTGTGTCTCTCTTAGTGTGTCTCTTGTTGTGAAGCATGAGGCTCCTCGTTTCTCCTGTTGTTTTTTGTGGAAGAGACACAGGTCTTTCATTAGTTTCTTGGACGACCTGTTGTATGTGTGTCTTGGCTGTAGACTTGTTCTGGATGGAAGACATTATCCTCCTGTTTTATGTCCTCGTTGTGTCCAGAGGTCTGTTTCTGAGCCCAGAACAATCTGGACTGACTCCAACGTTAAAGATCTTCTCACACAATCTAAGGTTCACACGCTAAAGGCTTCCTCCTGCGCAGAGCAACGTCACGTGACGTATCTTGTTGTTGTTCTTGTTGTTGCATGTCTCATGTGTCCCACGTAAAATAGTACTGTATTCTGAAGTCAACAGAACCTCTGAACCCTCATAAGTTGAGTGGTCTATTGATTGGTTAATTAAAGGCTGGATTGGTTGATATGTTTGTTGATTGACTAGTTGGATGGTTGATTGTTTGGGCCGTGGATTGATAGGTTGGTGGTTGAGTGGTTGATAGGGTGATAGTTTAGTTGGTTGAATGGTTAATTGGTTCATAGGTTGGTTGGTTTGTTATGTAGATTGTCGTTGGTTGGTTAGTTGATTGGTTGTTATGTTGATAGTTTGGTTGAATGGTTTTTATTGGTTGGTTGATAGATTTGTTGGTTGCCAGGTGGGTATGTATGTTGGTTGCTTAGTTTATTGGTTAAGGATCATTGGTTGGTTGGTTGATAGATTTGTTGGTTGCCATGTGGGTAGGTGTGTTGGTTGCTTAGTTGATTGGTTAAGGTTTTTTGGTTGGTTAATATATTGGTTGGTTGCCAGGTGGGTAGGTATGTTGGTTGCTTAGTTGATTGGTTAAGGTTTATTGGTTGGTTGATATATTGGTTGGTTGCCAGGTGGGTAGGTATGTTGGTTGCTTAGTTGATTGGTTAAGGTTTATTGGTTGGTTGGTTGATATATTGGTTGGTTGCCAGGTGGGTATGTATGTTGGTTGCTTAGTTGATTGGTTAAGGTTTATTGGTTGGTTGGTTGATATATTGGTTGGTTGCCAGGTGGGTATGTATGTTGGTTGCTTAGTTGATTGGTGGATTGGTTGATAGATTAATTGGTTCCCAGGTGGGTAGGTATGTTGGTTGCTTAATTGATTGGTGGATTGGTTGATAGATTAATTGGTTGCCAGGTGGGTAGGTATGATTGGATTGTTGATAGATTAGTTGATTGTTGGTTGCTTAGTTGATTGGTTGATAGATTAATTGGTTGCCAGGTGGGTAGGTATGTTGGTTGCTTAGTTGATTGGTGGATTGGTTGATAGATTAATTGGTTGATTGTATAATAGGTTAATTGGATTAACAGAAATCAGAACACAAATGTTCCCCCCATGACTATGTCTGTTTATGGAGAATGTAAAGTAACGCAAATGCAGCTCCTTAGTTGTATATGAAGCAGCTGGAGTTTCTGTTAACCTGCAAAATCCTCAATTAATCCAGATAACATGCAAGGTTGTAACCATAGAAGATCCTAGATAGCAAGGTGAGATATTTGTCAGAGAGGACGAGGATATTCTAGTGTGATTCATACAGTTTGAGACTTTTCATCAATCAATCGGCCGGATGAAGAATCCTGATGGCGAGTATGTGAACATAATGTCTACTGCTGTAAACCTGCTCCATTATTCCTCCCGAAGCAGTCGAACGTGTCCGGTTGGCAGAGTCAAAGTGCTTCGCTTCATTGACGTGTTGAGTGGGGAGTGTGTCAATCTTCTCTGTTTGTCCCTCGTTTAAACATTAACCGGCTCTTTTCACCGACTCGGAGCACACAGAGCTGACTGAGCAGCACTTTACTCTGAAAGGCGGCCACAGCTTTTACTGTTTGCTCTCCGATAGAATAGAGTCACTCTTAAATGTCACATGGACGGACGCAGGGGTTATAATAATTATTAGCATTATTAGCATCGTGTTTGGTTTTGTAAAAGCAGGATGCCTCTCCGCCTCTTGGTCGGCCATCTTACATGTGACGTTAGCATGTAGCGTGACAAAGCTGCTAACATGTGTGCAGACTCTGAACATGAGCACCATCCTTTACCTTTGCAGTACCTTGGCTGGGAGAAGAACTTGCCATGTGACTCCTCAGGGACTTCTTCAGGCTGTGTTCCTGTACCGCCTCCTCCCGACTAATCTACCAGATTCTGGTCAGCTCACAGAAGAGGAATGAAACAATTCCTTCAAACATGTTTTCAAGAAACACAGCTGTAAACAAGAGGAAATCCCACCTACCATATCCATGGACTAATAAATAATACTAGATTTTATTAACACCCGTTTTCTCACAGGCCAGCATATAGTAATACTCAACATGTGAATTGTCAGATCTTAGACCTCTGATCCCACAGTTCTCAATCGCTATAAATTCACTTTGTTTCAGCCCCTTTCTCTTTAAGACCCCCCCCAGTCAGCGTTTTCTGCTCTTCCGCATCATTCTTATCCATAAAAATCATGACAATCGAAGTGTGATGTTGATACAAACCACTTGGACCTGCGTCCTGTTTACAGCTGCTTGGATTCTCTGAATGAGGTTCTATGAAATTGATCTCCACATCTGCATCTTCTCCCTCAAAGAGGAATGTGAAATATTTCAAAACACTTGTCCCTTTATGCTTCATGCAATAACCAACGTGTCCTGTGACTCCTGGTGTTCCCGCTAGCAACACGTCTCGGTTTCTGCTCCTTACTGATTACAGTATTTTCAATAAAACGCTTCTACGTCGGCCATATTGAGAACCGTTGGTCAAAGAAATGCTCCCAGTCGGTTTCAGCTTCAGTCTTTTTTTAAATATAAATGTATTGATAAAATGGATGCGTTCTGCAGCTGCGTGGGTGAATAAAGGTTCAGTATTTGAATCACGTTAATCACCTCCTGGCTGCAGGGATCATTTGTTCTGCTGCAGAGGGACCAGAACAGCTGGACTCTGATAGCATCTTTGTGTTACTCCGAACGCCTCGCGATGCTTTCAGGGTCAGGCGGCGTGTTCTGTTCCTGCCAGGTTTCCGTTCTGTTCACTGGTTCTCAGTTTCTGCCGATAACTATCTGGAGTCGACTCTGAGACGCCAAAGTCCTGATGTCTGAATTAAAAATGAGCTCATTCACATGTAGGTGTACAGCCGTTTGTTTGTGAGCTTTGTATCACTCTGAAAAGAAACACTTGGATGTGTTTTAATGGAGATCTACGGAGAAATATTCTCTGCAGGTTAAAGTCAAGTATAAAACACCTTTATTTCAATAAAAGTTTCCCCGACCTGCACCCTCAAAATAAAAGCCTCCTGGAGTCACTGTATGTTCTCAGGAGACTCAGGACCACGCTGCTTTGTGTTCTCGGTGTCCTTCTAGCCCGACACATCTTACGAAGACTCAACACCAAACTGTTGGTCTGAAAAGGTCCCGACATGCTGACATCACACACGGCCTCACTAACACACCTCAGGGCTTCTTTGCTCATTTGACCGGCAACATTTCTCCAGAAAATGAGGAAGCCTGACTTTGACTCCATCTCCTCCCAGCATGCAATGGGGCTGACAGCTCACTGCGGTAGAGGCGTCGTGAGTAAGCAGTTCACTCAAAGAAGAAGATTCGCTTCCGTAACGTAAATACGTAAAGAACATTTTGCCTTCTGTGATCATCTTTTGGAATCAGAATTCCAACTAATTACTTTCTGCATTGTGTCTGTCTGTCCCTCTGTCTGTCTGTCCCTCTGTCTGTCTGTCCCTCTGTCTGTCCCTCTGTCCGTCTGTCTGTCCCTCTGTCTGTCCCTCTGTCCGTCTGTCTGTCCCTCTGTCTGTCCCTCTGTCTGTCTGTCCCTCTGTCTGTCCCTCTGTCTGTCTGTCCCTCTGTCTGTCTGTCCCTCTGTCTGTCCCTCTGTCTGTCCCGCTGTCCGTCTGTCTGTCCCTCTGTCTGTCTGTCCCTCTCTCTGTCCCGCTGTCTGTCTGTCCCTCTGTCTGTCTGTCCGTCCCGCTGTCTGTCTGTCTGTCCCTCTGTCCGTCTGTCCCTCTGTCTGTCCCGCTGTCCGTCTGTCTGTCCCTCTGTCCCGCTGTCTGTCCCTCTGTCTGTCTGTCCCTCTGTCCCTCTGTCTGTCCCTCTGTCCGTCTGTCTGTCCCTCTGTCTGTCTGTCCCTCTGCCTGTCCCTCTGTCTGTCCCTCTGTCCGTCTGTCTGTCCCTCTGTCTGTCTGTCCCTCTGTCTGTCTGTCCCGCTGTCTGTCTGTCTGTCCCTCTGTCCGTCTGTCTGTCCCTCTGTCTGTCCCGCTGTCCGTCTGTCTGTCCCTCTGTCTGTCTGTCCCTCTGTCTGTCCCGCTGTCTGTCTGTCCCTCTGTCTGTCTGTCCGTCCCGCTGTCTGTCTGTCCCTCTGTCCTCTGTCTGTCTGTCCTCTGCCTGTCCCTCTGTCTGTCCCGCTGTCCGTCTGTCTGTCCCTCTGTCCCGCTGTCTGTCTGTCCCTCTGTCTGTCTGTCCCTCTGTCTGTCTGTCCCTCTGTCTGTCCCTCTGTCGTAGCCCTAACTATGTATGAACCTTCTCCTGTCCATCCCGGGACACGGATGCTCCTGACGGTGTGTTGGAGTGTTTCCTGTGCCGATGGCGGGTTTCGGGACAGACGATGTCGTATTACAGACTGTAAAGCTCTCTGAAGCAAAGGGTTGGACATTTATTTCAAATTAAAATTTGTAATTTGCGATTTTGGGCTGTACAAAATAAAATGAATTGATGAATGAATTGAATTGAACTACGTAACTGATTTATAGTAGAATTACTTCGGTTGCTTTGAGTTTCATGTTTAGAAGCTTCAGGTCATATGAAGTTTAGACAGCTGGTTTCATCCGGCTCTATAAATATAATCAAATATCTTCTACATAACAATGAATGTTTATGTATTGATAAACTTTAAATGAACAGTCAACACACAATATTAACAGACACACAGTTCAAGTTTTTAGGTGAAATTCAGCAGTTGATTCCTGGTCACAGGGTTTATATTCATGACTTACAGTTTATGTGGTATGTCGTCTAAAGACTAAGCAGGTAGTGTCCTCTCTGAGCGTCATCCTCATCCACATCCTCATGTTCATCCTCATCCACATCCTCATCCACATCTTCATCCACATTCTCATCCTCATCCTCATGTTCATCCTCATGCTCATCTTCATCCTCATCCACATCTTCATCCTCATCCTCATCCTCATGTTCATCCTCATGCTCATCTTCATCCTCATGCTCATCCACATCCTCATGTTCATCTTCATCCTCATCCTCATCCTCATGTTCATCATCCACATCCTCATGTTCATCCTCATGTTCATCCTCATGCTCATCTTCATCCATCATCCTCATCCACATCTTCATCCACATCCTCATCCTCATGTTCATCCTCATCTTCATCTTCATCTTCATCCTCATCCACATCTTCATCCTCATCCACATCTTCATCCACATCCTCATCCATCTTCATCCTCATCCTCATCCTCATCTTCATCCTCATCCACATCTCTCCACATCTCCTCCTCATCCTCATCCACATCTTAATCCTCATCCACATCCACATCTTCATCCACATCTTCATCCTCATCCTCATCCACATCTTCATCCACATCTTCATCTCATCCTCATCCACATCTTCCTCATCTTCATCCTCATCCTCATCTTCATCCTCATCCACATCCTCATCCACATCTTCATCCACATCCTCATCCTCATGCTCATCCTCATGCTCATCTTCATCCTCATCCTCATCCACATCTTCATCCACATCTTCATCCTCATCCTCATCCACATCTTCATCCTCATCCACATCCACATCTTCATCCTCATCTTCATCCTCATCTTCATCCTCATCCTCATCTTCATCCTCATCTTCATCCTCATCCTCATCCTCATGTTCATCCTCAGCGTGAGGAGCATTTGCATGGTGTGTGAGGGTTTGCTGTTCTCGCTGTGATGGATGGCATTGTTTAAAGCCGGGAGGCTTTGGAAAGCTTTGCTATTGTTTCAGCTCTTGGCAAAGAGGCTTCTTAAGAAAAACAAGAAGGGAGAAGGAGGAGGGGGGGGACGGGGGGGTTAAAAGAAGTAGAAAACCAAACAGAAGTTGTCTTCACGCTGGTCCGAGGTTTTGATGGAGAGTCTGATATTTGCCATGCCCCCCGACACACACAGCCAACCCAACCACAGCATTCTGTGCCCACCTCCCCCGAAGACCGAGCAGGAGAAATAAAACTCACACCAGGAATGTACAAACACACCAACACGGTGTATTATTGTTAGAGATGTTTGGGGCGGGTTCTGGTGACCCACTGGCACTGACCACAGAATGCCTGGACCCCCCCCCCCAGACACACACACTGAACAACCCCCCCCCGCCCCCAGACACACACACTGAACAACCCCCCTCGCTGGGAACATTGTCTGAATATACGGCTCAGCAGGGCTCGGCCGGTGGTCCAATGAGGCCCCGAAGCCCCGGGGGGCCTCATCCACACTACGTCCCTGTGGGGGGGGGGGCTGCTTCTGATGGACGTGAGACCAGTCGTCCTCTCAAAAGCACCGCTTAGCTTCACTGACGGATTCATGATGAACGTTTGGAGAACTTATTCTTCACCTCCAGCTGCTCCGTGTGTTACCATCTGGAATTGAACCCGACTCCTGCAGAATATGTGTGAGGACAGAGGACACGTAAGTCAAAGAGGACACAAAGGACAGAGCCGACACATTGTCCAATGGCCAGAGGGACGACAGATGTCCATAACTGTGATGTCACTTCCTGTGAAGAAATATGAAACCAGAACGCCACGACTCAGCGATGATGATTGAAAAAGATCAACGAGTGTGTGTGTGTGTGTGACTGTGTGTGTGTGTGTGTGTGTGTGACTGTGTGTGTGTGTGTGTGTGTGTGTGTGTGACTGTGTGTGTGTGTGTGTGTGACTGTGTGTGTGACTGTGTGTGTGTGTGTGTGTGTGTGTGTGTGTGTGTGTGTGTGTGTGACTGTGTGTGTGTGTGTGTGTGTGTGTGACTGTGTGTGTGACTGTGTGTGTGTGTGTGTGTGTGTGTGTGTGTGTGTGACTGTGACTGTGTGTGTGTGTGTGTGACTGTGTGTGTGTGTGTGTGTGACTGTGTGTGTGACTGTGTGTGTGTGTGTGTGTGTGTGTGACTGTGTGTGTGTGTGTGTGTGACTGTGTGTGTGACTGTGTGTGTGTGTGTGTGTGTGTGTGTGTGACTGTGTGACTGTGTGTGTGTGACTGTGTGTGTGTGTGTGTGTGTGTGTGTGTGACTGTGTGTGTGTGTGTGTGACTGTGTGTGTGTGTGTGTGTGTGTGTGACTGTGTGTGTGTGTGTGCAGACGCTCTAATTGGGGACAGGTGAGTACCTGGGGGATTAGGCCCCGCCCTGTGTCTGGATGGGGTTGATTGCCTCCTCATTACTCGGGATTATCACACATTACGACGGATTGCGGCCTCAGACAGGCGGACGGCCGTCGCCAGGCAACGCGACAACAGCAGCTTCGCCAGCGGCTCGGTGTGGAGAACTGAAGCTTTTTTCTATATATACTATAATATTAAATATGATCATATTAAAACATATTAAACTTCATCCTCCTGTTCAAAATAGATGTTTTTACGCATTTTTTTGAATTTACCCTTTTCAAAAATATAACTCCATCTTCACCAGAAAGACTTTTAAGAAAAGTGTAAATGACTGTAAAAGAACATATAAGATGAATATTCAACATGAATATACATTATCTATAACAATAATACACAGCAAGAATATTTAATGAATATACAACATTAATCCACAACATGAGTAACGAGTCATTTTAGTCCAATAAAATATGCTTCAGTTTGACAAAGACTTAAACTCGTCTTTGAGCATAAAAAACTGACGTCAATGCACTTTCCCTCGTCTCCTGCAGCAGCAGGCTGTGATTGGTCCTCTGACTACGTCCTTTACGGAGTCTCACGTCTCCGTTTTCACAGCACAATACGGCCGTTTATTAAAAGGAAGAACGTTTGACGAGAACGGATCAGATTGAAGAGCTTTTAAATATGAGCGCTTGTACAAGCCGTCATTGGCGGACTATGAGGACGCCGGATGGCCTCTGATTCATGGAGGGAGATCTCCACCAACGAGGGGAACAAAGTCGTGGAGGAAAATACGGGACAAATGTGTCCGTGATGAAAAGCAGCAGTGTGGATGCACGGGGCAATAAAGTCTATGATCAATCAATAAAGCAACCAGCGACTTCCACACACAAAGACGTGACTCTCCAGGTCGTCTTCAACAAAACACGTGACTCCACCTGTTGTTCTGGAGGTGAATCGCTCTGCAACACACGCAGGACTTTACAACCAGGAAGTGAAACCAGCGCGTCGTACAAAGAGACGCAGCTGCAGTACCAGAAGCAGGCCGGCGCCTTGACGGGCCCCTGACGGGCCCCTGACGCCTGCGGCAGCATCTCCTGCATGATGTTTATGAAGGCAAATCAATGTCAAAATCCGAAAGCGCAAATCAGGTCCCTGCATGCGTGAATCAATCATTCCCCGGTATTTCCACTTCATCATAATTTCGATTTTCCCAAAATCGATCCGTGTTGACAGTTGGTGAGATACTCACGGACTCACTTCCTGTTACCAATAGGGAGCGGTCGGCGAGCCGGCTGATGGTGTCAATGTGGTCATGATGCAGACATTAGGCGTGGCTGGTTGTCATCTACGGTCACACAGAGGTTTTGACAGCGTTTCATCTCATAATTTTGACTTTCTATCCCTTTTCTTTAGTGCGGAAATGTGCTTCTATGGTTCTATGGAAGCACAACTCCAGCCAATCCAAAGACGGGGTTTATAACCAATGAGATGAAGAGATACCACGGGGACTGGCTCCGCCCCCTCACCGTCCAAAACAACTAGCGCGCAGACAAAACAACTAGACAAAACCTTCTCGAGTTTCGGAGCGAGCAAATAGCTGCCGTGACTGTTACACGTGCGCGTGGAGCTGACTCGCGATGTTTTTCTAATTGATTCCTCCTCATCAACCGAAGCGCCTGGAGGCTCCTCCTGCTCCTGATCTTCAGAGGGATCAGTGAGGATTACAGCCAGACAGGTAATGAGGGGAGTTGGTCCATCAGCGTTAACTCCACACACACACATTCCTCACATAACTCTCAATGATAAGGACTGGAGGTGTGTGTGTGTGTGTGTGTGTGTGTGTGTGTGTGTGTGTGTGTGTGTGTGTGTGTGTGTGTCATCCCTCAGTATTACCTGCTTGTGTCTGAGGTGGGCGGGGCCAAACGACAGGGGGGTTAAAACCCTTTTACTTATTATAATAATCACACACACACACACAATAACACACACACACACACACACACACACACACACACATTATTATAATAATCATGATAATACAGCAATAATATTAATAATAATGACATTATTAATAATATTGACAAAAATGAGATTACTAATAAATGATAATAACAGCATGAAAGCAGAACCCTGACAATGAAGAATATTAATTACAATAACAGCAAAAGAATAATGATAATAATAATAGTAGTGATAGTACCAATAGTAATGGTATTAATAATAATAATAATTAGAATATTATAAATATGTATTGTTGACGGTCGATCAGATCCAGGTGACATGAAAAACTAAGAGTCAACAGGACAATTGTTACCGCGCAGGATAACAGACTAAAGCTTTCATATGTCGCTGGATCAGAACCAGCTCAGTGTCTCCCTCTGGCCCCCAGGACTTCATCTTTAACTGCTGCCCCCCATCGGGCCCACAGGGGCCTCCGGTAGAGCCGCGGTCCCGTGCGTTGGCCTCAGACAGCCTATCATTTGGAGCACACTGTAAAACGCCCCCCACCGTCTGGTAATCTCCCAGAATTCCAACAGTGTGAGCGGCGGCGTGTCATCGGCGTGGAGCCGCAGACCGGTCGGTCCGGACTTATTGTTCTGCGTGTTGACTCACAGCCTAAAAATACACACTCAGTTTGAGTTGGAGCCCAGCACGGCTTTGTGTGTGTGGGTAGATAACGGGTGTGTGTGTCGCTGCATGTAAAAATGTGTGTTGAGTAATTACATGGATGAGCGTAAAATGACATGTGACCACATGTGTATGAATTCAGAGCAGCGTGTGTGTGTGTGTGTGTGTGTGGAGATAATGGCATGTGCAGTCTGTGTGTGTGTGTGTGTGTGTGTGTGTGCAGTCTGTGTGTCTGTGTGTCTGTGTGTGTGTGTGTGTGTGTGTGTCGTCTGTGTGTGTGTGTGCAGTCTGTGTGTGTGTGTGTGTGTGTGTGTAAACATGCAGCTCTGAGAGTTTGGAGCCTACAACACCAAGTCAGCAGAGGGAGACGACTCCTCTCCATTGTGGGCGGGACTTATTCATGCTCAGCCAATCAGAGCCCAGCATGGACGTGTGCTTGTGTATCTGGGAGCCCTGCCACCAAACACACTCAGCATTCCTGTCCTCTCCGAGCAGAAGATATGAGTCGTGATTTATGGAACATGTGACGCGTGTGACGTCACCTCGTTACGTCTCTCAGGCTCCATAAAGACGACGATCGGAAACCCGTTAGCCCGTTAGCCTGTACGCTGACACCGTTCCTCCCTCGGCCTCCAGCTCCCACGGCAACGCATCAACAAAACACCCATGCTCCTCAAGAGGATCTGCACAAATACTGACATAATCCTTTTGATTCTGAGGAACAAAAACTTTGAAACCCCAAATAGAGTACTAGTATCCATACATATGGAAGAGTATGAAGAATATGTATCTATAATAGATGTAATATGTGTTCAATGGATATAATTAATGTGTATAACGATGTAATATATGTGTATAATAGATATAATACCTGTGTATATTAGATGTAATAGTTACACTACAGAACAACAATCTCCTTAAGCTAAACATTCATATTCTCAACCACACAATATCTGCAATAAGTTCTCGGAGTGGAAATATTTATATACAATATCATATAAATATGAATAACAATGTATTCCTGTGCTGATATGCATGTGTACAGATAATGGGTTGTACTTATTGAAGTAAAATAAATATTCTAAAAGTATAAAAAAGTAAAAATACTCATTTTTAACTGAAAAACACATTTGATCTTCTTCGTTTTTTGTGTATTTGTTTGTGGGTGTGTAATGTGTCGATGTGTGTGTGTGTGTGATGTGTATGTCTGTGTATAGCAGTACATGTGGGCTGATACTAGTCAGAACTCAAGAGTTTATGCCGACTCCCCAAACACACACTCAAAATATGTTGAAAGTAGTGATGGATGAGTGATGGAGGCTGATGGAGAGCTGGAAGAAAAACAGCTAAGATTGCATGAGGAAGAGGAGGGGCAATGGGGGCTGGATGGGAGGGAGGCCTTTAAACTCTCTGTGAACCACAGAAACTATGATGGAGATCCAAACCTATTATCCGAGTCTCTATTTGTCTGTGTGTGTGTCTGTGTTCAAACCCGAGCACAACAGAAGTTATTCTACCAACATTCAGTAGTGCTGACATTTCTCTGGATGGCATTGCTCTTTACACAGCAGCACCTTAAAAAACCTCTGCGTTACCTTGGATCAGGATGTGTCCTTTAACCTTTAGATAAAACACATTTCAAGGACCTACGTAGCAGGTCAGAAATTACACATGTCCTGTCTTAAAGTTATGCTCAGGCTTATAGTCAGGCTTATAGTCAGGGCTGGCTCAGGCTTATAGTCAGGGCAGGCTCAGGCTTATAGTCAGGGCTGGCTCAGGCTTATAGTCAGGGCTGGCTCAGGCTTATAGTCAGGCTTATAGTCAGGGCTGGCTCAGGCTTATAGTCAGGCTTATAGTCAGGGCTGGTTCAGGCTTATAGTCAGGGCAGGCTCAGGCTTATAGTCAGGGCTGGTTCAGGCTTATAGTCAGGGCTGGCTCAGGCTTATAGTCAGGGCTGGTTCAGGCTTATAGTCAGGGCTGGTTCAGGCTTATAGTCAGGGCTGGCTCAGGCTTATAGTCAGGCTTATAGTCAGGGCTGGCTCAGGCTTATAGTCAGGCTTATAGTCAGGGCTGGTTCAGGCTTATAGTCAGGGCTGGCTCAGGCTTATAGTCAGGGGCAGGCTCAGGCTTATAGTCAGGCTGGTTCAGGCTTATAGTCAGGGCTGGCTCAGGCTTATAGTCAGGGCTGGCTCAGGCTTATAGTCAGGCTTATAGTCAGGGCTGGCTCAGGCTTATAGTCAGGGCAGGCTCAGGCTTATAGTCAGGGCTGGTTCAGGCTTATAGTCAGGGCTGGTTCAGGCTTATAGTCAGGGCAGGCTCAGGCTTATAGTCAGGGCTGGCTCAGGCTTATAGTCAGGGCTGGTTCAGGCTTATAGTCAGGGCTGGCTCAGGCTTATAGTCAGGGCAGGCTCAGGCTTATAGTCAGGGCAGGCTCAGGCTTATAGTCAGGGCTGGCTCAGGCTTATAGTCAGGGCTGGTTCAGGCTTATAGTCAGGGCAGGCTCAGGCTTATAGTCAGGGCTGGTTCAGGTTTATGGTTAGAGCTAAATCAGGTACATAGTTTGCATTGGACCACCACCTAGATTTCTGCATTTTTACCTTGCAGGCTTCCATGGGTCATGGTTGTGTCTGGACTGTACTCATGCCTCCTCTTTTGACTCTTTTTGACTGCCACCGCTTCTCTCGTGAAGATTTTTTTATTCAGTTGTGATTTTGGCCAAAACAAAACATCAAACATTATTTCAGTTCAAGTTGAGTGGAGGCCTATTATGTGACAAACAGGTTTCCTTTTCTTGTCTTTTGTCATGAAGATGTTGACACACAACACATTTCCTTTTCTACTCACACATGATGAACTGATGTCCTGAATTAGTGAGTCTTAAAATAATATTCTCAAGTTAAGGCAAACTCACGTTGAGTTTCAAGTCAAGAAAGGTTTGTCCCGTAAGAAGATTCAAAAGCTTTCAAGTGGTTGCCATCCATCAACGCTTCAGTCAGACACTTGTCTGTCTCATATTTACTTAACATTTACACATTCATAAGAAAGACAACACTGTGTGTTCTTATCTCACTTTGTGTGTCTCATACATGATACGTGTGTCAGTATGAGAGCTGTGTGTTTGCATACGTGTGCAGCCTATGTGTATTTAAGTGGAAATATAATGTAGTGTGTTTTAATATGACAAAGTTATCAGAGTGGGTGCCAACAATCATAGGAATGTGTTTGTGAGTGTGTGTGTTTGTGTGTCGCTGAGTCTGTGTGTGTTATCAGCAAAAACAGATGTCGATGCTAACAGACTGTGTTCATAAGGTGGGAGTGATGAAAAGACACCAGAGAGACGTGAAATGTGTGAGGGACCGATGGTAAAAACATCATTGAGTTAGTAAAGGTTCTCACTTACAGGTGAGTTATGAAGTTTCGCCCTCTGGCTCGTTTGTTTCAAATAAATGTTCATTTATTACAGTGAAGACGGTTCGTAAGACAGAAGTACCAGATCACAGTGTGACATCAAGGTGGATCGTCACTGTGAATCGTCTCTGTGGAACAGCATTGTAGATCCTCATTGTGGAACGTAACTGTGGAACATCAATATGAAACGGAACGTCACTGCGGAACATCTGTGTTAAAGATCATTGTGGAACATCATTGTGGAACGTCACTGCAAAACATCATTGTGGAACATCAATATAAAACAGAACATCACTGCGGAACATCAGTGTTAAACATCATTGTGGATCCTCACTGTGGAACGTCACTGTGGAACGTCTCTGTGGAATATCAATATGAAACGGAACGTCACTGCGGAACATCAGTGTTAAACATCACTGGAAAGTCACTGTGGGACGTCGCTGTGGAACGTAATTTTGGAACATTACTCTAGAACGTCTCTGTGGAACATCAATATGAAACGTCACTGCGGTGCGACAATGCAGAACATCAGTGTTAAACATCACTGTGGAACGTCACTTTGGATCGTCACTGTGGAACATCATTGCGGATCGTCACTGTGGAACACCAGTGATAAACATCATTGTGGAAAGTCACTGCGGAACATCCTTGTGGAACGTCACAGTGGAACATTACTGTGGAACGTCACTTTGGATCATCACTGTGGATTGTCATTGTGGAACATCACTGTGGATCATCACTGCGGAACATCATGTTGTATTGTCACTGTGGAACGTTATTGTGGAACGTCACAGTGGAACGTCATTTTGGAACCTCACTTTGGAATGTCTCTGTGGAATATCAATATGAAACGTCACTGCAGAACATCAGTGTTAAACATCATTGTGGAACATCGTTGTGGAACGTCACTGTGGAACCTTACTGTGGAACATCATTGGGGAACATCGTCGTGGAACGTCACTGTGGAACATCATTTTGGAACATCATTGTGGAACATCATTGTGGAACATCATTGTGGAACATCATTGTGGAACATCGTCGTGGAACGTCACTGTGGAACATCATTTTGGAACATTATTGTGGAACGTCACTGTGGAACATCATTTTGGAACATCATTGTGGAACATCGAACATTATTGGAACGTCACTGTGGAACATCATTTTGGAACATCATTGTGGAACATCGTTGTGGAACATCGTCGTGGAACGTCACTGTCGAACATCATTGTCGAACATTATTGTGGAACATCATTGTGGAACATCATTGTGGAACATCATTGTGGAACATCATTGTGGAACATTGTTGTGGAACATCATTGTGGAACATTGTTGTGGAACATCATTGTGGAACATTATTGTGGAACATCATTGTGGAACATCATTGTGGAACATCGTCGTGGAACGTCACTGTGGAACATCATTGTCGAACATTATTGTGGAACATCATTGTCGAACATTATTGTGGAACATCATTTTGGAACATCATTGTGGAACATCATTGTGGAACATTGTTGTGGAACATCATTGTGGAACAATGTTGTGGAACATCACTGTGGAACATTACTGTGGAACATCATTGTCGAACATTATTGTGGAACATCATTTTGGAACATCATTGTGGAACATCATTGTGGAACATTACTGTGGAACATCATTGTGGAACATTATTGTGGAACATCATTTTGGAACATGATTGTGGAACATCACTGTGGTCCAGATGTACACCGAGGAACTCGACAATAACTGACAGAGTATTTGCTGACTGGCAAATGTCCATCAAAGTCCCAGAATGCATTGTACTGTAACTGTGACAGATGGTGAAAACCAGAAGTGAAAGCATGCAGATGTTTCCATGTTTCTCAGTCAGCAGTTTAACATGAGACACAGAGACCAACCGAGGGATCGACAGGATGACAGAGACATGGAGAATAAGAAGACGGGTGTCACGTCCGGCTGCTCTATCAGCGTTGTCTCCTCCCCCATGTCTTTGTTTCCAGTCTGTTCTTCACAGGTGTGGTGAGTTGCTGCTGACGATACCCTCAAGGTTCTATTGTGTAGTTCTCCTGTTCTTGCCAGTCCCGAGAGAAGCTGAGGACAGTGAGACTTACAATAGGACGGACAGGCAGGAGGATGGACAGAAGGACCGCTTTGCAGAGGTCCCTCTGCAGAGCAGGATGGGGAGACTGACAACTAGAAAGGAAGAACTATAAACAGGGGACAGAGAGACACTAGAAGGACAGGCTCCAGGTCAGATTTGATTGGTCTCATTAACATCTGTCTCCAAAAGGTCCGACCCGCTCAAAGCCAACACAGCCAACCAGCAATGCTCCAAATAAGTGGAACAGCAGCTTGAGCTTCTGCTGACTCAGCATTCCTCTCTCTTGGAAACACGTTGCATCAACACTGTGTCTCCAGTCAGAGAGTCTGCGTCTATTTAAAGCGCCTCCCTGTATTTATGTCCGATGTATACTGAGGAGGAGCTGTGGTTCGGCCCGGGTACGTCTGGCCTTTGGTTTGAGTTGATCTGGGTCCACTAAGGATGAATGTTTTGTGATGTAATACTTTGAATCGTCTCTGACTCCGGCAGATAACATCTTATATCTGTGTTTAATGAACTTGAGTCACATTTTAAAGACCAACAGAACCTCTAATAAAATACTACAAACACAACTGAAAGAGAGGTAAGATTCGATAACATTCATTCAACTGCAATTTATCCTTTTTCTAACTACTCATTAAATGTGGATTCATCCGCTGCTGAAAATAGTCCCGAAGAGAGATTTGATATCGTCCTGTTAGTTTGATAAAAATCATAATAAATCTCTGATGAGTCTATGAGCCTTTTTCATTTCAGGTCAAGATAATAGAATAAAAAATTAAAAACACGTTGAAAGTACTCATATCTTTGTTTAACTACACTGTATTTGAATAATAATGTTGTGTATTGTTATTATTATGAATGAAGAGGCAGGAGGTTGCTAACAGGAAGTAGACTAGCTGCAGTGTCACAGTAAAACAAGTCATCATCATCATCATCGTCATCATCCTCCTGATGAGCCAACAGAAAGAGGTCACAGTGATCTCATCATCAACCAACCAACCAACTGGTTAGTGATCTAAACTCTCTGTGAACTTTCACCTTTGGCCTCAAACCAAACCTTTATGGAGCCTGTTAGCACCTGAAAGAAAGAAATACTTCCTGAAACATCAGTTTGGAGCAGAAGCCGCTGAACATTCCGTATAATCGTGTGTAGCTTTCTAATGAAAACATTATTCACAGCATCCGTAGTATTTCTATTAAAGAGCTCAGAGCCAATCCCCTGCCTCCTTCACCGGCTCCTGCAGGCGCCCCCGGCTTACAGCACAAATAAAAGGGTCATTGAGCGCCGTGTTTACTGCGCTCAGACTTTATGTAACTCACGGCTCAAAGGCCTGAGCGGCTAAAGTCCAAACTCAACCCGTGAGCAGATTTACGAGAGCAGACTTTAAACCGGCCGCTTGTTTTACGAGTTACTGATCAACCTCCAGCCCGAGGCCCCCACGCTGTCACAGTGACCTCTGACCTTCAGCAGGAGGCTAACGGAGCAGCTAACAACGGCTGCAGGAACACTACCAGCACAAACATGACAAGAAAAACCTTCTGCTCTATTTACACATCTACCTCCCAGTGACTCGCTGATGGGGGCGGAGCCACCGAACACATGAGCACATGATATGCTCGATACATATCTAGATATATATCTAGATATGTATCGATATAGATGATATATATATATATATCTGTTGTCCTATATATATAAAGACATTTTTGGTGATTTTTATTAAAAGGTGTCAGTAATTTGGAAGGGCACTTTCGTTTTGTAGTTGTCTATATTACTGTTCGGATTGAGGTCTAAATCCATAACTACACCTAGACTTCTGCTTTTCTTGGTGGTTTTTAACATCAGTGATTGAAGATGACTTTTAATCATTCCTCCTTGGCCTTAAAAACAATTACTTCTGTTTTATCTTTGTTTAATTGAAGAAAGTTCATCCAGTTTGCTTATTTGTTCAATGCATTTACCCAAGCCTTGTATGGGATTATAGTACCCTGATGGTATAGTAATGTAGATCTGTATGTCGTC
Organism: Gasterosteus nipponicus; assembly: GCA_014132575.2. Classification (NCBI taxonomy): domain Eukaryota; kingdom Metazoa; phylum Chordata; class Actinopteri; order Perciformes; family Gasterosteidae; genus Gasterosteus; species Gasterosteus nipponicus. The sequence continues at coordinate 56,257 of BMAF01002325.1, forward strand.
TGCATAAGTATGATAATATTGTTTTTTAAAATAATTTGAATGAGTGGAAGCATCCAGATGTTGAAGAGGAGAGGCCCTAGAATTGAACCTTGAACAACATTTTAGTCCGCTCTGATGTGGGATAAGCTCCTGACACAAATTATTCAGAGTCCTTCAAGTAGGATTTCTTGGATAGAAAATGCAGCACTGAGAGCCAGTACCTCTCAGACTATAGTCCTGCCACCGTCTGTGGTTAAGTGGATGTTGTTGAATATTAGAGCTTCTGGACCTCTCAAAGATCTCAGGCTGACTCTGATGCCAAGGACTTGATGGTGAATCCGGTTCGCCGGGTCACCGGCGGCAAGATGTAGAAGTGTTGTCATGGTAAGGGTCAGTCAGCCAGAGGCACCGATGGATTAGGCTTCATTATCTCACTGAACAACAACGTTCACTGCTTGAGAATATCCCGGAAGCAGAGCTTCGCTCACCTGAGGTGAGCAGCGGAAGCGTGGAGGGTTCTGGAAGAGCTTCTATGCTTGTTCAATCATTAACAGTGTTTATACAAAACACACACCAAGGAAAATACTGGCTGCTAGTCACTTCTGCGGGTCTGAGGGGCCCAAAGTTTACCTCAGCAAAGTGGGATCGAAGGTCCCTGAAGCACTCAGAGGTCCACTAAGCCCTCTTTATTGTTCCACATTTCCTGAAGCAATGAGGAACCGGAGAGAGGGGTTTGGTCTCTAGATCAGACCAAATGCTCTAAATTTAATTAAATTCATAACCAAGTTACAAATTAGCCTCAGAGGGCTTTACAGTCTGTAAACATGCGACACCCTCTGTCCCGAAACCCTCCATCGGCACAGGAACAACTCCCCAAAAAATGAAAACCCTTCATGGGGAGAAAAGGGAAGAAACCTTAGTGAGAACATCAGTAGGGGAGAAAGCACAAAAAAAACTCCCGGAAAGAAGCTGAATTAGTGATGTGCATTAATAAAACGTGAATTATGGTAGAAGGAGAGCGTGAGAGAGGAGCTCGGTGTGTCCTAAGAAGTCCCCCGGCAGTCTAAGCCTACAGCAGCTTAACTAAGGGCTGGTCCGGGCTAACCTGAGCCAGCCCTAACTATAGGCAGAATCAAAGAGTTTTACTTTAAAAGAGCTGAACGAATCTGCCCCCCGGACTGAAAGTGGAACCTGGTTCCACAAAAGAGGAGCTTGATAACTGAAGGCTCTGGCCCCCAGCCTACTTTTTAAAACCACAGGAACAACAAGTAACCAGCATCTATGGAGCGCAGCTGCCTTGTAGGGCAATAAGGTGTTACAAGCTCCTTAAGATACGACGGTGCCTCACCAGCAAGTGCCTTGTAGGTGAGGAGAAGTACCTTAACATCTATTCTTGATTTAACAGGGAACCAGTGCAGAGGATCTAATGCAGAAACGTGTCTACAACACGTCTTATTCTAACGCTTCTTTGATCTGCCGCGGGTAGATGTGTTTCAAAGTAAAGCTACACATCATATCACTGATAACACTTATGATACAATAAAATGAGCTCATCTTAAGGGGACTCTGAGGTTACAGCATCTTCACCTCCCAGCCGCTGTGAGCTGGAGGAAGTCCAGGGAGACGTTATCAGCACCTGCAGATGCAGAGCAGGAAACCACAACTCCAGCCGGGAGCAGAGACAAGGCGAGGTCGAGGAGGAGGAGGAGGAGGAGGAGGAGGAGATGGTGGAAGAGGAAAAGATGGAGGTGGGAGAGTAGACTCCTACCTAAAGGAGGAAAAGGAGGAGAAGGAGGAAGAGCAGGAGAAAGAAGAGGAGGAGGAGGAGGACAAGGTGGAAGAGGATGATGAGAAGAAGAGGGTGGAAGAGGAGGAGGGAGTTAGTCTGAGACCAGCCTCCTTCAGCCACAGCTGGCCTCAGACTAACCTCCTTCAGCTCAGACTAACTGAACGTTTATCTCACTGCAGGTTTCGCTCACAGGTATTGGACCAGTTGGAATAACCCTCTTATTGAATTTTGTAATGTTACCCTCCTCTGTCCCACGCTGATACATTTCTCCTCTCGGCAGGAGGTGCAGCAGGAGGCGCGTTCAACCTGAAGAAGAAATCATTTAAACTAATCTGAGGAATCGTTTTTCACACGTTGGATCTAGTAAGACCCGTTGGCAGAGATCCCGTTTGGCCTATTTCTCCTCACCAGTCTCTCATCCTTCCACTCCTGTGAGTTTCTTCTCAGTTCATCTCCTTCTTTCTCACTTCCTCCTCTCTTCTCTTTATTTATTCTGTTGTCCTCCTTTTCTCCTTCTCGTCTTTCCTCCCGGAGAGGAGGAGCAGTAGGGAGGGGAGGAGGAGAGTTTTTGTTGGATGACATGTGATCATCTGTGTCCAAAGAAAAGAAACTTTAGCTTTGCTCTCTTTCAGCAGAAGAAATTAAATGATTGTTGTGTCACAGCGTGTCACAGCTCCTGGAGGAGGAGTAGGAGGAGTGTTCCAGTCCTCCGGTGTTCTAGTCTTCCGTTGTTCTGGTCCTGGTTCTACCACATGCAACTCCAACAGCTGTATATGTAACTCCTTGTGTGTAAATGTGTTTGTATGACAGAAACTTAAATACGGTTTTAAATGTCAGTCTTTGCCAAACATTTTGTGGATCCTTTCATTGTCTCCCTGATTTTCATCATCACATTTTGACAATGGAGCCCCCCCCTCCCCACTCGTCCCGCCTCATGCTAAACTGCACCCTGCTCATCACCTTGGATTAACTTTCGTCCGGCTATCTCGCTTTAAGTGTAAAAACGGAATGTGTTGCTGTAACGTCAGATTGCTTTCCTTCATTCTTCATCTTTGACCTCTGGGTTAAGCACCGCACGCCTGGCACCTTCAGGGGGATAAAACAAACCTCTGTGATGAATAAATAAAGAACCAAGTGATGTTTGGCTCTGAGATAATTACGGTGTTGTGAATATTTCTGTCTCCTGTTTGAATAAAGTCATTGTAGAGATCCAGTCAACTGTGGTCCACAAATACACACACACACATACACAGAGAGACACACACACACACACTCAAGGGCTGACAAGGACTCTCCAGGACACGCCGCGACTCTCCAGTTTTCTCTGGGACCGGAGGGACGGACAGAGACAGCTGGCTGAGGACAAACTATTTACAAGACCTTCACAACAAATCATAAAATAAGTTCCCAGAAGTCCAACTGAGGGACAAACCTGAGTCCTCAACAGCAAACAAAGGGTCAGTGTTTACTGGACGGACAAACACAGACTGAGGCGTCTCCTCAGTAAACAGAGACTCAAAGACGGAAACGGACCAAGCAGCTGGAAACTTTCTCCGCCAGCCTGGAATGAAAAACCTTCTTTTGGTCTCTGGACTGGTCTGACTGAGCCCCAGGATCCGACGAAGACCTGGTCCAGGGATTAATTATGAGATCGAAGCAGTTTATTCTCTTAAATATGTTACAGTAATAAACTGTATTAATACAGCTACAGTAACGTGACGATTGGTGCTCATGGGTTGATTTGAAGTTTATTACAAAGTGATACTTATGTAAGAGTGTGTGTGTGTGTGTGTGTGAGGATGTGTGTGTGCGTGTGTGTGAGGATGTGTGTGTGCGTGTGTGTGTTACCACTGAAAAGAGGAAGTGTGTTACGCTGTAATTCAGCTCAGCAGGGCCCACATGCTTCCTGTGGCCCTGCACGCTGTGGGTGAGAAGGGGGGTTGAGTCTGTGGTTCCCATCATCCTCGGCTCCTATCAGCCCCCCCCGCCCCTGAGGCGTCTGGCTGTTACACCAGCGTGCAGCCGCGGCCCACCGCAGCTTAAATAACAGCATTGGCTCTGATCTGAGGTCAGATCTAATCTGTGAGCACATCTGCCTTCTGCTCCCAACAACAACAACACCGTTAAGGTTCTCCTCCTTGTCATTACTCCGTTTTTAACACCTCTCCAGTGCCTCAGTGTCAGGCTGCAGAGATGGGAAGAAGGAGAATGAGAAGAAAAAGCAGAAGGTGATGGGGAAGAAGGAGAAAGAGAGTACTAGAGGGGTACTGAGAGTTTGCTCAAACAGTCCACATGTGTCTTAGAGAAGGCTGAGGGAGTGTGGGGTGCGGGACCCACTCCAGCGGGACATTTGGTCCCTGTGTGACTACAGGAGGAGCCGTGTTTGTGTACTCAGTCAGACACACTACCAGTGGGTATTGGCGCCAGTGCTGCCCTTTATCACTAGTCGTGTTCATGACTTTCACCGACAGGACGTGAAGCGGGGGGTGGGGGGTTGAGGACCTCAGGTTTGGGGTTCTTGAGACCACTTCTCTTCTGTTTGCAGATGATGTGGTCCGGATGGTCACCTCAGTGACCTCCTGCATTCACTGGGGCGATTTGCAGCCGAATGGTAAGCTGCAGAAATCAGGTTTAGCACCTAAAATTTGGATTTGCGTCGCTCTGACAACGCAGAAGCATAAACTGGGCATAAGAGATTCAGGAGCTGGGACATCAGAATGGAACATGTTGCAGTGTGAGAGGGAAGTCTGGGTCAACCTGCTGGTTCTGCTGCCACACCAGCCCGGAGGAGAAGACGAGAATGAGTAGATGTAAATTATATGATATAGATTATATCATAAACGTTATGTGATACAGATGTTATAATATACCATATTCAAAATATTACATCACATGTCCACTGAGAGATGTCAGTCAGACAGGCAGAGATCCGAGTGAGGGAAGGAGAGAATTAGTTGTGTGTCATCAGCATCGCTGTGGTAGGAGAAGCCATGCGAGCGAATGACAGCGAGAGAGAGTTGGTGTAGAGCGAGAAGAGGAGGGGACCCAGGACGGAACCCTGAGGAACTCCAGTAGTAAGAGGACAAGGTTCCGACACAGATCCTCTCCAGGTTACCTGGTAGGTGCGGCCGTCGAGGTAGGACGAGAGAAGGGAGAGAGCAGAGCCTGAGGCACCAAGTTCCTGAAGGGAGGGGACAAGGATCTGCTGGTTGACTGTGTCAAATGCAGCAGAGACGTCCAGAAGGACGAGGACAGAGGAGAGAGAGGAGCTCTAGCAGTGTGGAGTTGCTCTGAGACAGCAAGGAGAGCAGTCTCTGTGGAACGGCCTTGAAGCCTGACTGGTGGAGGTCAAGGAGGTTGTTATGGTGGAGATAGGAGGAGAGTTGGTTAAAGATCACACGTTCAAGAGTTTCGGACAGAAAGGGAAGAAGAGAGACCGTCTGTAGTTGTGTTATTCAGAAGGGTTGAGGGTGGGTTTCTTCAGGAGAGGGTTAACTCTTCTCCTTCAGAGAATTGGGAAAACAGCCAGATAACAGAGCGTTGTTGATGAGACAGGTGAGGAAAGGAAGAAGGTCTGGAGCGATAGATTGTAGAAGATGTGATGGAATGGGGTCAAGAGGGCAGGTGGTGGACGGGCAGAGGTTACTAGGGTAAGAACTTGGTTAGGAGACAGGGGGTGAAGGAGGGAAGTGAGGGCGATAGAGGTGAAGTCAGTGGGTTTGAGAAGGAGCAGCGTATGTCAGCTATTTTCTTGGTAAAGTAGTTGACAAAGTCTCCTGGAAGAAGGGAGGAGGGGGGAGGAGGACTAGGGGGTTCGAGGAGGTTGGAGAAGATAGAAAATAGTTTTTGGGGGTCAGAAATGAAGATTGGATTCTAGATTGGTAGAAAGAGCTTTTGGCAGCAGAGACAGAAGCAGAAAAAGAGGAGAGGAGAGATTGAAACACAAGCAGGTCATCCGGTCGTTTATATTTACACCGTCTCCTCTCCGATGCTCGCATGGCGGCTCTCATGGCACCGGATCAGACCGACACGGAGCCGGAGGGGATTTACATTACAGGTCATTTAGCAGATGCTTTTATCCAAAGCGACTTACATTACACTTTAAACCCGTGGCTTTTTCACATTTTGCCCGGGGAGCAATTAGGGGTTAGGTGTCTTGCTCAGGGACACTTCGACATGGAACATGGGGCAGCCTGGAATTGAACCACCAACCTTGTGCTTCCCACCACACCTCTAACCCCTGCGCCACGACGATTTACCGACCCGTCGGGTCGTCAGAGGACAGAGAGTCTAGAGAGGAGGACAGAGGAGAGGAGAGTCTCTGCAGCAGCGTCAGATGAGTGAGAAGGAGTCAGTGGAACGGAGAGCTGATAGAACAGAGGAGGAGAGAGGAGGAGATCTGCTGCATTTGACACGGTCAACCACCAGATCCTTATTTCCTCCCTTCAGGAACTTGGTGTCACAGGCTCTGCTCTCTCCCTCTCTCGCCCTACTCGACGGCCGCACCTACCGGGTAACCTGGCGAGGATCTGTGTCGGAACCTTGTCCTCTTACTACTGGAGTTCCTCAGGGTTCCGTGCTGGGTCCCCTCCTGTTTTTGCTTTACACCAACTCTCTTGGCGCTGTCATTCGCTCGCATGGCTTCTCTTACCACAGCGATGCCGATGACACCCAACTAATTCTCTCCTTCCCTCACTCGGACACCCAGGTGGCGGCACGGATCTCTGCCTGTCTAACTGACATCTCTTAGTGGATGTCCACTCACCATCTGTAAATCAACCCCGACAAGACTGAACTACTTCTCTTTCCCGGAAAAGATTCGCTTACCCAGGACCTGATAGTCAACTTTGGGAACTCCGTACTAACGCCCACCTCGACCGCTAAGAACCTCGGCGTCACACTCGACAGCCAACTCTCCCTGACTCCCAACATCGCGCGACAACGCGATCCTGTAGATACACGCCCACAACATCAGGAGAATACGTCCTCTTCTCACTCAGAAGGCAGCGCAGGTACTGATTCAGGCTCTTGTCAACTCCCTCCTGGCTGGTCTCCCTGCCACCGCCATTCGACCTCTGCAGCTCATCCAGAATGCAGCAGCTCCACTGGTCTATAACCTTCCTAAGTTCTCCCTCACTACTCCACTCCTCCGCTCTCTTCACTGGCTACCGGTGGCTCATCCAGTTCTAAACACTGGTGCTCACGTACCATGCTGTGAATGGATCGGGTCCAGCTTACATCCAGGACATGGTCAAACCCGACATCCCGACCCGCACTCTCCGCTCTGCATCTGCAAAACTACTCGTCCCTCCCTCACTGAGAGCAAAACACTCGACTAGGTCTCGACTCTTCGCTGTCCTTGCGCCGAAATGGTGGAACGAGCTCTCTGAAGACATCAGGACCGCAGAGAGCCTTCACATCTTCCGCCGTAAACTAAAGACACACCTCTTCAGACTCTACCTCGACTAAAGACTAACAAACTGTAGCACTTAAATTGTACTTGTAACGTCACTCATCTATAGCAAATTATAAATTGGCTTATTTGAGGAAATTGCACTTTCTTGTTTCTTGTTCTCCTGAGTTTGTACCCTTTGGTTGAATGCACTTATTGTACGTCGCTTTGGATAAAAGCGTCCGCTAAATGACATGTAATGTAATGTAATGTAATGTAATGAGAGAGAGGAGGAGGAGAGAGGAGGAGAGAGGAGGAGAGAGGAGGAGAGAGGAGGAGAGAGGAGGAGAGAGAGGGGAGAGAGAGGAGGAGAGAGGAGAGAGAGGAGAGAGAGGAGGAGAGAGGGAGAGAGAGAGGAGGAGAGAGGGAGAGAGAGGAGGAGAGAGGGAGAGAGAGGAGGAGGAGAGAGAGGAGGGAGAGAGAGGAGGGAGAGGGAGAGAGAGGAGAGAGGGAGAGAGAGAGAGGAGGAGGAGAGAGGAGGAGAGAGGAGAGAGAGGAGGAGAGAGGAGGAGAGAGGGGAGAGAGGAGAGAGGAGAGAGGAGGAGAGAGGAGGAGAGAGGGAGAGAGAGGAGGAGAGAGGGAGAGAGAGGAGGAGGAGAGAGGAGGAGAGAGAGGAGGAGAGAGGGAGAGAGAGGAGGAGAGAGGGAGAGAGAGGAGGAGGAGAGAGGAGGAGGAGAGAGAGGAGGAGAGGGGAGAGAGAGGAGGAGAGAGGGAGAGAGAGGAGGAGGAGAGAGAGGAGGAGAGAGGGAGAGAGAGGAGGAGAGAGGAGGAGAGAGGGAGAGAGGAGGAGGAGAGAGGAGGAGAGAGGGAGAGAGAGGAGGAGAGAGGAGGAGAGAGGGAGAGAGGAGGAGGAGAGAGGAGGAGAGAGAGGGAGGAGAGAGAGAGAGAGGAGGAGAGAGGAGGAGAGAGGAGGAGGAGAGAGGAGGAGAGAGGGGAGAGAGGAGGAGAGAGGAGAGGAGAGAGAGAGGAGGAGAGAGGAGGAGAGAGGAGGAGAGAGGAGGAGAGAGGAGGAGAACAGGTACAGAGTCAGTTAGTCACAGAGAGTAAGAGATGAAGAAGTGGTCAGACACATGAAGTGGAGTCACAGAGAGGTTAGGGGTGGTGGAGCAGTTTCTAGTAAAGATGTAGTCGAGGTGATTGGCGGCTGTGAGGAGGAGGAGAGGGACTGAGTGACAGAGCGAAAGAAGAAAGTAGGAGTAAGAGGTCAGATGACTTCTGTCTGGATGTTGAAGTCACCCAGGAGGACGAGCGGAGGGACATTTTCAGTAAACAGCCACCACCCTGCCAGTGGTCTCTGTGTGTGTGTGTGTGTGTGTGTGTGTGTGTGTGTGTGTGTGTGTGTGTGTGTGTGTGTGTGTGTCTGTGTGTGTGAAGGTGTGTGTGTGTGTGTGTGTGTGTATCTGTATCTGTGTGTATGTGTGTGTGTCTGTGTGTGTGTGTGTGTGTGTGTGTGTGTGTGTGTGTGTGTGTGTGTGTGTGTGTGTGTGTGTGTGTGTGTGTGTGTGTGTGTGTGTGTGTGTGTGTGTGTGTGTGTGTGTGTGTGTGTGTGTCTCTGCTGACATTTGGGAGTTTGCCCTAAATTGATTCAAACAGGAAGTGGAGGAGAAGCATTTCTCCGTCAGCTCTTTTCACTTCCTCTTTTCTCCAGGAGGCCGACTGGGGGAGACGGTCGGGGGGCTCTTCCTATTCCTCCCCTTTCTATTTTCCTTTTCCTCCTCCTCTAACTCTTCTTCCTCCTCGTCTTCCTCCTCGTCTTCCTCCTCCTCCTCCTCCTCCTCCTCTTCCTCCTCGTCTTCCTCCTCCTCGTCTTCCTCCTCCTCTTCCTCGTCGTCTTCCTCCTCCTCGTCTTCCTCCTCGTCTTCCTCCTCCTCGTCTTCCTCCTCCTCCTCTTCCTCCTCGTCTTCCTCCTCCTCCTCTTCCTCCTCGTCTTCCTCCTCCTCGTCTTCCTCCTCCTCCTCTTCCTCCTCGTCTTCCTCCTCCTCCTCTTCCTCCTCGTCTTCCTCCTCCTTGCACTAAACTCTGTCTCATAGTGTTTTCTGCTCAGCAGGACGTGCAAAGACATTTTGGGCTCAAACCAAAGCAAAAGGGCACCTGTCGCCAAAATGATTCAAAAGATATGAATAATAAAATAAACAAACACAGTAGAATGTGGAGTCTCTCTTTTCTTGGCATCATGCTGCACATTCTGTAAATGAAAATAAAACTAGTGAACTTTATCTAAAGTCTGATTGTCTAGTTTGTAGAACAATAAAAGTCTGTCTCTATTTGTCGCTCTTCTTTAAACAGGACAAACGTCAGTAAACTGCAGCAGCCTCTGAAGTCACGCCTTTGGTGGGTTTTTGGTTTCTTTTTTAGGAAACGTTGGACCGGTTTCCACGTAACGTTTTCAGCGGCGCTGATGACGTAGTTCATTTATCACTAAATACGTCATCACCTGAGCGTCCGATGCTGCAGCTGTCTGGAGGAGGAAGAGGAGGAGGAGGAAGAAGAGGAAGAGGAAGAGGAGGAGGAGGAAGAGGGAGGGGCGGGGCTTGTGAGCGCGCCGAGCATGTTGGGCGAAAGAACTTTGATGACAGAGAGAGTCATTTTTATTCTTAAATATTGATGAAAAGCAGAAGGGGCCCTTTTCTCATCCAGGTGTCAGAACCACAGGGGGTCCAGGGTCTGGTCCAGGGTCTGGTCCAGGGTCTGGTCCAGGGTCTGGTCCAGGGTCTGGTCCAGGTAGACCACCCGTCCATGTGCCTGCTGACTACTACAAACCTTCCATTCTCAGGTTGAGCTCTGTCACTATTGACTATGAGCACAGCTAGCAATGTTAGCTTGTAGCAGCCTAAACAAAATAATAAAACGCCTCAATCTGTATATACAATATATATATATACAGTATTTGTACACAAATACTTGTAATCGCATGTTAATATTGTATTCATGATTCATACTCCTGTTTATAAATATATTCTTGTGTCCTGAGATAGATTTACCTCCATGGGATGAATCAAGTTTGAGATAGAAATAGATAGAACTGTAGATAGAATTGTATCAAACAGAAGCTCACCATCTCTTTAAATATCTCCATGACAACAGACCAGGGGTCCGTTTCAAGTGTTACAGCTGTTCAGAGTCGGTTGACTCAGTTGAGCCGTGCAGCATCACAGTATGAAGGCAGCATGAATGGACGAGTTACCATGACAACCACAAACAATATGTTCACCTGCAATTAATGCAACGAAGGGCGAGTATGAACCCGTGATTAGACAGAAAAGCAACACGCTGCTGCAGCAAAAAACAGAGAAACAGCGTAAGTTCATATTTAATGTACACTAATTATAATCCAAACGCTTCATTAATTCCCAGTTTTTACTCTGTTTGTTGGAATGCACTACACACAGGCTGTAAATACACACACAAGCTCATATTTAATCGCTGGTATAAACGGGCTCGATGGTGTTGGGCCTGTAATGTGTTTCCTTCAGGTCCTGTGGAACTCCTCTCTAACGTCTCACTGGTTTGTGTCCAACAAAAAGGTTTAAAAGACGTCTCTCACGGCTCTGCATGCAGCAGCTTTACTGATATACAGGAATTGTCATTTATTTTAGGGTTTCCCAATTTGATTGTCTGCATTGATGGAATCACTGCTCAGTGGATGAAGCCGACTGTGTGAACAGGAAGTGTTTTCACAGCATCAACGTGCAGATAAAATGACCACATGACTGTAACACGCCTCATTCTCTGTACCAGCCACATCATATGTGATGCTGCATACCTGATAACTGCACGGCTTCATCCTTACATGCACACACACACAGCTCACACCCAAAGACACAAAAGACACACACTGACTCACACACTTTTTTACAGTGTGGACTTTGTGTCCTCCCCCCGCAGGAAGATAAGAGTTTAGCTCAGTAATAAATCCTTGTTCCTCCTCTCTGCTGGAGTTTGGCCTCTGTTCACATAAACACACACAGATAAACACACACACACACACAAACGCACACACATGAACAGGCAACGAGCAGAACATCTCTTAATGGCTCGTCTTCATTTCAGTGAAACCACAAACCTGAAAATCCAACAAAAAACTGAAAAGAAACACAGCAAAGTACACAGAGGGCAGAGGAGACAAGGCGTAAGAAGACAAAGACACAGTGATAAAAGGAGAGGACACAAGGAGACAAGGAGACGTAGAACGTGTTATTTCAGGGTTAAGGTCAATAAAGGTTGGATGTCGAGGCATTAAAGTGACTTTTCACTAAACAGGGAGGAAGCTGACGCAGCGACAGAAACAGCTCTGTGTGTTTGTGTGTGTTTGTGTGTGTTCAAGGTGAAGACACACAAAGAAATGTGGACTTTACAACAAACATTAGATTGAGAAATATTTTTCCGTTTGGTGTTGATCTTTCCTACATTTCTCTACTATATTTTGTATATTAAACTTTCATTCTATTTTTATCTTGTTTATTGTTTTAATGTTTTCAATTAATGGAGTTTCTCCAAAACAAAAGACTTTAATAGTCAGAAACTCCAACACAAAATGGCCAAGGGGCGAAAACGCACACAGGTACCAGGGAAGAAGGCAGGCAGGAACTCTGATCATCCAGGACAATAGACAATGAAGCAACAAGTGACAAGAGACACACACGGCTTAAATACAAGAGATGAAGAGGTGCAGGTGATTGGACACAGGTGGAAACAATCAGACAATCACAGGGGATGACAGGACCAGACAGGAAGTGACGTTACCCGGGGAGACACAAAGCAGAAACTACAAAGTAAAACAGGAAATAAACCACACGTGACCACACTTTTATAGTCTTCTGACCACTGAGAGCAGTTTAACACGCCATCATTCATCCATTCACACACCCAGTGCCACCTGCCAGCAACATGCGCACACAGTAGTTACAGGAACAATGCTGGGGTTATGTGCCTTGCCCAAGGACACATGGACACACAGGTTAGCAATGCACAGGATTGAACCTCCAACCCTCTGATTGGAGGATGATCTCCACTTCCTTTCCTTTTCCCTCCTGATGATTTTAATGGTTGTATGTGGCGCACTTTTAATGTGCAATGCTCCTTTTCCTCTGGTTTCACATCACTTCCTGGTCGACACCACCGCCGTCACATGTCTACAAAATGACACGTGTTCCAACATTTTGTATTTCTACCTTGTAAAGAAAAACATTGGGACTAAACACATATGAAGAAGACACGGATCCACAAAGAAGAGGTTCCGATGTCATCATAAGACCACGAGTGTCACCCTGCCACGGCCCAGCTGATGATGTCATTGTGATGTCACACGGGAACCCGACCGCTTACATTCCTGATGTCTTAAGGCGGCCTGCTCCGGAGCCGGTTCAGGTCTTTGGATTTGTTGCCATGGTGTTTTTGCCAAACCTGCTTTGTGGAACCGAAAATCCTGATCAATGTAATCTTATCCTGAAAATAATCCGGCTAACTCAGTTAGCGACGTACGAGGAACGGAGCCCAGGTCACAGAACCAGGACGAGACCGTACCGTCCCACCTTTTGGGTACCCTTCCGTTGGGGCACCTGGCACAGTTGTTTGGCACTAAAGGGCGGAGCTAGACTCACTGAAGAACGTTGATTGGTTGAAAGAGTGTCGTCATTTGCAAAGAGTGTCGTCTCCTTGTGACAAACAGCCACATACCGAAAAGCAAGAACATGATCGGCTGTACGTCCTCCATCGTTGTTTGCGGTTAGCTTTCAGTTTTCTACTTTCCGTCATACACCACGCCTATCAAGTGACGTCATCACTACTTTCGTCATCACTACTTTCTGGAATTTCTGACGGAATGCACCACGCCCATCAAGTAAGGGTACTGTTGGCGGTGGAAACGCTCGCCAAATCATGGTTAACAGACCCGACCCGTACCGACCCGACCGGTAACGTACCGTACCGCTCGGTGGAAACGAGCCATTACTCTCGTCGGACTGAACTAAAGAGACCTTAAAGTACCAAACGTCCTCAGTACACAGAACAATATGTTCATCATCTGACTTTGTAAAGCCACAACATTTACTCTGAGTTGTAGATTAAAATATAAAGAATAGTAACAGTGAGCTGATGATATTCACTATCAGCTGAAGCACAAACACAACTGATGTGTAATAACAATAATAAAACTAACATCAGCCACCAGCTGATCGCTTTCATCAGACTGAAAACTGAGGTCAGACCACACCTTCGCCCCCCCAGGCAGGGCGGGATGTTGTTGTCTCTGTGGTTACAGAGGAACGAATCCGATGAGCCTCCTGAACACCAAGTCATCAATCAACACAATCTGTCAGGTAAATCCTGAGGGGGTCTTCACAACAATCCCACGAGAAAAAATCCTCCAAGCTGAGAACGTTTTTCAGAAGTTATTTTGTTGAAGCCAACAATCCTCCAGTTTAATATTAAGTGTCAAATGAAATCATTAAAACGTTGAATAGTGCAGATTAACTTTTTGGATTGACTCTAAATACCTTGAAGAATACCAACGTGTAGGACAGCTGCTGAGCCTCTGAACACTTTTACATTAAAAATTACATTACAAACTCTCATCACAAAAAACACAAAGGTCTGTAAAAGTGTTTTAGTATTCAATATCCAGATAAATAATATTTCATCAATAGACTCTGATCAATAACTCATCTGTGTAAAGAGATGTAGAGGAGGAACCTCGAGCCGATCGAAGAAGGCGGTTCTGTGTGCTGAGCTCCTCCCCTTTATTCAGAGCGCATCACGTTAATGCTAATGCTAATGCTAATGCATGTGAGTGGGCCTGTTGGTGCATGTTAGTCAATGTGAACAAGGCCTCGGGGCTCCTTAAGCCTGTGTTAGCTGCAGGTAGCTAAAGCAGGTAGTCTGGGACTCAAATTGTCTCCAGGGGGGACTTCCTGTTGGACCTGTCCGTCTTCTGTGGACTTTGTGTGTTGGTTTAGAAGTCCGGGTCATAAGGGAGAGGAGGTCATTACCTGATCTGAACTAGACCAAAAGTATTGGAAACAGAAGAAGAGTTCAGCTTTGTGTTGAAGCTTCTTGTCCATCACAGCCACCATAGAGGAAGAACATGTGTGGCCAGACAATGGAAAGAAGTCTGGAGTCATTCTATCAACTTTGTATGAACTTCAAAGTGGTATGAAGCTCTCTTTGATAACCTCACGCTCCTCTAGATGCCTCATCGGTGACCTTTAGGATGAAGCTGGTGATGAGTCCTCTCGGTCTGCACTTGTAATTCCAGCGTGATGAAGGTGGGCGTCCCAGCTGGAGGCCGGATCTCGGCTGGACCCGGAGGGTCTCTGATCTGTAAGAGCATTAAGACCTTTGTTGAGGATCAGTGGCGTCACAGCACCGGATTGTTTGCCTCCTCCCAGCTCTTAGGTAACGGGCGTCACACACGTCACATTCAGGTGCTCTTCTAACTCGAAGAAAACACGCAACTTCCTGTTTGGTGAGTCGTTGGCCAAGCGGCCCGGCCTCGTCCTGTAAGCCGAGCGCGGCTTGTTGCAGAACCAGCCGACCACAGGACGCCATTGGAGATCAACCGCCTCCATCCCAGCGGGTTTCAAAACGCACTGAAGCAACAACGGCCGAGTTTCAACACGCCCATCAGCTCAAAGACGTAGGACGACCTCTGACCTTTCACCACACGAGGCCCTTCTGACACGAGAGCTCAGTCTACACACACAAATAGTTCTTATGAGAAAGACGTTTGCAGATATGGATTTGAACTTTAGAACTTCCCCTGTGGGGGGAACCTGAAGGAGACCAGGATTTTGGAGTTTGGTGGCACTTTGTGAGCACAATGTTTTCACATGAGGTGAATCATGTCTCTAAATGTTGTTACGCTCTACTGGAGGAGGAGAAATGTCCTTTGACACCTAAAGTCAGATGTTCCCTTCAACACTAAATATGAACTGTGTCGGCTGAAGAAGATCGAAGAAGGGCTGTGCTGTGTGGGGAGAAGACTGAGACAGAGACGTGATCTCTAGGACAGACGCTTTGGTTATGAGAGGAACCAAAAGAACCAGCAGAACCAAAGTGACCTAATAAACCTAAATAACCCAAAACAAAATAACTTGATGAATCTAAATAACTAGAAAGTCTCTAAAGGACCTAAACAACCAAATTATAAAATACACCTCAATAACCCAAAAACCTAAAGACCCTAAAGAGTGCGTGTGTGTGTGTGTGTGTGTGTGTGTGTGTGTTCTAACCCGTTTGAGATGGAAAATATAAAGGATGTCAGAGAACGGTGGAGAAGGCAGGACTCAAATGCAAATGGGTTCGAAAGCAAAAGGACTTTATTGGTCAAAAACTCCAACAAAGTAAAAAGGCCAACGGGCAAAACACACACAACACACACACACACACACACACACACACACACACGCACACACACACACACACACACACACACACACACACACACACACACACACACATACACACACACACACACACATGCATACGGGGGCAGGCAGGAATGAGGAACATCCAGAACGATTGGCAATGACGCGACAAGTGACAGGAGACACACGGCTTAAATACACTAGGGAGGTGCAGGTGATTGGACACAGGTGGAAACAATCAGACAATCACAGGGGACGACAGGACAAGGCAGGAAGTGAAGTTACCCAGGGAGCCAAGAAGCAGAAAACTACAAAATAAGACAGGAAATAAAACCACACTTGACAAAGGATTAAATAACAGTTTTATATGTCTACGTGTGTACGGAACCGTGGGGTTAAATTATTCGATTCAATTCATTTCATTTTGATTAGTCCTCACAGGCCTTTACAGTCTGAACACACGGGACGTCCTCCATCCACAAACCCTCACGTGGACACAAGACAAACGTTCATTCAAAACGTTCATTTAACACACGTGCACACATACACATAGTAACACAATATCACTGTCATACATACACACTCACACTACTTCCTGTAGCTCTTGCTCTGATATGTATTTAAGCAGAAAAGCATAGTGTTTGTAGTTGTCTGGGCCATAGATGCTTAAACCTTCCTCCACGGATTTTTCCTGCTGTCAGGCCGACGTAGGAAAGGCCGAGTCAATCACATACGGCTGTAAAATGACACATCTGCTGGAGAAGAGGCAGCAGAAGCCTCTTGAGAACCATTGTTGATGGTCACATTAGAGGATTCTCTGTATTTCATCAAATATTGTATTATTCACACTACATTTCACTTTGTAATTGTACGGATTTGTTCTTGTAGTTCTGATGAAGTTCTGATGAAGTTCTGAGGGGTTCTTGTCTCCACAACAAGGGTTTCCATGATAGATGTGGGGTTTTCAGCTTTAGTTAAAGGCGGGTCAACGTGCTGCGACCCGACCGGGCGCGTGGGAGGCGTGGCGCCACGCGGCGCCGTCTTACCTGCTACACGGGGGCGTAACCGCAGCAACACAACAATGCGTCTCTTCATTATGGGCTCAGCCGGGTAATTGTCTGTCGAGACAAATGTCTTATTTTGTCTTACAGACGGGTTTGCGTCTTCAGATGTTTAACAGGTGACTGAATGTGTCTGTGATCGATCGTATGAACTTAATGAAATCTGTTTGATTGACACCAAAATGATTCAGCAGCTGCCGTCACAGCGAGTCGTCAGTGAACACGGTGACCGAATGAACCGAAACACCGGGTGCTTATTTGGAAGTGAACTGCAGCATATAAATGTTTATAGCTGCACGCGATCAAACTAACTCTGCAGAAACATCAGTGAAGGAGAAAAGTAACAGAGCAAACTAAAGCTCATCCGTTTGTTCAAACTGAGCATGTAGTAAATGGCTGTGCCAGCCCCCCCATAAGGGTCCTGCTGGATTGGGTGATGTCATAGGAACGAAGAACACTCGTCCCCATTGAAAAAGACATCGAGAAATCAGAGGATGATTTATTTTGTGGTGAATCAACTTCCCCCTCAGGACGCATGGATTTATGAATTGTTGTTGGTACGTGTGAAGCCAGTTGGACAGGTCAGTGCTGGATGCTGCGTCCCGTCTCCAGCTCTGCAGTCTTTCCACACGATTTATGTGCAGCGTGAACCTTCCCTCCAGCAACAGGGAGCTTTAGAGATCAGGGGGCACCAGAACAGACCACGCAGAAATTAAGCAACGTACATTAAACGTGCGTCTTATCTGAGCTGTAAATCCGCTGGAGACACTGAGGTGTGGAAGACAGGAAGCTGCTGGACGTCCCAGAAACCCCCAAGTGAACCCTGAAATGTGCTCCGCTCATTTTCTACTGAAGAAAATATAAGCTCACTCAACGAGAAGCAAAACCAATGCAACCGTGACTGGTACTAAATGGAAGGGTTTGTTATATAATGAGAGTATATCACTATTATATAAAGGATGCTATGCAGCAATGTGTCTAATAATAATAATGTTAGTAGCAGCAGGTGTCAGCAGGAGGAAGGACCAGAATATGACCACAATCCATGAAGAAGGGACTGACTTGCATTAATGGGACATTAGAAGGAGACTTAGAAGATGAGAGAGGAGCTGAGTGTCTCCTAGGAAGCCTCCTTACTATAAACTGCAAACAACCTTTTTAATTTGCATCCTTGATCTTACTGCAAGTCACAATCCAGAGTCGGATATTCTAGATTCTACTGGCGCCAACAAATGTTTCTTACGTGAACTTCAGTAAAACAGTGAAAGAGTCTCTATTTTCTGGCTGCTCGATTCTTCCGCGTTGTAAAATAACAAAGTGATGTGGTTCTGAAGAGCCGGAGTGAATCAGCAAAAAGTCGACTCTACAGAAGAAGGAAGTGGTTTCAATACTTCCTCTTTCAGGTTTACCAACAGAGGAGAGTGAAACACGGGATGGACAGCAGGGAGGACGGCGTCCGCCTCAACACCAGGAAGTAGAAACAACAAACAACCCTCAGCGTGGTGTTTGGCTGACGTGGAATCCTCTTACGGACCATGTGCCTCCTCGTCATCCTCAGCACACAACGGAGAGCTCAGTGCTTTGTTATGTAGGAGTTCAGACGAGGCTGTGAAGGCCTCCACCAGTCTACACACACAAAGAGCTTAAACCTCCAGTCATCATGAAGGCCTGTAGGCCACACAATACAAGACCTCAGAGTCCTGAGGTTCCTCCTCAAACCCTCAAGAGTCGGGGTCGGGGGGAGTAGAGCGGGTGCGCTGGGAACCGCAAGGTTGGTGGTTCAAGTCCCGGCTGCCCCATGTCTCAAGTCGAAGTGTCCCTGAGCAAGACACCTGACCCCTAAATGCTCCCCGGGCAAAATGTGAAAAACGCCGCGGGTTTATAGTGTAAGTCGCTTTGGATAAAAGCGTCTGCTAAATGACCTGTGATGGAAAAGAGTCCTGACCTTCCTCCTAAAGACCTCAGTGAAGGTGGAGCTGATGAAAATGACAACGGTGAAGATGAAGATGAGGGTGATGAAGGCAAAGTTGAAGATAATGAAGCTGATGAAGATACAAATGATCGAGCTAAATATGATGAAGATGAAGTGAAGATAATGGTGGTGAACATGAAGAAGCTGAAGCTGATGAAGGGGAGCATGATGGAGATGATGATGATGAACATGAAGACTCTGAAGCTGATGAAGGGGAACATGATGGAGATGATGGTGAACATGAAGAAGCTGAAGCTGATGAAGGGGAGCATGATGGAGATGATGATGATGAACATGAAGAAGCTGAAGCTGATGAAGGGGAACATGATGAAGATGACGAAGAAGGGGATCTGGTTTATTGTGGATGCTTCAACCTTCAGCAGAAGTTCATGAGACTGAAGCTGACGACTGAAGAATGAAACGACAAACACAGAGCTGCCATCTGATTGGTCGGTTCACTTCCTGTCCTTGTTTCCACAATAAGGTAAATTCCTTCTTTTCTTCAAAACCTTTCCTAATTCCTCCTTTCTTCCACTACTTCCTCTATCTCTTCCATCAATAGCACCTTGGTTCCTTCCCTTTCTTCTTCGTAGACCTAATTAACGTTTGAATATTGTCGTCTTTGGTCCAATGAGATATTTAACAGATTCAAATCTACCAATAATCAATACTAATAAATAAGTGAGTTCTTTTAGATGGATGACTATGATCAATACTCAATAAGTACTGACTAGTACTAGTACAATACCTCAGTGTAGAAATACTCTTCTACAGGTTCAAGTACTAATACCACAGAGTAGGAATACTCTGCCACTCTCGCCCAAGGGCACCGGGCAGAACCGGGATACTACGGCTGGGTTCCATTCCTCTACGGATTACTCTCGGTGTATATTCTCCCGCTCATAAGCCCCTCGGCCATCTTAGTGGACATGTGACTGACGGGGCTGATGGGAAATCCACAGTGGCGTGTTTGTTTGGGGAACCTGGACACGGCTCCGGTCCTGCGTATGGCGGCTACAGTCTGCTGGAAGGTAGCACACAGCTAGCAAACACCGACCTGGACTTAGAGGCAGGGGTCGCACAGGGGTCAACTGGTTTGTGATCTGTAAGCTGATTGGAGGACGTGCTAACGGCTAATACCACGGATAACCAGCGCCACAAAGAAGAATGGTGTGAGATAGATCATGAAGAACTAATCTACCGGCTTTACCTTGACCTCCTTGTAAAGCCGAGTCAAGTCCCAACGCACTCTGAGAGCAGAGGTCACACAGAGGTCACCCAGGGGTCACTTAATAAACCACTGATTGTGATTCATCTTTCTTTGGCCTGTTGGTATTGTTCTCTATCGGTTTATAGGAAATCATTTTTAGTTTGATGTCGTACACACGATTGTGCTCTCAGTTATTTTTATCTGGAGAGGGAAATATTCTGTTATGCTAAGCTAACTGAAGGGCCCTGAGGAGTGAGCTGCAGCTTTAGATCCGCTTGAGCCAGAAAAGTACTTCTAACTGCACTTGTGACAATAAAACACATGAATCAAGTATCTTCTCTTCGGGGTGACCTGAACCCCCCCTCTCCTACGATCTCCTCTTTCACTGTCCATAGTATCTCCCCCTCCTCCCCCGCAGCTCGTGCTTCCCACCCCGACTGCCCCCCCACCAGTTTGATGATAAACAGCCAAACAGCGCTATCAGCTCTGATAGGAGCTCTCTGTCTCTCTGTCTGTCTCTCTGTCTGTCTCGGTGGAGCTGAGAGCGATGGCGTTTGTTCGTGTAGATCTACTCCTCAATGAGGAGACCATAGAGCGTTTGTGTGGACTTGTTTTGGGCTTCAGTGTTCCTGTAAGGTGCATTTTGCAGCCGGTCGGCGACCTGACCCGACTGACGTGGAAGCACGGCGTTTCTCCTGCTCGGTAGAGGACTGGAGGACGCAGTGGTGATGTTCATACACAGCGTGTCCTCGGGCTGCAGATCTCCTCTCTTTGGTGCTTCACATGGTCCTCAATGACAAAAACAAGGATCTCAACGTGGTGTTCAAAATAAGACGGGATGGTTTTGATAATGTATCGCTCTGACAACACAAGATGTTTTGGTTCATCTAAGCAGAGCATGTCCAGAGAAGACCTCTACTGATCACAACCAAGGCGGGCAGGAAGGACAAGAGGGGGCAGTTGGGATCCAGGAGGGAGGTGAAGAAGGGACAGGTGGAGTCCAGGAGAGTGTGGTCAGTGACGGGGGAAATGTTGGGCCACCACAGTGGAGAGAGGGACTGACGGAGCAAATGAGGAGACGGCCCAGCAGGTGGGGCAGGAAAGTGACTGAGTGAATGAGAGAGCAGTTGGGTCCCAGCTGGTGGGTCAAGGGAGGCAAGGGGGGCGGAAGGAGTCGGGGGACGTACGTTGAAGGGACACTGTCTACAGATAGCGACATGGACATGGAGGGAGAAGAAGAGGTCCTAAAGGTCCCCCGTCTTCTAAGGCCCAGAAGGGGTCAGGGAACAGAGGGAAGGACAGCGTCTCTTCTGGAACAACGTGGGGAGCTTCTGTGTGTTGGTTGGACCTAAATGTCACCATGGAACATGCTTGGTTTGTCTGTTTTTACATGAAAATAAAGGTTTTTGAAAAATCAAAAAATCTCTCCATCTTGGTTCTTTGTGGTGTGAATGTGTTTGTGTAACTTGTTTTTTTGTGGGTTTGTGTGTTTGCAGCCGATCGGCGAGCTGCAAGTGCTTGGTGGAGGACGAGGATTAAAGCCGCCGCGTGTTTCTGCGTCTTTACGTGTCGACGCGCTGGTTTCACTTCCTGGTTGTAAAGTCTCGCGCGTGTTGCAGAGCGATTCACCTCCAGAACAACAGGTGGAGTCACGTGTTTTGTTGAAGACGACCTGGAGAGTCACGTCTTTGTGTGTGGAAGTCGCTGGTTGCTTTATTTATTGATCATAGACTTTATTGCCCCGTGCATCCACACTGCTGCTTTTCATCAAGGACACATTTGTCCCGTATTTTCCTCCACGACTTTGTCCCCCTCGTTGGTGGAGATCTCCCTCCATGAATCAGAGGCCATCCGGCGTCCTCATAGTCCGCCAATGACGGCTTGTACAAGCGCTCATATTTAAAAGCTCTTCAGTCTGATCCGTTCTCTCGTCAACGTTCTTCCTTTTAATAACGGCCGTATTGTGCTGTGAAAACGAGACGTGAGACTCCGTAAAGGACGTAGTCAGAGACCAATCACAGCCTGCTGCTGCAGGAGGCTGCAAAGCTTTAGACGCACGGAGGTGTGAGAAGACACGCAAGGGACACGCAAGGGACACGCAAGGGACACGCGAGGGACACGCGAGGGACACGCGAGGGACACGCGAGGGACACGTGAGGGGCTCCTGGCAGCGATAAGAAGGGCGCTGGAGACGTCACCCAGCTGGAGGTCTTCAGACTCAGGAAGTTTGTCCTCAGAGTCAGCAGGGAGGAGGGAGCACTGCTGAGGAGCATCCTGAGCAGGGGGGCACGGCCCACTGACGGAGAAGGAGGTGCTGGAGGAGTACGGCTGAGGGGCGGAGCCAGAGTCCAGATCGAACTACCGATTAATTGATTAAACCAGAATATCGTATTGTGTGTTGGTAAACTGTTAAAGGACAACACAGGTTTTCTAAAACTCAACGTCTGTCTCTGTGAACATTAGTGTAATGATCACACAGTTCAACCACTTTCTCAACTTCTCTTCATCTTGTACAACATCCTTCTTCTTACTTCCTTCTCTCCTTTCCTATATCCTGACCTTCTCTCTCCATCTCCTCCTTTGCTTTACCTCATTTAGCATCTTATCTTCTTCTTCCTCTCCTCCTCTCCTCCCCTCCTTCTCTCCTCCTGGTTGCAGTGTGTCAGGAACATTTATTGCCAAAATATGTTAGACATACAAGGAATTTGACATGGCGGTTGGTCCATAACATTGGACAGTAAGACAGTGGGACAATGGACAAAAAGAGAGATGACATAGTCCAAGGAAAATGATGGTTCAAACGATTTAGATCTACAGTATGAAAAAAGGATACTGGCTTGGGGATATTAAATAAAGAGTAAAAAATAAAGTGCACTGGCGAAAAGATACCATACTCTACAGAATTGTGTTGTGAGTGTATGTGAAGGGTATGGAGGGTATGGACCGGAGGAGTCAGTCAGTGTCTGGCAGGTTGAATTTCTCAGCTGCCTCAGGAAGAACAACCTCAGCTGAGGCTTCTTGCTGAAGGAGCTGATGTTCTGCTCCCACGTGAGGTCCTGAGTGGTGAAGACTGACTCTACTCAAAACATATTTGGACCCTTTCAAATGCACTTCTGTATCCTACAGTTTGCCTGTGCATTTGTATGTTTTATTCCAAAAACCTTGTGCGTATATATATCGTACCATATCTAAGGTATACATATGTAGTAAAAGAACCAACCACTATGACACTTTCCTCGTATGTCCTGATCATCAACAATGAGAACATGAGTAGCTCTTGTGGAAGAGAATGACCTGTGAGCTGAGATTGCCACCTAGCGGCAACGAGCTCTCCAGCACATGCTGTACATTCCTGTAATACATAGATGTTCATATCTATTAGATATATACATGTATATAATAAATATATATCATATCATATATATTAGAATTCCTTCCGTTTCCTGGGCTCCATCATCACCCAGGACCTCAAGTGGGAGCTGAACACCAGCTCCATCACCAAGAAGGCTCAGCAGAGGTTGTTCTTCCTGAGGCAGCTGAAGAAACTCAACCTGCCAAAGACGATGATGGTGCACTTCTACACGGCCATCATGGAGTCCATCCTCTGCTCCTCCATCAGCGTCTGGTACGCTGCAGCCACAGCCAAGGACAAGGGCAGGCTGCAGCGTGTCCTCCGCTCTGCAGAGAGGGTGATCGGCTGCAATCTGCCGTCCCTGCAGGACTTGTTCGCTTCCAGGTCTCTGAAGCACCTAAAAAGATGGTGGCCGACCCCTCTCACCCCGGACAAAACCTGTTAGTGCCCCTTCCATCTGGCAGGAGGCTGAGGTCCATCAGGACTAAGACCTCCTCAACAGAGCCGGACCCCCACTGACTGACTCTGACATCCCACCGGTCACTCCCTTCACACTCCACATGCACACACTTGTCACTTTCGCTGGTGCACTTTATTTTTTAACTTTTATTCCTTTATTTTTAAACTAACACATAGCTTAGCTTATATTTATATAGCTTATATTTAGCTTATATTTCATTGTGTCGTCTCATCGGTCTTGTTGTCCCTTGTCGTACTGTCTGCTGTTACGCACCAATCGCAAAGACAGATTCCTCGTATGTGACAGTTTGGTAACAAATGTTTCCTGATTCCCGACAGGTGGCGCTAGCGCCGCCTGCAGAACGGCGACATTACCAAGTGTGTCCTCCTGTGGCCACCGTAGTTACATTAGCAACATGGCGTCCGACGGTGAAAGCGACGAGGACTTCGTGAATTACGGGACTCCTCTGGAGCCTCTGGAAGAAGGTGGGCTTTCTCTCACAGACCCAGAACCTTCATCTGCATGAAAACCCGCAGCGGGTTCTTATCGAGAGAAATGAACCACGAGGGCCACAGCCGTCACTTCTGCATGCTAAGCTAACAGCTAGCTGAGGGCTTAGCTCCGCCGCCTTGTTTATAACCAGACGCCTCCGCATGACGGTGCGTTTCATATCGTTATAGTTTAACTCGGCGGGGGACACGGAGAATGACCGGGTCCCCCGCCGAGTGCGAAGAGTGGTCGGTGGTTCCTTTTCCACTACGTGGAGATGCTCGTTTCCACTCGTGGAGATGCTCGTTTCCACTACGTGGAGATGCTCGTTTCCACTACGTGGAGATGTGTTCCACGGTCGTGGAGATGCTCGTTTCCATGGTCGTGGAGATGCTCGGTTCCACTACGTGGGAGATGTTTCCACTACGTGGAGATTCAGTTCCACTACGTGGAGATGCTCGTTTCCACTCGTGGAGATGCTCGTTTCACGGTCGTGGAGATGCTCGTTCCACTACGTGGAGACCACGGTCGTGGAGATGCTCGTGGAGATTCGTTCCACGGTCGTGGAGATGCTCGTTTCCACTACGTGGAGATGCTCGTTTCCACTACGTGGAGATGCTCGTTTCCACTACGTGGAGATGCTCGTTTCCACTACGTGGAGATGCTCGTTTCCACGGTCGTGGAGATGCTCGTTTCCACGGTCGTGGAGATGCTCGTTTCCACTACGTGGAGATGCTCGTTTCCACTACGTGGAGATGCTCGTTTTCACTACGTGGAGATGCTCGTTTCCACGGTCGTGGAGATGCTCGTTTCCACGGTCGTGGAGATGCTCGTTTCCACTACGTGGAGATGCTCGTTTCCACTACGTGGAGATGCTCGTTTCCATGGTCGTGGAGATGCTCGTTTCCACTACGTGGAGATGCTCGTAACCATGGAGTTCCCATGAGGAGGTCGCTACGTCCTGAACAAGGATGCTACCACCAACCCCTTTCCCCCCTGGGGCCCCTAGGGAGGTTTACCAGGCACTGTGAAGAGGCCCTGGAGAAGACCCAGGGACAGGCAGAGATGATGTCTCCACGCTGGCCCCCGGGTGGAGCTGGTAGCGTGGTGCGACCCGACCCTGGATAAGCGATAGAAGATACTTACTGTACATGACCTTTTCTGCTTGGTGCAGACGAGCCTCTGAAGAAACCGGTTCCTCTACACGAGCAGACGGTAAAGGACGAGAAGGGACGGTACCAGCGGTTCCATGGAGCCTTCACCGGAGGCTTCTCTGCAGGGTACTTCAACACCGTGGGCACCAAAGAAGGTGAGAGACCTGCACTGGTTCTTTAGTCCTACAGGAGAGGATACCAACAGGAGACATTCCTTTTACTTTGTCTTCGGGTTTAATTCTGACAGGGATTATGTGTTGTTGTTGTTGTTGTTGTCTGTAGGCTGGGCCCCGTCGACATTTGTGTCGTCACGGCAACAGAAAGCTGGGAAACAAAATGCCAGACCAGAAGATTTCATGGACGAGGAGGTGACGTAATATAAAGAGTTGATACTGAAATGAGCCGGCAGCTGTGAACTGTGTTGACGCAGGTTCAGAGGAACAGGGCCCAGATGGTTGTTGTTGTTGTTGTTGTCGTCAGGACTTCGGGGAGCACGGCATCGCTCCCTCAGAGATCAGCACCAGTCAGGAGTTCACGTCGAGTCGCAGAGACGCAACCAGAGAAAAGGCGCGAGCCGTCAACGCTCAGGCAGCGCTGATAACTGGAGACACGCTGCTGGAGGAGCTGATCGCTCCGACCCGGTGAGGTGATCCGCCCGCCCGCGGGCCGGCCGGGTCCGAGTCCTGGTCCTAATCCACGCGCTGCTCCTCTCCTCAGGTCGTCTATGGGGGTGGAGCTGCTGAAGAGGATGGGCTGGAAGGAGGGTCAAGGGGTGGGTCCTCGGGTGAAGAGGAAAGCAGGGCGACAGCCGACAGGTGAGAGGTCACATTAAGGTCATCGCACTGCTTCTTCTGACCGTCAATGTACCAACACACAATTACAACAAACACACAACGAGCTGCGCTGTTAACGGCAGCGTGTCTGTGGTTGTTAGTGACAAGTCACTCTAATGCTGCAGCTTTCAACCGTTTAGAGGTCAACATGTTCCGAGGTGAAGACATTACATTACATTACATTACATGTCATTTAGCAGACGCTTTTATCCAGCGACTTACATTATAAACCCATGGCTTTTTCACATTTTTGCCTGAGGGAGCAATTAGGGGTTAGGTGTCTTGCTCTTGACATGGAACATGGGGCAGCCTGTTGAACCACCGAGGTGACGACGACCTCAAGACAGTTTTATAGATGTTGTGTCTTGTATCCTGTGCAAGAAAAGAATAAAAGGTCCCTGCGTACGAGGTAATAAATGGGTTTTTATTGCTCTGCCTTAAGATTGCAATATTACTTTTAGCAGAAAGTACTTTGCAGAACTGTTTTAAAATAATTTATAGTCACCGTAAAATGTTCTTCTCTCAGCCTGAGATGTTCCTGCTCCAGAAGATCAGTTCAGGGGAATTTTAAGGCTTTTACTGTCCAGTGCAGCAGGTTGCCAGGCAACAGGGGCAGTGGAGGTAAAGCTGAGGACGCAAGCAGGACGTCCCCCTGTAAGACAGACTGTCCCATTTCAGAGGCCTATGTAGTTGTTGAAGGACCAGCCCATATAGACCAGAAGTCTGGTCCCACGAGGATGCAGCCTGAAGAATAGATTCATATTTCAAATGTATTCTAATCTTTAATTTAAATGTTTTCCTGTGTGTTCATGTAATATCTGTCTTTATTCTCCAATGTTTCTTTCCTGACAGGAAGTCGACCATACGGCGGTGTGCCGCCTCCTGCTGGATCAGAGGACTCTCAGGGGGTGAGACCGCTGGACAGACAATGAGTTCTTCTTGTTAGTGCTATCATTCCGTTCAGGAGGTCACATGAGACATGAAGTTATTCATCAATTCATTTTCATTCAGTGCTAAATGTCAATAACAACATTAATAATAATAAAAGTAATGTGGTATCTTTTTTTATCAGGAGGATGATGACGAGGAGTTTACTCTAGCGGACGTGACCTTTGCCCCGAAGGATGTGACTCCGGTGGACTTTAACCCCCGTCTGGGGGTCCAGGGTCTTGGGTACCGCGGTCTGAACCCGGGTCTGGCGCTGCCGGGCCGTGGCGCCCCTGAGCACCTGGACCTTTTCAGGCCTCAGTCCGAGACCAGGAGCCGCCTGTTTGGGGACAAGAGGGCCTCCAGGCGAGGAGGCGTGGCCGGACAGGTGGGTGCTCCGCCCACTACACGTGGTTCAGGGAGCAGAGACGCTGTAAATGACATTGCTTTGCCTGCAGGCCTTTGGGGTGGGGGCCATGGAGGACGACGATGATGAAGAGGTCTACCACAAAGACCCCATGTCCCGATATGACACGGTGCTCGGGGGGGAGGAGCCTGGGGACGGACTGTACGGCTGGACGGCTCCGCAGCAGTACATGAAGAAAAGAGGTAAGACTACGAGGTCCTGGAGGGTCGGCCTAGTGGCCATGGAGGTCCTGGAGGGTCGGCCTAGTGGCCATGGAGGTCCTGGAGGGTCGGCCTAGTGGCCATGGAGGTCCTGGAGGGTCGGCCTAGTGGCCATGGAGGTCCTGGAGGGTCGGCCTAGTGGCCATGGCGGTCCTGGAGGGTCCGCCTAGTGGCCATGGCGGTCCTGGAGGGTCGGCCTAGTGGCCATGGCGGTCCTGGAGGGTCGGCCTAGTGGCCATGGAGGTCCTGGAGGGTCGGCCTAGTGGCCATGGAGGTCCTGGAGGGTCGGCCTAGTGGCCATGGAGGTCCTGGAGGGTCGGCCTAGTGGCCATGGAGGTCCTGGAGGGTCGGCCTAGTGGCCATGGAGGTCCTGGAGGGTCGGCCTAGTGGCCATGGAGGTCCTGGAGGGTCGGCCTAGTGGCCATGGCGAGTACAACACGACTCCTTTCTCTGTTGATTGTTGTAAAATGAAAACATTCTGATGTCCGCAGAGAAAAGCAAAGACGCGTCGTACCTCGGAAAGATCCTGGAGGGTTTCACTTTGGCCCAAAACCGCCCTGAGGACCAGACGGTGAGCATCTGGTGAAGTACGAAGACGAGTCTGAATGTGAGCGCCTTCACTGATCCCATTCTCTCTCTAGATCTACCCCCCCCCCTCTCTGCCCAGAGACTACCGTCCCGTCCACCGCTTCCGTCCGTCCCTCAATACTTTGGGCCTCTCAGGGGTCAGTCCTGCGCTGGCAGAGGCCCTGAGGGTCTCCAGGGGCCACATGGTCTCAGAGGAACCGCAGCATGGAGGACGCCACCAGCTGGACTCTGGCCACAGGAGGAACCTTCTGGGAGAAGATGCCCTGCAAGGTAACGACCCACCTCGGGACAAAGTCAGTCCCACTGTGAACTAAAGTAAACCTGGTGTTAACTGTCTTCTGGTCCCTCTCTGGCTTGGTCCTCTGTCCTCTGGCTCAGCCAGCGTTGTCTCTGTCCCGCCGGTGTCCTTGTTGATGCATCGATGATGTAATGACCCGTTCTAGATGATCTGCTACCACTTACATGTTGAACTAAACTACTCGATTGATCAGAGTTGAAGTTCTAATTGAGTCTGCACTGATCAATATGCTTATTGGACATGTTGTCAATTGAATCGTGATCAGGTCCTAGTTCAGTCATGGAGCTTCTGAAGCCTGAAGATAGACAGCGACTTCTCGGCATGCGCGGCGGCTCCTCCACGCAGACCCCCCAGGAGGCTGTGCAGCCGGCAGCAGAGGACGTGTCCTCCTCCGGCCTCCGGCAGCAGCAGGAGGCCCTGACCATGTGGAAAGGAGTCCAGACGTCCTCTCAGACCTTCAGGCCCTTTGAGCAGAACCCCAGCAAGCAGGCCCGCTACGAGCTGTACCTGGACCGCCTGCAACAAGGAGACAGAGGTAGGAGGCCCCGGCCTACCCATCATGCACTGCAGCAGCCCCTGTGTGCAGGGCCGGGCGGTGAAAGCCTGCTTTGTGTTTGTCAGACGGTCTGGAGCAGAGTCTGGACCCGGGCATGACGGAGTGGGAGCGCAGCAGGGAGAGGGACGAGTTCGTCCGAGCCTCAATCCTCTACAGACCCTCCTCCTCCTCGCTGTCCTCCCGCTTCACCAGAGCCAGCAGCCAGGAGGACCAGGACAGCGTGGAGGTCCACCGGGACCAGGAGGTGGGTCACTGGAGACTGCCCTCAGCTGGTCTCAGATGTTAGAGGGACAGGTGGACGTCATGTAGACACTCAAGTAAAACAATATCAGTTCAAAACATTTCAAAATGTAGATTCACTCAAATGACTAAATGTGTTTAAAGAGAACTTTGACTGTTGTGAATTATTTTGTCTGTTTGGTCGTCAGGGAGACGTCGACGACAAGCAGGCCGCTGTAAACATGAAGATGTTCGGTGAACTGACCAGAGAAACGTTTGAGTGGCATCCAGACAAACTGCTCTGCAAGAGGTTCAACGTCCCGGATCCCTACACCGGGTACATACGTGACGTGCACCACGTGACGTGCACACGTGACGTGCACACGTGACGTGCAGTACACACGCACTGGTACAGAAGCAGGTGATGAGCTTCTGTTGGTCCTGCAGGTCCAGTTTGGTCGGTCTTCCCAAAGTGAAGAGAGACAAGTTCTCAGTGTTCAACTTCCTGACTGTGACGGAGCCGATGGGTAAGAAGCCTGCGTCCACCCGTCCTTCTGTCCGTCCACCCCGTCCACTGCGTCTGTCCCCGTCCTTCTGTCCACGCGTCCTTCTGTCCACCGTCCTTCTGTCCACGTCCTTCTGTCCACACGCGTCCTTCTGTCCACACGTCACTGCGTCCACCCGTCCTTCTGTCCTGCGTCCCGTCCTTCTGTCCACACGTCACCGCGTCCACACGTCCTTCTGTCCACACGTCACTGCGTCCACCCGTCCTTCTGTCCACAGGTCACCGCGTCCACCGTCCTGCGTCCACACGTCCTTCTGTCCGTCCACCCGTCCTTCTGTCCACACGTCACTGCGTCCACCCGTCCTTCTGTCCACGCGTCACTGCGTCCACACGTCCTTCTGTCCACACGTCACTACGTCCTTCTGTCCACACGTCACTGCGTCCACCGTCCTCTCTGTCCACGCGTCCTTCTGTCCGTCACGCGTCCACCCGTCCTTCTGCGTCCACCCGTCCTTCTGTCCTTTGCGTCACTGCGTCCACCTTCGTCCACTTCTGTCCACACGCCACCGTCCTTCTGTCCACCGCGTCCACCCGTCCTTCTGTCCACCGTCGTCCTTCTGTCCACCGCGTCACGCGTCCACCCGTCCTTCTGTCCCACCGTCACAGCGTCCACCGTCCTTCTGTCCACACGTCACTGCGTCCACCCGTCCTTCTGTCCACCGTCCTTCTGTCCACACGTCACTGCGTCCACCCGTCCTTCTGTCCACACGTCACTGCGTCCACCCGTCCTTCTGTCCACACGTCCACCGTCCTTCTGTCCACACGTCACCGCGTCCACCCGTCCTTCTGTCTGCGTCACGTCACCGTCCTTCTGTCCCACCGTCCCTGCCTTCTGTCCACCCGTCCAGCGTCCACTTCGTCCTTCTGTCCACATCGCTCCTCTTCCAGCGTCCGCGTCCTTCTGTCCCACGTCACGCGTCCACCGTCCTTCTGTCCCGTCACGTCCACCGCGTCCACACGTCCTTCTGTCCACACGTCCTTCTGTCCACCACGTCCCTTCTGTCCACCGTCCTTCTGTGCGTCACCGCGTCCACCCGTCCTTCTGTCCACGCGTCTTTCTGCGTCCACCCGTCCTTCTGTCCACGTCACGGCGTCCACCACGTCCTTCTGTCCACGTCACCGCGCGTCTTTCTGTCCACACATCACGCGTCACCGTCCTTCTGTCACCACGCGTCACGCGTCCCACACGCGTCCTTCTGTCCACACGTCACGCGTCCACCCGTCCTTCTGTCCACACTCGTCCTTCTGTCCACCACGTCACTCGTCCTTCTGTCCACCGCCTGCTAATTCGTCCATCTGTTCTGTCCACATGTCACCGTCCTTCTGTCCACCCGTCCTTCTGTCCACGTCACTGCGTCCACCGTCCTTCTGTCCACACGTCACCGCGTCCACCGTCCTTCTGTCCACACGTCACCGCGTCCACCCGTCCTTCTGTCCACACGTCACTGCGTCCACCCGTCCTTCTGTCCACGTCACTGCGTCACCCGTCCTTCTGTCCACACGTCACGTCCCCGCGTCCTTCTGTCCTTCTGTCCACGCGTCACCGCGTATGTCACCCCGTCCTTCTGTCCACACGTCACTCGTCCACCCGTCCTTCTGTCACTTCTGTCCACCGTCCTTCTGTCCACGTCACTGCGTCCACCCGTCCTTCTGTCCACACGTCACTGCGTCCCTTCTGCACCCGTCACGTCCACCGTCCACCGTCACACGTCCGTCCTTCTGTCCACCGTCACCGCGTCCACCCGTCCTTCTGTCCACTGCGTCACGCGTCACTCGTCTGTCCACACGTCACCGCGTCCACACGTCCTTCTGTCCACACGTCCTTCTGTCCACACGTCACGTCCACCCGCGTCCACACGCCTTCTGTTTCTGTCCTGCGTCCCACCGTCCTTCTGTCCACACGTCCGCGTCCACCCGTCCTTCTGTCCACACGTCACTCGTCCACACGTCCTTCTGTCCACACGTCACCGCGTCCACCCGTCCTTCTGTCCACACGTCACCGCGTCCACCCGTCCTTCTGTCCACACGTCACCGCGTCCTTTCGTCCCTTCGTTTAGCGTCCACCGTCCTTCTGTCATCCGTCCTTCGTCACACCGTCCTTCTGTCCACACGTCACCGCGTCCCACCCGTCCTTCTGTCCACCGTCGTCCTTCCGTCACACGTCCTTCTGTCCACACGTCACTGCGTCCACCGTCCTTCTGTCCACAGCGTCACCGTCCTTCTGTCCACCCGTCCTTTCGTCCACGTCCTTCGTCACTATCTTCACAGTACTACCGCGTCCTTCTGTCCACCGTCACTGCGTCCACCCGTCCTTCTGTCCACACGTCACTGCGTCCACACGTCCTTCTGTCCACACGTCACTGCGTCCACACGTCCTTCTGTCCACACAATCCTTCTGTCCGCCTGTCACCGCGTCCTTCTGTCACACATCACGCGTCCACACGTCCTTGTTTCTGTCCACACGTCACTGCGTCCACCCGTCCTTCTGTCCACATGTCACTGCGTCCTTCTGTCCACCCGTCCTTCTGTCCACCGCGTCCTGCGTCCACCCGTCCTTCTGTCCACACGTCACAGCGTCCACCCGTCCTTCTGTCCCACCGTCACGCGTCCACCGTCCACCGTCCTTCTGTCCACGTCCTTCTGTCCCAGCGTCCTTCTGTCCACCGTACTTCTGTCACTGCGTCCACCGTCCTTCTGTCCACACGTCACTGCGTCCACCCGTCCTTCTGTCCACCCGTCCACCGTCCTTCTGTCCACACGTCTCCGCGTCCACCCGTCCTTCTGTCCACACGTCACTGCGTCCACACGTCCTTCTGTCCACACGTCACCGCGTCCACACCGTCCTTCTGTCCCGTCACGTCCACACGTCCTTCTGTCCACACGTCACTGCGTCCACCCGTCCTTCTGTCCACACGTCACTGCGTCCACACGTCCTTCTGTCCACACGTCACCGCGTCCACCCGTCCTTCTGTCCACACGTCACCGCGTCCACACGTCCTTCTGTCCACTTCTGTCGTCACCGCTGTCCACCCGTCACTTCTGTCCACACGCTACCGCGTCCACCCGTCCTTCTGTCCACGCGTCACCGCGTCAACCTGTCCTTCTGTCCACACGTCACCGCGTCCTTCTGTCCACACGTCACCGCGTCCACACGTCCTTCTGTCCACATGTCCTTCTGTCCACACGGCACCGCGTCCACCCGTCCTTCTGTCCACACGTTAGATGGTTATTGTTGTTATTATGATGATTATTAGTTAGTTCTAGTTTGACATTTTTAGAATCATAATATAAGATTTTGCCACTTCTTCCTCCTCATTCCTCTCTGTTCTCTTACTGCTCCTCCTTCTCTTCCTCCCTTTCAGCTCCTCCAAAGCCTCCAGAAGCTGGGAGGAGGTCGAGGTGGGACGTTTCCAAGGAGGAGAAGCAGAAGGACCCGCTGAGTGAACTCCTCGTAGCTGCTAGAAACCAAACCGAGATCAAAGTGGAGGGGGCCTCCTCCACCTCATCCAGCAGCACGGAGCAGCAGACTGATGACTCCATCACCAAGGTAACGTCTCACACTGATCGCTTGATCCTCCGGAGAGCAGGAACAAGAGCAGAACGTTGCATGTTCTTTCTCTTCTTACAGAGGAATCTAGAGGAGGAGCAGGAGGAGCAGGAGGAGAGCAGGCCTCCGATGGATCTGTTTAAGGCCATCTTCGCCATTTCCTCTGATGACGAATCCTCCTCTTCATCAGAGGGAGAGAGCGACGATGAGGAGGAAGTCAAAGACGTAAAGGAGGAGCAGATGGACCCACAACCACAGAACCTCTTTAGCATCACCTCCTCAGAAACATGTGCACAGGTCAAAGGTCAGAGGTTTTCATGGATAGAGCTATGTAGAGAATAATACAAACAGATGGCAGCAGAGACACAACTGCATCATGCATCATATTTCATGTGTCTATACAGTTATATTCTGTCTCAGTTTCATCTCAGAACTCGACTCTGGAAAAAGAAGAGTTTGGTCCGAAGCTTCCTCCACCAGCTGACCTCAGTGAGTCATCTCTCTCTCACACACACACACACACACACACACACACACACACACACACACACACACTTCTATAATGGTGTTGTCTGTGCAGATAGAGGAGGCTCCTCCTCCCTTGAATCCACAGGCAGGAGGAGCAAAGAGAAGAAGAAGAAGAAGAAGAAGGAGCAGCAGCACAAACACAAGAAAGAGAAGAAGGTAGGAAGAG
This sequence comes from Gasterosteus nipponicus, assembly GCA_014132575.2. NCBI lineage: Eukaryota > Metazoa > Chordata > Actinopteri > Perciformes > Gasterosteidae > Gasterosteus > Gasterosteus nipponicus. The sequence goes on from BMAF01002325.1 coordinate 90,392, forward strand.
AAGGAGACGTGTGGTCTGCTGGTTCGATTGCTCTGGTCTGATCTGGTGTTTCTCTCCCCAGAAGAAGAAACGGAGTAAGAGCAAACACAAAGCCAAGCAGCAGAAGAAGAGCAGCAAGGAGGGGGAGGCGGCTCAGGTGTCCACTCAGGAGCTGCTCCAAAGGTCACATGATGATGAAGTCATGACAGAGGTTTAGTCTACTGATAAAAACATCTCTAACCTGTCGGTCTCTCCATCCAGACTGAAGACCATCCAGTCCTGTGACACCTGGTGAAGCGTGTCCTCTGTGTGGACGTCCGTCTCCTCGGTTCTTTCCCATCACACCTCCTGTTCTTGTTTCTAATAATAAAGTCTTTATATCTTTTTAACGTTTATGTCTGTTGTTTGTAAAGCATTTTAATGGTTTAGTGTCATAGTTTCAGCTCCTTTTTAATATGAACTGATTGAAGGTGAAGCCCGAACGTGAGTTAATCACCTAGAACACCCAAATCCTCTCGTGTCCCACAGTACCTGAAGGCAACACCTTCTTCAGGCACAGTTGCCATGGTAACTGCCATAGCAACTGGAGCTAAGCTAGCTAACACATAGACTTTTAACTCCAAATGTCTGAAAAAGTGGACCTGCTGTCAGAGGGGGAGCCTTCAGGGGGCGAAGAAAGGAGGAGCCGGGAGACCCAGGTAGAAAACTAACGTCTCTTAGCTAAAGGGACAACTAGTGTCAATGCTAATAAACCCCATATAAATACAAGGGTGTGTGTGTGTGTGTATATATATATATATATATATATATATATATAATCTATACTTTTAGATGACGTACTGCTGTAACCGTAATACTCAACTACTGTCAAAACTAAGCACGCATTTAAAATGTTACGTAAAAGTACCAACATTAAAATGTTAAAATACGAATAACGTTAGCTAAAGCATTAGGTTTCCCTCTGAGATGTTTTTGATAGTAAATTAACATATTACATGTAGAGTCACCAGTCCACCAGTAACTAACATACAGCCACAATAGTCACAGCCACAGGAGCAATATTGGGGTGAAGTGTCCTGCCCATGGATGAACATTCGGGTTCGCAAAGCCTGAGACGACCGTGTCTCCACGGACATAACGTGTCCGTAATAACGTGTCCGTAATAACGTGTCCGTAGTAACGTGTGATCTGCAGGTTCCAGTTAAACTGTTAAGAGCTCACAACGATGACGTCAACGGAGCTCGACTCTGCTTCAACGACAGGTTCCTCTTGAGCTGCTCCTCCGACCACAGCACAATCCTCTGGGTACTGATACACAAAGTACTCCTCTCTGCTAGTACTACTGTACCTTTGGTTAGTAAAGGTACTCCTCCGACCACAGCACAATCCTCTGGGTACTGATACACAAAGTACTCCTCTCTGCTAGTACTACTGTACCTTTGGTTAGTAAAGGTACTCCTCTGACCACAGCACAATCCTCTGGGTACTGATACACAATGTACTCCTCTCTGCTAGTACTACTGTACCTTTGGTTAGTAAAGGTACTCCTCCGACCACAGCACAATCCTCTGGGTACTGATACACAATGTACTCCTCTCTGCTAGTACTACTGTACCTTTGGTTAGTAAAGGTACTCCTCCGACCACAGCACAATCCTCTGGGTACTGATACACAATGTACCTCTCTGCTAGTACTACTGTACCTTTGGTTAGTAAAGGTACTCCTCCGACCACAGCACAATCCTCTGGGTACTGATACACAATGTACTCCTCTCTGCTAGTACTACTGTACCTTTGGTTAGTAAAGGTACTCCTCCGACCACAGCACAATCCTCTGGGTACTGATACACAATGTACTCCTCTCTGCTAGTACTACTGTACCTTTGGTTAGTAAAGGTACTCCTCCGACCACAGCACAATCCTCTGGGTACTGATACACAATGTACTCCTCTCTGCTAGTACTACTGTACCTTTGGTTAGTAAAGGTACTCCTCCTGATACCACAGCACAATCCTCTGGGTACTGATACACAAAGTACTCCTCTCTGCTAGTACTACTGTACCTTTGGTTAGTAAAGGTACTCCTCCGACCACAGCACAATCCTCTGGGTACTGATACACAATGTACTCCTCTCTGCTAGTACTACTGTACCTTTGGTTAGTAAAGGTACTCCCTCCGACCACAGCACAATCCTCTGGGTACTGATACACAAAGTACTCCTCTCTACTAGTACTACTGTACCTTTGGTTAGTAAAGGTACTCCTCCGACCACCGCACAACCCTCTGGGTACTGATACACAAAGTACTCCTCTCTACTAGTACTACTGTACCTTTGGTTAGTAAAGGTACTCCTCCGACCACAGCACAATCCTCTGGGTACTGATACACAAAGTACTCCTCTCTACTAGTACTACTGTACCTTTGGTTAGCAAAGGTACTCCTCCGACCACAGCACAATCCTCTGGGTACTGATACACAAAGGGTACTCCTCTCTGCTAGTACTACTGTACCTTTGGTTAGTAAAGGTACTCCTCCGACCACAGCACAGCACATGTAGAAGCAGCTTCAGTTCCTCTGTCCACGTGATTCTGGAACGAGGTCCCAGAAAGCTGCAGGTCTGCAGATTCCCTCAGCTCCTTTAAACCCATAGTAAAGAATTTGCTGCTGCCTTTGAATTGTTGTTTAAATGCGATCGATCAAATAGCCCTGGACCTGTACCTGTGAGATGGAGTACAGTAACTAGGAAAATGTTTACCTCATAAACACTTTTCATGTTTCCATAGCAACCCTGTTGGTGTCTGGCTCTTACGATAGTACTGTTGCACTCTGGGATACGTGTTCCAGCAGCAGGACTCTGGTCCTGAAGGTGAATAAACGTTTTTACATTTAGAAGCATCAACAGCGCTGATGCCACTGATGCTTGTTTATCACAGGGCCACTCTGATTGGGTGACAGATGTGTCAATCACTGCTGACAGGAAGCTGGTCGCCTCCGCCTCCAAGGTAACAGAAATGATCACCATTGATGAAGATGATTCAGTAGGACAGGGCGGTGAGGTTGGGGATGATTCTGTAGGACGAGCAGTAATGATGAAGAAGATGATTCTGTAGGACACGTCAGTGAGGTTGTGGAACATAGACAAGGAGATCCCAGAAGTGATGAAGAGCAGAAGGACTGATGGACTCCAGGTGAGCATGTCTCTTCCATTACTCCTTTGCTGTGAAAAATTACTTGTTGTTGTTGCTGTTGTCACAGACGTGTGAGGAGTGTACAAAGTCGTTGCCACCTTCCAGACTTCAGAGACGCCCACCCGTTACTTCTCCTGTCGACTTTCATCTTCCTCCACCAACCGCCCACAGCCTCCACCACTCATGTGACTTCCCATCAGGAGGTTGCAGGTCAACCACAGAGCAGCATGATGACTTTTGGTCTGTGGGCAGGGCTTAAGGGCTCCCAACTGAGTTCACCACTTTAATGTATCAGACACTTTCACACCGACTTTAATATGTTTTCAGATTAAAAGGCATTTACAAACTTTATAAAGTGTGTTCTTCACATTTAGAGACTGGCTAGTGAATAATATGTCTCATATCTTTGTTTTAGTACAACACAGTTGTTGAGTTAGTTGAGTACAACACAGGGCTGCTCCTGGTGGGTCAGGAGGACCTGGTCCAGCATCAGAAGGTGCTCTGCAGCAGACAGTGGCAGCCACAGCCAGCCGGACACTCGTCCTGCCGGCGGAACCAGTCCATCATGTGAGTGGTGTGTCCTCCGTGTCCACAGGTCAGGCAGAAGTTGGAGGAGCCTCTGACAGCCACGTGGCACACGGCGCACTGGAAGGTGAGTCGCTTACACACGGCGCACTGAGTCCCACGAGCCTGACTACGGCAGTGACAGCAGTAGACCCCGAACTCTGGCGATGAGACACAGGGTTAGAGAGCACAGGAGCACACTGCATGACTAGTACTGAAACATGACTAGCACAGCGCTAATGCATGACTAGTACTGAAACACGACTAGCACAACACTAATGCATGACTAGTACTGAAACATGACTAGCACTGCGGTAATGCATGACTAGTACTGAAACACGACTAGCACTGCGGTAATGCATGACTAGTACTGAAACACGACTAGCACTGCGGTAATGCATGACTAGTACTGAAACACGACTAGCACAACACTAATGCATGACTAGTACTGAAACACGACTAGCACAACACTAATGCATGACTAGTACTGAAACACGACTAGCACTGCGCTAATACATGACTAGTACTGAAACATGACTAGCACAACACTAATGCATGACTAGTACTGAAACACGACTAGCACAACGCTAATGCATGACTAGTACTGAAACACGACTAGCACAACACTAATGCATGACTAGTACTGAAACATGACTAGCACAACACTAATGCATGACTAGTACTGAAACACGACTAGCACTGCGCTAATGCATGACTAGTACTGAAACACGACTAGCACACCGGTAATGCATGACTAGTACTGAAACACGACTAGCACAACACTAATGCATGACTAGTACTGAAACACGACTAGCACACCGCTAATGCATGACTAGTACTGAAACACGACTAGCACTGCGGTACTGCATGACTAGTACTGAAACATGACTAGCACAACACTAATGCATGACTAGTACTGAAACACGACTAGCACTGCGTAATGCATGACTAGTACTGAAACATGACTAGCACAACACTAATGCATGACTAGTACTGAAACACGAGTAATGCATGACTAGTACTGAAACACGACTAGCACTGCGGTAATGCATGACTAGTACTGAAACACGACTAGCACTGCGGTAATGCACAACACTAATGCATGACTAGTACTGAAACACGACTAGCACAACGCTAATGCATGACTAGTACTGAAACACGACTAGCACTGCGGTAATGCATGACTAGTACCGAAACACGACTAGCACAACGCTAATGCATGACTAGTACTGAAACACGACTAGCACTGCGGTAATGCATGACTAGTACTGAAACACGACTAGCACTGCGGTAATGCATGACTAGTACTGAAACACGACTAGCACAACGCTAATGCATGACTAGTACTGAAACACGACTAGCACTGCGGTAATGCATGACTAGTACTGAAACACGACTAGCACAACGGTAATGCATGACTAGTACTGAAACACGACTAGCACTGCGGTAATGCATGACTAGTACTGAAACACGACTAGCACAACACTAATGCATGACTAGTACTGAAACACGACTAGCACAACGCTAATGCATGACTAGTACTGAAACACGACTAGCACAACGCTAATGCATGACTAGTACCGAAACACGACTAGCACAACGTAATGCATGACTAGTACTGAAACACGACTAGCACAACGCTAATGCATGACTAGTACTGAAACACGACTAGCACAACGCTAATGCATGACTAGTACTGAAACACGACTAGCACTGCGGTAATGCATGACTAGTACTGAAACACGACTAGCACTGCGGTAATGCATGACTAGTACTGAAACACGACTAGCACTGCGGTAATGCATGACTAGTACTGAAACACGACTAGCACACCGCTAATGCATGACTAGTACTGAAACACGACAAGCACACCGCTAATGCATGACTAGTACTGAAACACGACTAGCACACCGCTAATGCATGACTAGTACTGAAACACGACTAGCACAACGCTAATGCATGACTAGTACTGAAACACGACTAGCACAACGCTAATGCATGACTAGTACTGAAACACGACTAGCACAACTCTAATGCATGACTAGTACTGAAACACGACTAGCACAGCGCTAATGCATGACTAGTACTGAAACACGACTAGCACAACGCTAATGCATGACTAGTACTGAAACACGACTAGCACTGCGCTAATGCATGACTAGTACTGAAACACGACTAGCACAACGCTAATGCATGACTAGTACTGAAACACACACACACACACACACAGACACAGACACACACAGTCACCTGCCCATCATTAACTAGCATTCACACACAGTCACAGCTACAGGAGCAATGTTGAGTTGAGTGTCTTGCCCCACGCGGGTAAGCAGTACACAGGATCGAACCACCAACTCTCTGATTGGACCACCTGATTGAACCCTGTTAATACATCACTAGTACTATGTTGATGCTGATGCTAATGCTATTACCTTACCAGTACTACACTGAATATATCTATGAGTATGTATGTCCTCCGGTGAACCTACCGATCCCTTTGTGTGGTTCTGGCGGACAGGAAGCGAACTTGAGCACGTCGGCCCGTTTCTCCCTCAGACCCCATCGGTACAGGATCTCTCCGTAACACTTCTTGAAGTCGTCAAACTGCAGCGTGTTGGCCGGGTCCAGCAGCCTGTGGGGAGAGGACATGAGATCCCAGTGACATCAAAAACCAGTCCACCCAGTCCCTCCTGCCAGCCTCACCTCTTGTTCATATCGTGCTGCTCTCGCTCGCGTTCACGCGGATCGGCGTAACACTGGTTGCCATGGCGAAAGTCGTCAGGGGAGGACTCTCCCCAGGGGTTGCCAGACTCCGGGTCTCTCCCTGCACAACGAGAAAAAAGCGTCCAGTTGACAGCAGCAAGGCGGGCCTGGCCTGTGGGGGCAGGGCCTGTACAGCCGCTCACCTGCGCTCCAGGTGGCGACGGAGTCAGAGGTGCTGGAGCACGAGCCGACGGAGCTGGACGTGTAGCTGGGCTGATGGACGACACACACATTATGATATAACTTTGAGGAGTAATGCTAGCAGTCAGTCTGTGCTAAGCTAGGCTAATGCGACTGCAGTGAGGAGGACGTACGTAACGAGAGTGGTTGGAGGAGCGAGCTGGATGATGCCCGTACAGGGAGAAGCAGTCTGGAGGCGGAGCCTGAGCTCTGAACACGCTGGACAGCATCGCCAGAGTCTGAACGTCACTCATGTGGCTGTAGTGGTCCAAGCTGCAGACACACACACTCTTATAGACCGAAGCCTTCAGCTGTGATCAGAGGGAACAAAGTCACTCACAGAGTCTCCAGCAGATGGCGTCCAAACGGGTGTCGGGCCCACGGTGTCTCTGTGTCGGGGTCCGGTTCTGGACTCAGGTACTGGCTGGTGGCTGCAGACGCCAGCGCCCAAACCTACACAGGCAATGACATCACAATCACAAAAAGCCCTACTTGTTGCTTAGAGAGGCACTCTGAGGCTGGATACCGGATGACACGGTTACCTTGGCGACGTCTCTGCGTCCGACGCTTAGCGACGCCGCCGCATTCTTCTGACAAGTCTCCTGGATGTCGTTCATGTTCAGACTGGGTGACGGGAACAGGTTTAAACATTTTGTTTTGGAGCAGAGCGTCCTGCGTGTAGGAAAGTCGAGGTTCCGAGAGCGGCAGAGTTTGTGAATACATGTTTATAGAAATATTTTGTCCCTCACATGTAACTTTCTCCCAGAGCTTTGTGGACCGGCAGCAGGCACGAGATCTCCTGGACGATCACTTTTCCCGCCAGTTTGATGGGCCGGTTTCCATAGTCGCTTCCCTCGCGCTTTGTTTTGAAGCGCCGGGATTTCTGATGGGGAAAAGGACAGAGAGAGAGAGACAGACGGGTAGACAGAGGGACACAGCAGACCAAAGGGAGACAAAGCACCACCTGATTAAAAGTGGTGTTGAATTACAGACACACCCTCAGGAGGGAACTGCTCGTTGGGGTTCATCCCCTGGAGACCATGACCATCAGAACACATAATATATACTGACTGAGACAAAAGGAGGGTCAATCAGAGGAGAAGAGAAGGTCAGCAGATGGTCTAATAAGTGGGTTAGACCAGCGGTCCCCAACCTTTTATTCCTCACGCCCGGTTTCATGTTAGACGTCATTTGGTGGACCAGACTTCAGGGTGTGGCGGATAAACACGACGAAATGAAAAGACGCGATCAGCATGAAACATCCCTCCTTATAACGCAGAGCACATGAGAATCACGTGACGCGACCAAGCCGCATTCTAAGTGTGGCTCCCGAGTCCTCATACTTCCTGCTGAATGGGGCTTTCTTTGTGAGGTTGCCGGTTCTTCTTTGTCTCAGGCCTTTTCCCCTTTATAAAGAAGCTCTCCAAACACGGTGGGTTTGGGCTCATTGTCCATGGCTTGTGGTAATTATCACGTGACTGAGACAAGCGTCTGCACATGTAATTGCGAGACAATCCGGTTGTTCAAAATAAAACATTTTTCAGAAAAAAAGCTAGATGAAAAAAGTAATGTATTCTTTCTGTGCGGCCCGGTAGGAAATGGCTAACAAACTGGTACCGGTCTGCGGCCCGGTGGTTGGGGATCCAGAACAGCATCGGACAGGCAGGGAACCTGCTAGTGGATCCTTTTGACCCGCAGCAATGTGAATGTGAATCATGAATTTACAGCCAGCGTTAGTTTAATGAAGTGATCAACTACATTAGAGTTAAACTTCAAACTAAATAGCTTTTCAAATTCAGACCACATGTCACTTTGTTAAAAACATGAGCGGAGTGACGAGGAGAGACAGAACAGAGGGACAGATATCAGTACCGGCCAATCACAGAGGGTTTGGACCGACCAGCGGCGGGAGGCAGAGATTGTGGGCTTCTGATTGGAGGGGAATGGGAAGGAGGAGGGACCCACAGCAGCATGGGGGAAGGTGATTGATCGGAGAAAAACAATACAAGAAGATATAAAAGAAACAAAACACAGGGTTAATATATATATATATATATATATATATATATATATATATATATAAATATATGATATATATATTTATATATATATATATATATAATATATTTATATATATATATATAATATATATATATATATCATATATTTATATATATATATATATATATAATATATTTATATATATATATATATATATATATATATCATATATTTATATATATATATGATATATATGATATATATATATATATATATATAATATATTTATATATATATATATATATATTCGAGTCAATAGAGAAAAAAAAATCTCACATTTTGAAATTCATTAATTGCAATGAAAAGTGTTAAATAAACACAAACTCATGTTGGAGGTGCAACATGTTGAACTAGCGACTCTTCCTGCTGTCCTCGTGCACTTTGCTCTCCAAACCACTGTCTTTTAGGGACACGGGGGCAAAGGCGTTTCTGGTGGGGGTCGGCCTTCGCCAGGGCTGCGGCGTGTCACCAATCCTGTTTGTGTCTTCATGGACAGGATACCGAGGCGTAGTCGAGGGGAAGAGGGTGAAGCGGTCGGGATGAGGATCAGCACCTCTGAATCTGAGGCCGTGGTTCTCAGCAGGAAACGGATGGATTGCCTACTCCAGGTAGGGAATGTGTCCTCAGCCCAAGTGAAGGAGTCCAAGTACCTCGGGGTCTTGTTCACCAGTGAGGGGAAGATGGAGCGTGAGTTTGGCCGGAGAACCGGAGCAGCGGGGCCAGAAGAGACCGACCAGCTTCAAGAACGTCTTGGAGACATCACAACTTGGATGACCTGCAACTTCATGATGCTAAACTCGGATCCCGATAGGCCCAGAGCCCCTTCGAAGTGAGCGCTCACGTGATACAGTTTCTATGGATGGAGTTGCTCTGGTACCCAGCAGCGCCGTCAAGAATCTGGGAGTTCTCTTCGACCAGGATAGGACCTTCAACTCGCATACAAAGAAGACTTCAAAGAGCCTTTTTTCATCTACGTCACATATATAGAGATCAGGTACTTCCTGTCTCACTGTTGGATCGCTGCTTATCAGGCTCTCATGAGTCTCTTCAGCCTCTCCAGTTGATTCAGAATGCTGCAGCACGTGTATTAACAAGAACGTGCACGAGGACAGCAGGAAGAGTCGCTAGTTCCACATGTTCCACCTCCAGCGTGATCACATGTGGAGGTTGTGTTTAAATTAAAAATACAAGCTTTCTAAAGCGATTACCTATTTCAGAAGATTTAGTCTTTAGAAGAAAACAAACGTTTTATTTCATTAATGGATTTCAATATGCGACCTGTTGACATTTACACATTTTCATATCCATATATATTCTTTGCAGACATCTTGTCGTGTGCGTGAGCGTGCCTCACCCGTTCCTTATAGTAGAAGGAGGAGATGGACACAGTGTCTTTGTCGGAGCGAGTCGGACTTCCGCTGTACAACCTCAACGTGCTCTGGGACTCTGAACGCATCTTCATGGGCGTCAATACTCCGCTGTGATAGGCCGACAGAGCAGACAGGGACCTGGACACACACAAAGTTTAGCCTAGCTTAGCACAAACACTGGCGGTAGGGGCGAACTGTTCAAAAAGGTTTTAAACAACTAGTTATTTTGTCCTCACTTTCAGTACCTTCAGAATAAAAGCTCAGTAACACCTGAACAGAGACCCTGATGTTGATACAGCACACGTGTGTGTGTTTACCTGGGGGTGGGCTCAGTGGGCGGGGCTGAGCGGTGCATGGTGATTGGTCGTGTGAAGTAAACCAAACATCCGGTGCCACAGAAACGAGCACCGGAGGTCCGAGGAAACGGGATGTTAGCGTCCTGTAAAGAACCGTGATCAGTGATCTTACATTGACACGACACAAACGTCAGCATCATTTTATAGACTACACCCCCCCCCACCGCCGTGGGGCGGTTATTTCGGCGGGTTTATCCGCCCACCTCCAAGACCGGTCCGCAGAATATTCTCCAACATGGAAAAGGTCCCTGAGGCAAAGAGGTCGTGGCCCACAGGCCAGTCTGGTCTCTACACGAGGACCTGTCAGTTACCTGATAGGATCCGTAAGTGTTGGTGACCCGGGGGAACACCTGCAAGACCGGAGTGACCGGGTTGGACAGGACGAAGGGGCCAGAGACGGGGCCGTCCTCTTGTGTCTGACAGGGGGAGAGACATCATAAAGACAAAACCTCCTTCTTGTGCTGGAGCCTCCTGTCCGGTGTGTCCTCACCATGTCAGACTCCAGACAGGACACCAGCTGCCGGACACACGGCTCCAGACAGTTCTGGTTCCTCTTCACCTTCTGAAGTGACGTGTCGGTCAGGATCTGAAACACAAGAGTCACAAGTGTTCAAAGCCTCCGTGGAGAAGCAGTCATCAGTGGTACTTCAGGTGCGTCCGTACCTTCTGGATCTTGGTCTTGGTGGCAGACGGGATGGTTGTCGGGGAGACGAACTGGAAGGTGGGCGCGGCGTTGTTTGGGTACTGAGCTGGAAACTTGACGACCAGGTGAACCTGATGGCTGCCGAAGTGAGCCGACACCACGCAGCTTCGGTTCAACGCGTCCATCTGAGGGCAACACGGCCACTTCCTGTCTCACGTCTTCAGCTTCTTATTCTAATAATTGATTAACTTCACAGACTAAAAGCAATCATTTGAAACCAGTTACAACTCAGAAGCATAATCTTTATATTTATTTATTTTGAAAAGCTGCATGTTGATGATTAAACAGGAAGTTGATCGTCTGTCTCACCTCCACATCAACGTTTCTGATCTGGAGGTTGACCAGAGAAAACTCCTGCTGCAACGTCTGAGGGACACCTGAACCCCCCACAGAGGACAGAGCTGCGTCCTGATCTAAGGAGGACAGACAGACAGACAGAGGACAGCGAGAGGGACAGAGGAAAAGGAGAGGGAGGACAGACGTCATCCATCAGCATTTAATCAATGTGAATTATGTTTATTCACATGAATCATAACTATTATTACGATAAGATTTATTAGTCCCACAATGGGGAAATTCACAAAGACACAAAAAACAACAAGACAAGAGCAGCAGTAATAAGTAGGTAAGAAGAAATATAATAATATACTAGGAAGTAAATGAATAACGAGATGTACCTGAACACACATGAGCTCACGTGGTCATTTCTCACCGTGCAGGTTGTTGGCGTTGAGGCCGACTCTGAACTGACTGCCGGGCTCCTGAGACACCAGAGACGTCTCCTCCTCCACAGCGAGAGACATCGCCTCCGTTAGCTCCTCCCCCCCGTCACTGACACACAGCTACATCACCACAACAACAACAACATTAAGGACAACGCACATGAGGCCATGAGACAGATCATGAGACACTGACCTTCTGCAGCTGAGGATCCACCCTCCAGATCCTGAGAGTCTGATCTCTGGACCACGTCACCAGCTGGTAGTCCTTGGAACCTGGACCGTCAACAACAACAGGACCAGCACAGTGTCAACAACTACTGTGGACTATTAAACAAAAGTACAATAAAGAAATCCATCACCACAAGATGCATGTTCACATATTTTATCTAAACTGATTTTAGCAGTTAAAAAGGCGGCTCATTTTACATCACATGTCATTTATCTGACGCTTTTATCCAAAGCCACTTACAATAAGAACATTTCAACCATCAGGACACAAACTCAGAAGAACAAGAAACAAGAAAGTGTGATTTCATCAAATAAGCCGATGTACAACTTGCTGTAGATAAGAACCATTATAAGTCCAATGTAAGTGCTACAGTTAGTTAGTGTGTTAGTGGAGGTAGAGTCTGAAGAGGTGTGTCTTTAGTCTGAAGATGTGAAGGCTCTCTGTGGTCCTGATGTCTTCAGAGACCTCCTTCCACCATTTAGGAGCAGGACAGCAAAGAGTGGAGATCTAGTGGAGTGTTTTGCTCTCAGTGAGGAGGAACAAGCAGTTTATCACATGCAGAGCGGAGAGGTCAGAGGTCGGGATGTCGGGTTGGACCAGGTCCTGGATGGAAGCTGGACCCCGTCCATTCACAGCATGGTAGGGGTTAGGGTCCTACTTCCCCCCCACCGTTAGTTCCACGTGTTCATCTTCTGCTGGACCTTCTTCACTGGTCCATATCGTCTGACATGAAAACAGTCCGTGCGGCAAAAAAGGTTGTGGACCACTGATCTAAACAACTGCAATAGTTAAAACCTGGTGACAAGTAATGCATGTTAATGAGAATAAATCCAAACACATTCAGAAGACAACGGAATAACTGATAAACACGTTTGTTTTTTATCAGAACGGCAGATGATTGAACACACGAGACTCAAGGATTAATCTTAGCCCGGCTGCTAGCCCGGCTGCTAGCCCGGCTGCTAGCACGGCTGCTAGCCCGGCTGCTAGCCCGGCTGCTAGCCCGGCTGCTAGCACGGCTGCTAGCCCGGCTGCTAGCCCGGCGTGAAGCTTCTCACCAGCCCACAGATGTCTGTATGGCACTGAGCTTTGTTGCAAGCGGCATGTTTTTATATGTTGTATTTGTCGTACGGTCAGTGTGTGTTTGGCCTTCATGGACACAGAAGAATGTGTCACATCAAAGATGTTTCCACATATTCCGTATAAATGGTGATTGTGTTAATATCCTGGTTTCGGTGATGGACTCTTAAGACGCGTACGTGCGATTATCCTGATGACTGAAGTCTGGTTCAAGCTAACGCCTTTGAAGAACCACGACAGCCTTAATTTGAGCGGGACAGTTGAACCACGTACGAGGAACGGGGCCGTCGATAAACAAACTCAACAACAGGATGAAGTCAACGTCAACAACAGAATAAAACCTGACCCGACAACAAACAACACCATAGAAATAAAAGGTGGTGTAGCCGAGCTTAGCACAGACACTAGCTGTGGTGGTGTTGACCTTGTTTTTGAGGCCTCCACTGAAACTCCAGCACCACGTCGTCGTGACCCACGAAGGCGTGAACAGGGCTGTTGAGGTCCAGCGTGTTCCACAGGAGAAGACTGTTCTCCCTCCGGAGCTGAGGAACCATCACCGTGACCAGGCCGCTGGAGAAAGGCTGGAGACAGACAACGCACACTCTGAATACACACAAACAAACAAACAAATGACCCTAACCCTGGAGACAGACAACGCACACTCTGAATACACACAAACAAACAAACAAATGACCCTAACCCTGGAGACAGACAACGCACACTCTGAATACACACAAACAAACAAACAAACAAATGACCCTAACCCTGGAGACAGACAACGCACACTCTGAATACACACAAACAAACAAACAAATGACCCTAACCCTGGAGACAGACAACGCACACTCTGAATACACACAAACAAACAAACAAATGACCCTAACCCTGGAGACAGACAACGCACACTCTGAATACACACAAACAAACAAATGACCCTAACCCTGAGACAGACAAGACACTCTGGACCCTAACTCCTGAGACAGACAACGCACACTCTGAATACACACAAACAAATGACCCTAACCCTGGAGACAGACAACGCACACTCTGAATACACAAACAAACAAACAAATGACCCTAACCCTGAGAATACACACAAACAAACAAAGACAGGCAACGCACACTCTGAATACACACAAACAAACAAATGACCCTAACCCTGGAGACAGACAACGCACACTCTGAATACACACAAACAAACAAACAAATGACCCTAACCCTGGAGACAGACAACGCACACTCTGAATACACACAAACAAACAAAACAAATGACCCTAACCCTGAATACAAACAAACAAACAAATGACCCTAACCCTGGAGACAGACAACGCACACTCTGAATACACACAAACAAACAAACAAATGACCCTAACCCTGGAGACAGACAACGCACACTCTGAATACACACAAACAAACAAACAAATGACCCTAACCCTGGAGACAGACAACGCACACTCTGAATACACACAAACAAACAAACAAATGACCCTAACCCTGAGACAGACAACGCACACTCTGAATACACACAAACAAACAAACAAATGACCCTAACCCTGAGACAGACAACGCACACTCTGAATACACACAAACAAACAAACAAATGACCCTAACCCTGGAGACAGACAACGCACACTCTGAATACACACAAACAAACAAACAAATGACCCTAACCCTGGAGACAGACAACGCACACTCTGAATACACACAAACAAACAAACAAATGACCCTAACCCTGGAGACAGACAACGCACACTCTGAATACACACAAACAAACAAACAAATGACCCTAACCCTGGAGACAGACAACGCACACTCTGAATACACACAAACAAACAAACAAATGACCCTGAGACAGACAACGCACACTCTGAATACACACAAACCCTGAGACAGACAACGCACACTCTGAATACACACAAACAAACAAACAAATGACCCTAACCCTGGAGACAGACAACGCACACTCTGAATACACACAAACAAACAAACAAATGACCCTAACCCTGGAGACAGACAACGCACACTCTGAATACACACAAACAAACAAATGAGGAGGATTCATCAGTAACTTGTGTTGCAAGTATGTTGAAGTTGTTTTAACGTTGTTTACTCATGTTTAAGCTTGTTTATATGTTTCAGGTTGTTTAAGCTGGTTTAAGCTTGTTTATATGTTTCAGGTTGTTTAAGCTGGTTTAAGCTTGTTTATATGTTTCAGGTTGTTTAAGCTGGTTTAAGCTTGTTTTTATGTTTCAGGTTGTTTAAACTGGTTTAAGCTTGTTTATATGTTTCAGAGTTGTTTAAACTGGTTTAAGCTTGTTTATATGTTTCAGGTTGTTTAAACTGGTTTAAGCTTGTTTATATGTTTCAGGTTGTTTAAACTGGTTTAAGCTTGTTTATATGTTTCAGAGTTGTTTAAACTGGTTTAAGCTTGTTTATATGTTTCAGAGTTGTTTAAACTGGTTTAAGCTTGTTTATATGTTTCAGGTTGTTTAAACTGGTTTAAGCTTGTTTATATGTTTCAGGTTGTTTAAACTGGTTTAAGCTTCTTTATATGTCTCAGGTTTTTTAAACTGGTTTAAGCTTGTTTATATGTCTCAGGTTTTTTAAACTGGTTTAAGCTTGTTTATATGTCTCAGGTTTTTTAAACTGGTTTAAGCTTGTTTATATGTTTCAGGTTGTTTAAGCTTGTTTATATGTTTCAGGTTGTTTAAGCTGGTTTAAGCTTGTTTATATGTTTCAGGTTGTTTAAGCTGGTTTAAGCTTGTTTATATGTTTCAGAGTTGTTTAAACTGGTTTAAGCTTCTTTTATATGTCTCAGGTTGTTTAACCGGTTTAAGCTGGTTTTAAAGCTTGTTTATATGTTTCAGGTTGTTTAAGCTGGTTTAAGCTTGTTTATATGTTTCAGGTTGTTTAAGCTGGTTTAAGCTTGTTTATATGTTTCAGGTTGTTTAAACTGGTTTAAGCTTGTTTATATGTTTCAGGTTGTTTAAACTGGTTTAAGCTTGTTTATATGTTTCAGGTTGTTTAAACTGGTTTAAGCTTCTTTATATGTTTCAGGTTGTTTAAACTGGTTTAAGCTTCTTTATATGTTTCAGGTTGTTTAGACCTTGTAGTGACTACCCGTGTAAAGTATAATAACTCTGGAACAACGGAACCCCGGTGAGTGCTTGATGTGTCCAAATCAGTTTTATATGTTACTGGTGAAGAAATCAATGTTACACACAAAAAAAGAGATTGCGATGGACATGGCGGTAGGTGCATAACATCAGACAGGAGGACAACAAGACAAATAAAATAACATGTTCAAATTACAAATTTACAATTCAACTCAACAGAATAAAACATAAGGCTACGGAGGGATGTGGAACCAACTGTTCTCTACACACGGTGGAGTGAGTGGAGTGTGTTGAACCGTGGTGTTGCGTTTGAGACTCACCGTGTATCGGGCCTTCCACACTGGAACCTGACAGGACAGAATGTTCAGGTACTTTCTGGGCTGTCGGAAATCCCAGAACTGAAAACACAGAGCAGCATCTTCACACAGTAGTTCAATAGTATTATTGGAAATCCACGATGCTCCTTTCTGCTCTGTGACCTCCATGGTGCGTTTGCTTTGCTCACCCTCACAGAGTTGTCCTGGCTGGACGTGGCGAGGATGAACTCGTTGTCCGGGTGCCAGTCGAGGCCATGAATCTTTGACAGGTGAGCCGCCAGGTACTCTGCCGCAGTGTTGGGTTTCTGCGTGAGAGGACAACACACACGTTACTCCGGATCCTTTAGGACCGTGGTTTTCAACTCACTTGAACCGGGTCGCAGCCCCGTTTTCAGTGGGTCCCGGATCTGGGCGTGTGCCATTCATTTCCATTGTCTTTAACAGGTGGCGTGAAGGGGGGGGGGATTTTTAGGATAATAAAATTGAATAGCCTATGGAATATAATATATAATGATATATTCTATATAATGCAGTGCAGGAACTTACACGTATATTTTATTGAGGATTTATCAAATAACATTTTAAAGCATTTTTGAATTGATGCTATTGATTGACAGAAGTAAGCCCCTCCCAGCTGTGGAGCAGCAGCGTGATGAGCGAGAGCATTAAAACGCCTCCTTCATCCAGCTCCTCAGCTCTGCTTCTGAACACCAACCAGAGGACCTCATGTGGCCGTCTCAAGGAGAACTCAGGAGCAAAAAGAAACTCCAGTTCTCCCAAATTCATTTTTCTTTTTTTATTTCATGTCCATAAATGTATAAAAGGCTGAAGTTGCTGAATTGTTGAAATGTTGTGTTACCTTGTGTCCTCAAGCGTTACTGTTGGTTTGAATTCAAATGCAGCTATTGGAATGTAAAATAGAATATTTGGGGTCGTTGTGGCGCAGGGGTACAGAGGGTGCTGCCCCGTGTCGAAGTGCCCCTGAGCAAGACACCTGACCCCTAACTGCATTGCTAAAAATGTAACGTAAGTCGCTTTGGATCAAGGCGTCAGCTAAATGACCTGTGATGTAATATTTCCCTCTGTAGCATCATCGTTTTGCTATTAGAACATACTGTGATGTTCTAAATGTTTTCATGAAATACATTTGAGTTGAAAACATTACTGGATTTGGGTCGCGGTTTTCATTAAAATGTGATAAAGTTCTGAAAACCTTGACCAGGGTCTTATTTTCCTTCACTGCGACATCCATCAGGAATCCCTGTGTCTGTATTTCAGCTTAATCGTGTCGTGAATCCAGTTTCATCAGAGCAATGGGACTTCAGTCACTTCAGTACGTTCCTGGAGGACACTGATGCGGATCACCAGGACTCACCAGGACTCACCAGGACTTGCTGAACCACCCTTGTGTCCGCTGGTGAAGTTTGGGGAAAGTGTCCCTGCAGGACTCGTTCGCTTCCAGGACCCTGAAGCAGCTAGAAAGATGGTGGCCGACCCCTCTGACCCCCGACAAAACCTGTTAGTGCCCCTTCCATCAGGCAGGAGGCTGAGGTCCATCAGGACTAAGACCTCATCAACAGAGCCGGACCCCCACTGACTGACTGACATCCCACCGCTCACTTTCTTCACTACGCTCACGACACCGTGTAGAGAACAGTTGGTTCGACATCCCTCTGTAGCTCACAGCCTTATATTTCATTCCGTTGAGTTGAATTGTAAATTTGTAATTTGTCATGTTACTTTGTCTCGTTGTCGTCCCGTCTGATGTTATGGACAATTCCGTGTATGTCTGACATATTTTGGTAATAAATGGTCCCGATTCCTGATTTAGAGCCTTCAGATCCTTTAAAGTTGGGTTTTTTAATTTAAAGTGCTCACTCACAGGGTGTGATTAATAAATATATGATTTACTGGCAGCCCAGCTGTAATAGTCATTCAATATTACCCTGCAGGCCAAAGAGAATCCCAGATCTTCAGGACCTTCAGCAGTTTCAAACTCACCCTTTTGTCCCAGATCCGAACGTCTCCATCGTGGCTGGAGGCCAGCAGATTTTGGTTCTTTCTGTTCCACTTCACCTGAGAGGCTCCAGCTGGAAGAGAAGAGGATCAACGGGTTGAACTATTAATGAACAGAATAGACCCTAAATGATGAAGATGAAGAAGACTTACCAACAGCAGACAGAGCCACAGTGGGTTTACGAGTGTCTCTGTGGAGTCCACAAAGACCTCATTAGTGCAGAACAAGGACAGACAACATGATAGAGAGCGATACACACCTATTAATCCCCAGGGGGTATTTGTGTTTAGCAGTAGCAATACAATAAAATAGCAGAGCAGAACATATCACATTAAAGTGGAATAGAAGTATGTACAGTGGGGGGGAGTAGGACTAAAGCCTAGTTTATGCTGCTGCGTTTTCAGAGCGGCGCAAAGACACACAAGGGACACGCAAGAGTCCCTTGTGTGTCTTTTCACACCTCCGTGCGTCTAAAGCGACTGGTCCTCCTGCAGCAGCAGGCTGTGATTGGTCCGCTGACTACGTCCTTTAGAGTCTCACGTCTCCGTTTTCACAGCACAATACGGCCGTTATTAAAAGGAAGAACGTTGACGAGAGAACGGATCAGATTGAAGAGCTTTTAAATATGAGCGCTTGTACAAGCCGTCATTGGCGGACTATGAGGACGCCGGACGGCCTCTGATTCATGGAGGGAGATCTACTGCTGGCCCCAATAGGCTCCCCATCCCCTGCTCAGGAACCGTGCAGCTGACTGACTGACATCTTTAACCTGTCACTGGCTCAGCAGCCGTCCCACCTGCTTTAAAACCACCTCCATCGCACGATGGAGGTGGTTTTAAGGCGCCGAAACACCAAAGCAACAAGCCTCAATGACTCACCCCCACCATCATGAAGTGCTTTGAGAGGCTGGTCCTGGCTCACCTCAAATCCTGTTTGCCACCAACACTGGACACCCGACAGTTTGTCCCATCTCCACGGCAGTTTGGTGATCACGGCGGATCACCAAACTCAGGGATCTGGGCATCAACACCTCCATCAGCATCTGGATACTGGACTTCCTAACCAACAGACCCCAATCTGTTAGGCTAGAGAACCACCTCCTCAACCCTCATCCTCAAGACCGGTGTCCCACAGGGCAGCGTGCTGAGCCCCCTCCTCTACTCACTCTTCACCTACCACTGCTGACCTGTATGGTCAAGTTTTCAGACAACACACAGTGATTGTCCTCATCAGCAACCCACAAATGAGTCGGCCTACAGGAAAGAGGTCCAGCACTTGGCTGGGTGGTACGCAAACCACAACCTGGCACTAAACACCAAGAAGACCAAGGAGCTCATTGTGGACTTCAGGAAAGCCAAAGGTGGCACACACTCCCCCATCTCAATCAACGCGGCGGAGGTTGAGCGTGTTGCTAGCTTCAAGTTCCTGGGTGTCCACATCTCCAGATTCTGGTGAACTTCTACCACTGCACCATCGAGAGCATCCTCACCAACAGCATCACGCTGTGGTACGGCAGTTGCTCTGCCGCGGACCAGAAATCTCTCCAGAGGGTGAAAACTGCCCAACGCATCACTGCTCCCTCGCTTCCACCATCGAGACCGTCCAGCTCAAAAGATGTCTGCGGAGGGAAACTCTCACCCCAGACTGTTTGGCCTCCTCCCCTCTAGGAGGCGCTACAGGAGCCTCTGTTGTCTAATCTAGAATCTAATCTAAAAAAAGAGAAAAAAATCTTACCTGGTGTCCCAGATGTATATGTAGGTGTCCACTGAGCTGGTGACCAAGAGCTCTGGTTCAAACCAGGACCAGTCCAGATCACTGAGGACACGGACACGCCAGTCAGTAAACACACCATTACATCACATTACAGGTCATTTAGCTGACGCTTTTATCCAAAGCGACTAACATTGCATTTTTAACCCATGGAGCAGTTAGAGGCTGGGGGTCTTGCTCAGGGACACTTTGACATGAGACATGAAGCAGCCAGGGCTCAAACCACCAACCTCCCGACGCACCCTCTCTACTCCATGCGCCACTGTCGCCCTCGACACCAGTCAGTGAACACGGCACAGTCGGTAAACATACCACAGTCATTGCGTTTGATTTAACCCCCTTGTTACCTGATGACCCGGGTGTGTCCCTGCAGAGAGGTGTGAACTTCTCCACAGCCGCCCCTCCAGGAGTACAGATCTACACGCTGGTTACTCTGCAGACACACAAAGGCTTTTATGGCGTGTACTTCAGGAGCCTGTTTCTTTAGTGGTTAAAAGCAGTACTCACAGAGGCAGCAAAGACGTGGGACTCTGACCGGTGAGGGTTCCACTGCACCGTCCCCACGTCCCATTTACTCTGCCGGCCGATCTTACGCGGCGGTTCAGACGGAGCCTCCAGGTTCACCATGTAGAGGAAACGCCGCCTGGAGACATTTCACTAAATACATGTTACATCTGTTCATATGTGGTTCTATGTGATGGTGTTTATATCTGATGGTCGTTCTATCTGATGGTGTTTATATCTGATGGTGTTTATATCTGATGGTGTTTATATCTGATGGTGGTTCTATCTGATGGTGGTTCTATCTGATGGTGGTTCTATGTGTTGGTGATTCCATCTGATGGTGGTTCTATCTGATGGTGGTTCTATCTGAATGGTGTTTATATCTGATGGTGGTTCCATCTGATGGTGGTTCTATCTGATGGTGGTTCTATCTGATGGTGGTTCTGATGGTGGTTCTGATGGTGGTTCTATGTGATGGTGGTTCTATCTGGTGGTGTTTATATCTGATGGTGTTTATATCTGATGGTGGTTCTATGTGATGGTGTTTATATCTGAATGGTGTTTATATCTGATGGTGGTTCTATGTGATGGTGTTTATATCTGAATGGTGTTTATATCTGATGGTGGTTCTATGTGATGGTGTTTATATCTGATGGTGGTTCTATGTGATGGTGTTTATATCTGATGGTGGTTCTATCTGATGGTGGTTCTATCTGTTTATATGTGTTTCTATCTTGGTGTTTCTATCTGATGGTGTTTCTATCTGTGTGTTCTGATGGTGGTTCTGTGGTTGTTCTATCTGATGTGGTGTGTTTATATCTGATGGTGATGGTAGTTCTATGTGATGGTGGTTCTATCTGATGGTGTTTATATCTGATGGTGGTTCTATGTGATGGTGTTTATATCTGATGGTGGTTCTATCTGAATGGTTCTTATCTACAGCAAGTTGTAAATTGGTGCATTTGATGAAATCGCACTTTCTTGTTTCTTGTTCTTCTGAGTTTGTTTCCTTATGGTTGAAATGTTCTTATTGTAAGTCGCTTTGGATAAAAGCGTCAGATAAATGACATGTGATGTGATGCGTGTGTGATCACAGTCAGCATTGATGGACTACTTTGTTATTCCAGCTCTTAAAAGAATGACGCCACAAAACAGTGATTTGTCTTTGGGGAGTTTTTCTGTGGCGGCGTGAGGGATTTGGGACGCAGGATGTTGCATGTGTGCAGACTGTAAAGCCCTCTGAGGCAAATTTGTAATTTGCAGTTTTGGGCTACACAAAATAAAATTGATTGAATGTGTGTGTCTATGTATAGAAAGAAAAGGGTGTATCTGTATAAATTTGTGTTAAAAGTGATTGTTTCTGTTTACTGAATTTACCCGGACAGAACGGCGTGTGAGCCCAGACAGTCCACTGACATGGCGGTTGCCTGGAAACACAGAAGAAGAACAAATTAAATAAAGGCCAAGAAGAAGAACAATGGTATTAATTATTATTCATATTGACTTTAGTCAACAATTCCTATTTTTTTTAAAAACAAGGTCGTGAAATATGGCCTGCACCGTTTTAGTGAAAATTGGAGAATGACAAATTGGCTCGCTAGGGCCCCTTTTGATTAGCCCCATTACTGACTTTCAGCTAGCTGCATGACATTTGCTTATTTTGTTCTGGGGGTTTTCCACAGAATGTAAACATAATGTCTGCTGCACGTCCTGATTCTCGAGCTGCTGGTAACAGGTAATACCTCTAAAGGTGCGTGAGCCGCTTCTGACGTCACAGAAGTGCACGGCAGCATCATCCAGTCAGTGTGTTTATGGGTTGGGTGTGAATTAAAATTCACATTTTATTAATTAAATATCAATTGGTTTTGTATGTGTTCCTCTCGTCCCACTACTGTGACACTTTAACAACCGTATCGATTGTTCCATCACAAACATTCGATTAACTGGGTACAACTCATATAAAGAGATTGAAGTGATATCGTGTTATCAGCATGATTAACCCTCCTCGTGCTCCGCTGTCACTTCCTTCTGTCCGGAGCGTTCGCTCATTATTACCTGCGCATCCCGAAACTCGACCACCACATTCTCACTGCTCCAGCGGGCCGCCATCTTCCTTCTTGCCCCACTGTCAACAACACGTCACGTGATACCAATGACGCGTGACACCGTGTTTAGGAGCCTTGTTGGAAAAAAGCAAATGGCATAAGCAAAGGATTTCTAGAAATAACGTTGCATGCAAGTAAACCACACAAAATCAAATATTAAAGTAATTTTGACTCAACAAAAATGTAAGTTCCATAAGATTGAGTAGTTGTAAAATGATGGACCCAAACATGCGCTTTCAACATAAGATTTAAACTTTACATGTGAGGTGAGGAACTCATGAACGCGTCGCGCATCCTTGGCCACGTGACTTAGTTGTGCCTTCTGATTGGTGGGTTCAGTTTCCGATATTGTATCCAAAATGGCGCCTGCCCTGGTGTCGCATGTTGTCGCAGACGCAGGAGCGTTTATAAAGAGAGCTCCGCTGCAGGTGAGTTGTTAATAAATACATTTGTCAGTAAACGTTTGGTTAGATGAATGTAAAAGGTCAGCCCATCCGGTGCCCGCTAACGATAAAGGAGAGAAGCTGACGGCCGAAGAAAAGCTCCTCAGACCCCATCTGATGAACACCAGACATATTACATGTATATATTTTTTACATTTAATATTGTATATATAGTTAAACAAACGACGCAAACACCCCGGTGTTATACGTCAGTCCACTGCGACGTTACCATGGTGATGTCTCACTGCCGTCCTGCTTCCTTATGAGGTCACCATGGCGGCCTGCGGCCTACTAGGTGTCCGGTCTCATGTCGCTGGACGGCAC
Source organism: Gasterosteus nipponicus (assembly GCA_014132575.2). Lineage (NCBI taxonomy): Eukaryota > Metazoa > Chordata > Actinopteri > Perciformes > Gasterosteidae > Gasterosteus > Gasterosteus nipponicus. The sequence continues at coordinate 114,185 of BMAF01002325.1, forward strand.
ACGGGGACAATGTGCGTCTGTCTTCATCTCTTTCTGTTGTTGGTTCCTCGTGAAGTGTCTGCTGTGGTGTGTACGGGCAGTCTGGATCTCATGGGGTCTTAGTTACTGCAGTGTGTTAGTGGAGGTAGAGTGTGAAGATGTGAAGGCTCTCTGTGGTCCTGATGTCTTCAGAGACCTCCTTCCACCATTTAGGAGCAGGACAGCAAAGAGTGGAGATCTAGTGGAGTGTTTTGCTCTCAGTGAGGAGGAACAAGCAGTTTATCACATGCAGACGTAAACGAGGCTCCTCTTCAGAGTACAAACAAATCAAATATATATCATTTAGATACAAACACACCGCGCTCCCTTGAGAAAATCATATTGTCGTATTTATTGTTTATCAAATAAATAGAATTGAACATGAGTGTGAGGGTTGGTTGATCTCCTCTTGTGGTTTGCAGGAGATCGGCAGCATCATCTACACGTTACGAGATGTGGTTAACGAGATCAGAGACAAACCCACCAGGAAGAGTTTGTCCTTCCTCCCGTACCAGCTGACCTTTAAGGAGCCGCACCCCGAACACGTCAGACTAGGTAGACCATCCTCAACACGTCAGATCCTGAACACCTGAGGTAGGTACACTAACCCACAACACGTCAGGCCTAAACCGGAGTTCTTCTCATTGCAGTGACCGAGTTCTCGAAGAAGACCGGAGACTACCCGAGTTTATCAGCCACAGATATCAAAGTCTTGGCTCTGACGTACCAGCTGGAGCTCGAGCATGTCGGCTCCCAGCACCTGAGGAAGGAGCCGGCGGTGAAGGTACTGAAGGAACCTTCCTCCCGCTAAGACGTCTTCAACGGACGGAGCTTAGCACCAACCCTGATTCAGCTCGTCTTCATTTAGTAACGTCATGTGTTTGTGTCTCAGGTAGATGTTCACAACACTCTGCGACACCCGGAGACTCCTGTTAACGTGGCAGGATTCCACTTCCCCTCCAAGGTAGTGTCCCACAGAAACACCTCATGGAGAACTAGATCTAAAGTGTGAAGGGGACTCATTCTTCTTGACGTTCCTCCAGAAACACAAGGACACTTTGAAGGTCCAAGAGACCGAGACCTCAAGCAGGGAAGAAGAGTTCAACAGCTTCCAGTTCTGGAGAGAGCCGCTTCCCTCCATCGACAGCCAGCTGCTGGACCTCCTGGTGAGTCTCACCAGCACCAGAAGCTCCACTGGGTCTTTGCTCCTCAGTAGTATCTACAGTTGGTAACTAAATGGAGATAAACCCAACACACTGAAGTTACTGAAGACCCAAAACAACCTACAGGCTCTGAGCTCAAAGGAGCAGCTCTGGTTCAGCGTTCCTTAGCGTTGGATGTAGATCTTTGTCTTGTGGCGGTTGAATGTCACTAACCTTTTCTTTAGGGAGACGTTTGCCGACCAAAGCAATACTGAGTCAGATTTGTCTTCATCACTGAAGCTCCTCTAAACGCCTCATTGTGAATGTAACATCTGGTGTCGTCGGGTGTTCCTCAAGGAACCTGTGAAGGATCTAAACCCGAACATCAAACAGAACCAGACAAAGACGTCTGACGATGACGAGTTCAACAGCTTCCAGTTCTGGAGAGAACCGCTGAGGTCCATCGAGGACTGCCTGCTGGATGTTCTGGTGAGATTACAGAGAGAAGCTTTAGGATCTGAGTCATGTGACCTTTCTACGGCGCTAAACCGACCAATCACCAGCCGCCTCCTACGGACCAATCAATACATTTATAACCGGGGTTCTATTGCCTGCAAAACAATAATAATTAAGAAATGAGGGACTTGAGGCTGTACTTGATCTTCAATAATGCAACAGGTCCATTATTGAAGATAAAGTACAGCCTCAAGTACCTTATTGCTTTAATACGGTTGCCAGCAAAATTATAAAGTTTTTTACAAGTAAACAACTGCCTTCTTGTAGCCACCAAACGTTGTCTTTCTATAGTATATAATCTCTATATATCTATATCTATATACACACTGATTATAAAACCAGATCTACACTGTTTACCGATTCATAATCAATCTGTAGACGTTGGACGAGGTCTCCACACCAGACAGCCGGTTGGACCCGTCTGTGCAGTCAGAGGACCAATCGGATGAAGACAAAGAGAACGAGCCTGAAGATGATGGTGAAGAAGATGGAGGAGGGTGGATCACTCCTGGTAACATCAAACAGGTGAAGATGGACTCTGCTGATTGGACGGCTCCTGCTGATGTCATAGTGGGATGCCTGACCACCGACTTTGCCATGCAGGTAACAGCTGTGAGGGAGGTCACCTGGAGGTCCTTCTGTTTGAGGCTCAACTGATGTCTTGAATCCTTTTGACCTTCTATCATTTCAGAACGTTCTCATTCAGATTGGTCTTCATGTTCTGTCTGTTAACGGGATGCTGATCAAACAGGCCAGGAACTACATCCTGAGATGTCACGCCTGCTTCAGGTGAGTCCAGCTCTGCTGGTGTTGGTAGGAACCTGGTGACCAGAGGTCTAGATGTGGTTTACCTTTCAGGAGCACCAGCATCATGAACAAAGTCTTCTGTCCTCACTGCGGGAACCCGACTCTGAAGAAGCTGGCTGTGACCGTTGGAGAGGACGGAACCACCAAGATGCACTTCTCTAAGAACCCGAAGGTGCTGAACCCCAGAGGGCTGAGGGTGAGACGCACGCACCAAACCACCACCCCCCCTACCCCCAACCGCCCTGAGCTTCTTAACTCTTGTCCTTGTGTCCAGCACCCGCTGCCCCGGCCCCAGGGGGGGAAGCACAGCAACAACCCCCAGCTGGTGGAGGACCAGAGCTTCCCCCAGCAGAGGCTGTCCCGTAAAGCCCGTCAGAAGACGGACGTGTTCGACCCAGACTACGCCGCAGGGGCGTCGCCCTTCTCCCAGAACGACATCTACAGCCGGGCCGCCAACCTGCAGATCAGAGACGGGCAACAGGGCGGCGGCAGGAGGCGGAGGAACCCCAACGCCGCCCACAAGAAGTGTGTGAAGTGAGGTCCTTTAGAGAGGGGCCGCTACATTGATACGGTTTATGTATCCTACTCCAAGAAATATGATGTCATGACTTCATCTCATTAAGATTTCATGAATCAAATAAATATCACGTGAAGACACATTTCTGACTGATGACCTTTAATCCCATAAAAGAACAAACGTGTACAACAGGAAACTGCTTCAAGAGGTGATTACTCGTTAGTTCATGTTGGTTTCCACGGTAACGTGATTCTGAGCGCATGTGGTTTGATAACTTGTAGGTCTTCATGTTTTCTCTCTGAACATAAGAGTCGGCCTCCCTTAAGGACCATCACTTCAGAGACAAGTCCTCGTCCGCTCCTGTCTCTCCTGGTCCCCCCGTGGGCCCTGGGTCGGGCGTAAGGTCCTCAAAGCTCAGGCTCCTCAGTGGAGAGGTGACGTGGATCTCCGTCTCCCTCTGAGGCAGCAGGAAGTCCAGAGGCAGGAGGACGGCGGCGAGGTCGATGGAGCCCAAAGAGCCGAACCGGTGCAGCTGAGCGGGAGAGACTCCTGAAGGGACAGAGACACGGTTAGGACTTGTCCCCTTAGGAGGGGTGTAGACCTCATCCTGTGGTAGCACACAGATCCACTGCTAACTATATCAGTTTAATATTTCATGATGGGCATCGGAGCGGAATCTGGATTAGTGACTCTCCAGATTTAAGCTGCTCAGATTGAAGTTCATGATCAGGTTCTGAGCGACTCTGTATTCAGAGACCGAGACGGGCCGGGGGACACAGACAGAGACAGGCGGACTCCCTCACCGAGGACCAGGGCCAGCTGCTCTGGAGGAAACAGCAGCTTCAGGCAGCGGTTGAGGAAGGGCAGCAGCTGCTCGGCGTATGAAGAACAGAAGAGGACAAACAGCTGCTTCTCTCGGCTGCTGAAGGCCGACTCCTCGGCCCGGTGGAGCGCCACGATCTGACGGCTCACCTGACGGGAGACAACGCCAACGGGTTATTGCACCGGCACAGCAGAGCCACCCGCTCCCGACAGGAAGTAGTCATCTCACCGTGTTCAGGGCGTCCTGCAGGCAGGAGGCCACGTGGTGAGCCAGGCCCACGGGGCAGCAGAGCCGCAAGTCGTTGAAGGCCGTCAGCACGTTGTTGAGGAAGCAGGCCAGCGGCTGGAAGTCCAGTAGAACCATGGGGGGCTGCAGGGCTTCGGGCTGTGAGGCGGGGGCCACGTGGGGCCCGGTGCCCCCCAGCACCGAGGGCAGGGAGATCAGCGTGTAGAGGTTCATATCCTCTTGGAACTTGTCCGCCGCCTCCTGCACAGCTCGGCCAAACGTCTCCCCCGCCACTTGCTGGAACATCGGCGCCAGCTGGCCGCGGAAGTCGGCCCCCACCCTGCTGAAGGACAGGCCAAAGTACATGCACTGACCAAGCAGAGAGTCCAGGCGTCCCCCCACACCCCGCTGCAGGTCCCTCTCTAGAGTCTGCAGGAACTCCGCCACCTTCTGCACCACCCAACCGTGGAAGATGGCGGCCTCGTTGAGCGGCGCTTGTCCGTCAGCGGGGGGGGGTAGCGGGTCCTCATCAGAGAAGATGGCTCGGTATTGCGTGATGATGTCGAACAGGTGGACCCGGCAGGCCTCGATGGTTTTGGTGATGTGGAAGTAGGGGTCGTCCTCTGGGACGGCGGCAAGGATGGACTGCAGCCAGGAGCCTCGGGCCTGCAGGAACTTAACTCTAAGCTCCGCCTCTGTGAACACGTCCATCCTCCGCAGGTAGCCAATCACACGCAGGCAGGCGGGGAGCTGAGAGTTACTGCGGAGCTGCTGCAGCAGCTGATTGAGCATCAGCTGTGCAGACTGGCGCACCTCACCGACGATGGCCTGGAGGACGAGAGGCAATGACGGGGTCCAACAGGAACTACTTCAGATGGTTTTAGTAAATAATCAATGGAATAAGCATTCAGTAGATTTGCTATAGTGTATCGGATTCTGCTTATCATTACATATGTATTTTCTATAATTGTGTTTTATAATATGATGATTCTGCGTATTACTACATAATAAGAATACTGTGTATTGTCAGTATAATACAGTACTAGTCAGCTTGACAGCTAGCCTGCTTCACAGCATTGGTTGCCATGGTGACAGAGCTGACCTGCTGTCAGTCATGGACCTGATTGAGTCTGTCCTGGACCTCACCTGGATGACGGGGAGGGACGAGTGCTTCTTCTCCAGCCGCTTGGCGTAGCCTGCCAGCTCCAGAGCTTCCTCGTAGTAGCCGTTACGCACGCAGGTGTCCATGAGCTGAGGGATCTCCAGGATCTCCAGGATCTCCGTGTGCCGGTTTAACGTGAGGCTGTTCATCCGCCGGCTGGCTCCGATCTGCTCCGCCTCCTTCATGAAGCCCCTGGAGACAAACAGAGGCCGATCAGAGAGGAAGCCCTAAACCCGAGGACCAAGAGGTCTGAGGATCGGAGGACCTCCACCACTGACCTGCATCTCTCCCTGAAGCCGGGCAGCTTGTCCAGCAGCAGGGACACGCTGCTCTCCACGCGGCCGAAGTCCCGGTAGATGTGCTCGGTGCAGTCTGCGGTTCTGATGAAGGTCTGGTAGTTGGAGAAAGCTAGCTCTCGGGTCTGCTGCAGGATCTGAGCCCGCTCCTCCGCCAGCCGCTCCGGCTCCCGGCTCAGCTTCTCCACCCCGAAGGAGCTGAGCTCGGACAGGTAGAAGGAGAAGTCCGGGTTGTCTCTCCAGCTGTCCGGGAAGCTGTCCTTAAAGATGGACGCCAGGATACTCTCATCCTCCACGTCTACCGCCGCCATGTTGGACCGCTCGGTTCTGCTGGAGGTTCTTCAGAGAGCCGGACTCATCGCAACGGGTCACGTAGGAGACTGTTTGACCGTAAAACGCGTTCGAAAAGATGATAAATGTTTATCTCAGCGAGTGGCAGACGGGTTGACAAACACTTCCGGGTTTGGTTTCCTGTTTCATCTTCTTCGCTGGTGTTATTGCTAGTAGGTGTACGTTACCGCCACCAAGTGGACTGGAGAGCGGAACGAGACTGTGAATAAAGTTAACTACGATAATGACCTGTAAAATGTACAATATACACACTGCTCAAACAATTAAAGGAACCCTTTATAAACACACCAGATCTCAATAGGATGTCTGTACGGATATGAAAGGTTTAACGTCTTAGGAACGTTTTTGATCTTTTGATGGAAATATAGTTTTAGCCCACACAGGGCATCGTCTTATAAGGCTAGTCCATTTGGCCAAAATGTAATTTGTGCAACTCAAAATGCTTCTCAATAGCATGATTGGCAGTGTGTCTTGTCTCATCGGTGAAAAGCACAGGGTGCCAGTGGTGGACATTACAATTTGGGTATAGCAAAGGCCATTGGGGGGAGATTGTGCTGGGAGACACATCAAAGGAATTGGTCAAACTGTGGAACTTCTGTAGTGTGGAATATTCTAAACAAACTGAAGAGCTGGTTCATAAATTAGACCAATTAATGAAATGCATGTAGTGTACACCCGTATACAGCTATGATTCTGAAACGCAATGAAGTTTTATTCAATGTTATGTAATTAACCAAATGCATGCATGTAATACTTGATGCCACCACTTATATTGACCGAGAGAAATTCAAAATCCGACTTACATTGAATGCACCATGCAGTGTAATACCTCATTGCACGACCATATTCCTTAAAAACTCTTAACTTGGACGCAGCAGGAGACGTCACGTGCGCAGGGGGCGTGGACACTCCCTTTCACACCTCTACTGACCTGTAGAAACACCTGTACGTACCCGACTACTCTGTGGCTTATTGATCGCAGAATCTGGTGGATCCTCAAATGAAATGTTCTTTTTAATAATAATAATACCTGCAATTTTTCAGATGTTCCAAGTCACTTTCCTTCCTTTCCTTTTATTAAATAATTTGATTTTAACTTTTCAATCCCAGATTTCCTTTGTCTTGCCGGAGTTTCTTGATTTTTTTAACACAACAGTAGGTTAAGAAATGGCTTCATGCTCTCAGTAGCGACGATGGCTCTAGCTAAAACCAACACAAAGATCACTAGGGAGAAACTTGAATTGGCCTCCACATGCAAAACCTGTTTTGGGGTCGTCTCATTGTTGCCCTCTGATGCACCCGTTGTTAATACCATCAACAAAAAATGTAGCTGAAACTGATTTACAACCCCCACTGCTTCATACTGATCACTATCACAGAAGTGCAATTAAGTTCATGGTAAAAGATTGTTACTTTCATTTTTTGAGCAGTGTACTTTTTGGAAGTAGTACAGTATGAATATAAGTCAGATATGTACATCTTAAAGATGAAGTATATGGATAGATCTAATTTGTGAATAAAATAGTCATTTAGAAAGTGTAGTTGTATTTTAGTACATCCATCCATCACTCTGCAAACCGCTTAGCCTGCACACAGGTCTATCTCAGCCAACTTCGGGTACAACCCGGGTCACCAGCCAATCGCAGGGCTACACAGAGACAAACAACCATTCACACACCTACGGGCAAGTTAGAGTCCCCAATCAACCTGATCCCCACAGCAGGTCTCTGGACTGTGGGAGGAACCCGGAGAACCCGGAGAGAACCCACGCAGACACGGGGAGAACATGCAGACCCCACACAGAGTGGAACCAGGACCTTCTTGCTGTGAGGAGACGGTGAAAACCACCACACCACCGTGCCGCCCGTGTTTAAGTACATAATTAAGTACATGTATTTGATGCTTGTAAAGAAAATGTAAATGTAACCGTATTCTTCACACAGCGCGTGTTTCTATATCACGAAAGAAGAGCTATAAACAACAGAACAGTTGTTTATTTCTCTCGTCGTTAATAAAGTTGTTTTTGAAAGTAAGTTTGTGACGTCACCGGAAGTGATCTCCGGCTTTTTCTTCAGTTGCTAAGCTACAGGCGAGGAACAGGCAGCCTGTCAACAAGTGACCATCAGCGGCGTGCAGGAGCGGATTCACGGGTGTCCGTTAACTGTTACCGGAAGACACATGAAGGTAAACGGACTGCGACGTGTCCTCCGTTGTAGCGGTTACAGCAGCTGAGCTAACTAGCTGAGCATTACTTAGCTAAAGCCCGCTAACAAGCTAACGTTAACTCTCGACAGTGGCTAGTGCACCAACACTACTACTACTACTACTATTACTACTACTAACGTTAAGTTACTACACAATAAGATTGTCCATCGTAGTAAAACTACTGTTACACTAGTCTGTCGTAGTCAAAGTACTACTACACTATACATATAGTCTGTCGTAGTCAAAGTACTACTACACTATACATATAGTCTGTCGTAGTCAAAGTACTACTACACTATACATATAGTCTGTCGTAGTCAAAGTACTACTACACTATACATATAGTCTGTCAGTCAAAGTACTACTACACTATACATATAGTCTGTCGTAGTCAAAGTACTACTACACTATACATATAGTCTGTCGTAGTCAAAGTACTACTACACTATACATATAGTCTGTCGTAGTCAAAGTACTACTACACTATACATATAGTCTGTCAAAGTACTACTACACTATACATATAGTCTGTCGTAGTCAAAGTACTACTACACTATACATATAGTCTGTCGTAGTCAAAGTACTACTACACTATACATATATATACATAGAATGTCACATGACCTCTGTTATGTGGTCTGTTTCCCTGTAGTTTGTGGAAGGTCGGTGCAGACTTTCATCAGTTAACCCGTGGCACCAGTAACCAGTGTGAGGACCAGTGAGACCAGTATGGCTGTGGCCAACACCACCAAGATCTCATGGAGACTGCGTAGGTTTTATGTTCAGATTGAGTTGTAATTTGTTGTCCCTCCTGTGTCTCACAGAACTAACTTTGTCCCCTCTGTGTTGCCGTACAGAGGAGTTTGAGGCTCATTCCAGCTCTGTTTCCTGTCTGGCTTTGGGGAGGAGCTCCGGCCGCCTGCTGGCCACCGGGGGGGGGGACTGCAGGGTGAACATCTGGGCCGTCAGCAAAGCCAACTGCATTATGGTGAGACCTTTCACATGTCAGCTGCTGGTCAGCTGTCACATGACACACCTCACCTGTACTGATGAGATCTTATGTGTGTCCTCTCAGAGTTTGACTGGTCACAAGAACCCAGTGGAGTGTGTCCAGTTCAACACGTCAGAGGAGCAGGTGGTGGCCGGTTCTCAGTCTGGGTCCATACGAGTGTGGGACCTGGAGGCAGCTAAGAGTGAGACCCAGTTGGTTCTGTTTGTGTGAGGCTCAAGGGTTTTCCTCATTTTGTGTCTGACATCACAGCATGAAGTCCCACCCCCAGTGACATCACATCACATAGGCACACCCCCAGTGACATCACATCACATAGGCACACCCCCAGTGACATCACATCACATAGGCAATGTAGGCTCATGTTCAAAAATTCTCGTTTCTAAATCAAAATGGGTCATCTACGTGAATCGCAAAGATCCAGAGTTTTTTTCTGGGGGGGTCAGCTGGCCGGCCAGCGTTTGAGATTGGAGTGAGACAAGGAGAAAATGTCATATGATCTTTGCAATAAAACATCTTTGATGTGACGCAACGTCTTCATTTCCCTCCAGCGTTTCCCACTGATACTGGATTCTTATGATGATTATTACAATCCACAGAGCGTGGTTCTAAAACCTCGAGGGTTCCTCACACAACGTGGATGTGGTGGTGTTTGTTTTCTGTCTTCAGTTTTAAGGACTCTGATGGGACACAAATCCAGCATCACCAGTCTGGGCTTCCATCCTTTTGGAGACTTCCTCGCCTCCAGCTCCATGGACACCAACATCAAGGTGTGTGTGTGTCTGTGTGTGTCTCTGTGTGTGTGTGTGTGTGTGTGTTGTACTAATGGAATCTTTGTCCTCATCTGAACTGGACGGCTGGTCAGCTGTGGGACGTCCGGAGGAGAGGATACGTGTTCAGGTACAAGGTAAGAAGTGTGCGTGGATCCAGAACCAGGAAGCATCGGATAATGTGGATAGAAGGTGGAAATAATACAAACTGTTGAACTCAACCTGTCCTGGTGGTCTTTCAGGGTCACACTGAGGCCGTGAGGAGTCTGGCCTTCAGTCCCGATGGAAAGTGGTTGGCTTCAGCCAGTGACGACTCTACCGTCAAGGTACGAACTATCCCGGCTGAGATTCTGAGGAGTCACGTGACACCCGTCAGAACGCTAGCAGGTTCTCTACGGTGTGTTTCACCGGGACCAAACCGGGGCTACGTGTCATTTAGCTGACGCTTTTATCCGCCCTGTCGACTCCACACGCCACCGCCGCCCCATAAGACGCCTCTGAAGTGATCAGATGAATTATCTGTTGATGTTGTCTCCGTCAGCTGTGGGACCTAACTCAGGGGAAGATGATCACAGAGTTTAAATCTCACACTGCTCCAGTCAACATCATCCAGTTTCACCCCAACGAGTACCTGCTGGCCTCAGGCAGCTCCGACAGGTACGAGCCACTCTCTCTTTTATTCTGCAGCAACGCGCTCAGGGTCCTCTGTGATAAACCAGCCTCATAGTTTCCTCCGTCTCTGTCCTCTTTGATAAATGACGTCTTTTGCCGTCGGTTTTGTCTGCAGGACCATCAAGCTGTGGGATTTGGAGAAGTTCACCATGATTGGCTCGTTGGAAGGAGACACGACTCCAGTGAGGTCAGTTTTCCCTGTGCAGAGTGTGAGCAGGTTGGAGGTGTTCCAGGGAGGTGACCTCTGACCCTGGGTTCAGGTCTGTGTTCTTCAGCTCGGACGGCTCCTGCCTGTACAGCGGGGCGACAGACTCCCTGAGGATCTTCGGCTGGGAGCCCGACCGCTGCTTCGACGTGGTGCCGGTGGGCTGGGGGAAGGTCTCGGACCTGGCGGTCTGCAACCAGCAGCTGGTGAGTATCTGTGGTTATTAATTATTGATTAGCTCACACAACACATCCTCCCTCATACCCCTCTGTCTGTTAGATCGGCGTGTCTCACCAGCTCTCCAGCGTGTCCTCCTACGTGGTGGATCTCAAGAGGGTGAAGAAGAACGGCGGTTCTGTGATCCGGGGAATCATCCAGGATAACCAGCCGCTGGCAGAGCCACGTGATGCTAAAGGATCTGCACTGCGCCGGAGTTATGAGAGACCCACCACCACCTGCAGCTCACAGAGGTATGGCAGCCCTAAAGGTCCAAATCATCTGTTCTACAGCACCTAGCACTGTCCCATAGCTATAGCTTCTCGTGCATGCTCTTGGCCAGCGTAGTGGAGGACTCCAGAAGGGCTCTGATGAACTGAGCCAAACCGTTAAGCTGGATCTGCACCCACAATTACCCAGCAGCCCCTCTAATTGTCATGGTGTCCTCCTGAGCCTCCTAGAAGCTTCTCTCCTTACATCAGATACTTTGCTCCTTTTGCATTTTGTCTCGTCTCACTAATTAGGTGAGTGGGGAAGACCTTAGCTACAGAGTTTAACTTATTCTGCCCTCATAAAAAATCCATTATTTTTGTATGTTTCAATGTCATCAGGGTTAAGCGGAGGTCAGACGCTGATAGGCGGAGCCCCGAAGGTGAGAGGAGGAGCCCCAGTGAGGACGAAGCGGACGAGAAGCTATCGTCGGCTGAAATCCACAACGCAGAAGACTTCAAAGAGATCTTCCAGCCAAAGAACGCCATCTGTGGGTCTCCTGCATCCTCACACCTCATCTCCTGCATCCTCACACCTCGTCTCCTGCATCCTCACACCTCGTCTCCTGCATCCTCGCACCTCGTCTCCTGCATCCTCACACCTCGTCTCCTGCATCCTCGCACCTCCTCTCCTGCATCCTCGCACCTCGTCTCCTGCATCCTCGCACCTCGTCTCCTGCATCCTCACACCTCGTCTCCTGCATCCTCACACCTCGTCTCCTGCATCCTCACACCTCGTCTCCTGCATCCTCGCACCTCGTCTCCTTCATCCTCGCACCTCGTCCCCTTCATCCTCGCACCCCGTCTCCTGCATCCTCACCTCGTCTCCTGCATCCTCACATCCCGTCTCCTGCATCCTCACATCCCGTCTCCTGCATCCTCACACCTCGTCTCCTGCATCCTCACACCTCGTCTCCTGCATCCTCACACCTCGTCTCCTTCATCCTCACACCTCGTCTCCTGCATCCTCACACCTCGTCTCCTGCATCCTCACACCTCGTCCCCTTCATCCTCACACCCCGTCTCCTGCATCCTCACGTCTCCCTCCTCACCCTTCTGCATCTCTCATCCCGTCTCCTTCATCCTCACCTCGTCTCCTTCATCCTCACACCCGTCTCCTTCATCCTCACACCTCGTCTCCTTCATCCTCACACCTCGTCTCCTGCATCCTCACACCCGTCTCCCGCATCCTCACACCTCGTCTCCCGCATCCTCACACCTCGTCTCCTTCATCCTCACCTCGTCTCCTGCATCCTCACACCTCGTCTCCTCCTAATGTAGTAATGTAATGAAGAGTTTTTACTTTGGGGTCAACTGGCCGCCAGCGTTTCTGAGATCCAGCGAGACGAGGAGAAAGATGGTGATGCAATAAAACATATTAGATGTGACGAGTCTTATTCAGCGTTGTGATCTCAACATAGTTTTCATCTCCCTCCAACTTCTCATCCTTTCACTCCAAATTCGTGCTGCCAACTTGGAGACAACGACGACTGTTTGCCGCTTTTTCTGTTGTTATTGGATTCTTTCCTGGTGCCCGACGGGAAGTATGAACCCTTCTGCTGTCCAACAAAATGAATCGCCGTCCCCCTTTTCACCCCTTATGAGTTTGCCAGTTTGCACCTTCTGTAATGACTCCCATCTGGCTCACATGACATGTATGTATCCTCATCGGCGCTTCTTCTCTCTCTTAGCGCGAACTCCTCCCAAGGTATCCGAGCCTTTCCCCGCTCCTCCAGAGGATGGTGAGTCCTTCACAGCTGGAACTAGTTTACTAGGAGGCATCAGGTACTCTGTGTACTACACACTCACATGTTGGTGATATGTGTTGATTCTTAGACATGACGTGTTCTTCTTTATGTGTAGCGTGATGATGGAAGTAAAGTTCTTCTTCTTCTTCTTCTTAGAGACCATATTAGCCATCGGCCGCCAGCTGAAGGACATGGTATCTGCTTTTCCTGAAAAGCAGCAGGTCAGTGAACGCAGCAGCAGTAGTCTCTGTTCAGACGTGTCATGTGACGAAACACACTGTGCTTTGTGTGTGTGTCAAAGGCTCCGCCCCTCGCCTCCTCCACCCCGGTCCAAAGGGTGGAGCCTACAGTCGTCTCCTTTGCAAAGCGTCCCACCCCCTCAGCGGTTGTGCCCGCCTCCCCCTCAGCCTCCCGTCAGCACGGCCAGGTCCAAACCGAAAATCATCCTGAGCTGCCGGAACGAACCCATCGGACTGAACGTGGCCGACTTCCTGCCGGTGAGCTTTCGTTCATCTTCTGCCGGACCTTCTTCACTGGTCCATATCGTCTGACATGAAAACAGTCCGTGCAGCAAAAAAGGTTGTGGACCACTGATCTAAACAACTGCAATAGTTAAAACCTGGTGACAAGTAATGCATGTTAATGGGAATAAATCCAAACACATTCAGAAGACAACGGAATAACTGATAAACACGTTTGTTTTTTATCAGAACGGCAGATGATTGAACACACGAGACTGGAGACAGGATTAATCTTAGCCCGGCTGCTAGCCCGGCTGCTAGCCCGGCTGTTAGCCCGGCTGTTAGCCCGGCTGTTAGCCCGGCTGCTAGCCCGGCTGCTAGCCCGGCTGTTAGCACGGCTGTTAGCCCGGCTGCTAGCACGGCTGTTAGCCCGGCTGCTAGCCCGGCTGCTAGCCCGGCTGTTAGCCCGGCTGCTAGCCCGGCTGTTAGCACGGCTGCTAGCCCGGCTGCTAGCCCGGCTGTTAGCCCGGCTGCTAGCCCGGCTGCTAGCCCGGCTGCTAGCCCGGCTGTTAGCCCGGCTGCTAGCCCGGCTGCTAGCCCGGTCTGGAGCAGGCTAGCTGCAAAGAATAAATCACCATGGTTACTTGGCTGCGTTTAATTGCTTTCGTGTGAAAGCTAAATTCACCCAGGAAAACTTAATCCCGTATCCTGGTTTTGGTGTGATAGCCCTGTTGTTCAGTAACATTTGTGTGTGTGTGTGTGTGTTGTCTCCCTCAGTCGTCCCCTAACAATAGAGGCGGAGCTCTAAGTGATGACGAAGCTCTGTCCCAGCTGAAGAAGGGTCATGACACTATGTGTGTGATGCTGCGCAGCCGACACAAGAACCTGGAGACGGTCCGGTCTGTGTGGGTCCGAGAGGACATCAAGGTGAGACAGGTGTGTTTCTGTCCCACAATTCCTTGCGGCAGCAATATTTAAATAGTGACGTGTCTTTGGTCCGTTCACGAGAAATATTGATCATGACGTAGAAACGCAGATCATGTGAGTAACTCTAACCACCTCCTCTTGACCCCATGACCTTTTCCACAGAGGTCAACGAATCGTGGTTAGGAGGTCAGTTTTTGACAATTCAAATCCAGCCCGGGTGTGTAGAGGCTCCTCCTCCTTGGTGCTGGTTGGAGGTTTACAGGAATCAGGAAACATTTATTGCCAAAATATGTCAAACATACAAGGAATTTGTCTTGGCGGTTGGTGCGTGACAGTAGACAGTGAGACAGTAGACAACAAGAAGTAATAAAATAAAGTAAAATGAAATGCTAATGCAATGGGTTAGTGGAATAAGGCTATGGGTTAGTGGAATAAGGCTATGGGTTAGTGGAATAAGGCTATGGGTTAGTGGAATAAGGCTATGGGTTAGTGGAATAAGGCTATGGGTTAGTAGAATAAGGCTATGGGTTGGTAGAATAAGGCTATGGGTTAGTGGAATAAGGCTATGGGTTAGTGGAATAAGGCTATGGGTTAGTAGAATAAGGCTATGGGTTAGTGGAATAAGGCTATGGGTTAGTGGAATAAGGCTATGGGTTAGTGGAATAAGGCTATGGGTTAGTGGAATAAGGCTATGGGTTAGTGGAATAAGGCTATGGGTTAGTGGAATAAGGCTATGGGTTAGTGGAATAAGGCTATGGGTTAGTGGAATAAGGCTATGGGTTAGTGGAATAAGGCTATGGGTTAGTGGAATAAGGCTATGGGTTAGTAGAATAAGGCTATGGGTTAGTGGAATAAGGCTATGGGTTAGTGGAATAAGGCTATGGGTTAGTAGAATAAGGCTATGGGTTAGTGGAATAAGGCTATGGGTTAGTATAACGAGTATCACTCGTCACTTTGTCACTTGTCTGTTAGTGCACTTTATGCTTAATATTTTTCTTTTACCTTTATTCCCTTGTTTTATACTAACCCATAGCCTTATTCCACTAACCCATAGCCTTATTCCACTAACCCATAGCCTTATTCCACTAACCCATTGCATTAGCATTTCATTCTACTTTATTTTATTACTTGTGCACTGTTGTCTACTGTCGCTCACCAACCGCCAAGACAAATTCCTTGTATGTTTGACATATTTTGGCAAATAAATGTTTCCTGGTTCCTGAAAACAAGAATAAAGTTAAAAATTAAAAATATTAAAAGTTTAAAAATGTTAAGCATAAAGTACAATATCGAACAAGTAACAAAGTGACGTGTGCAGTATGAAGGGGAGTGACCGGTGGGATGTCAGAGTCAGTCAGTGGGGGTCCGGCTCTGTTGAGGAGGTCTTAGTCCTGATGGACCTCAGCCTCCTGACAGATGGAAGGGGCACAAACAGGTTCTGTCCGGGGTGAGAGGGGTCGGCTACCATCTTTTTAGCTGCTTCAGAGACCTGGAAGCAAACAAGTCCTGCAGGGACGGCAGATTGCAGCCGATCAGCCTCTCTGCAGAGCGGAGGACACGCTGTCCCCATGAAGACCTGGTCCTGTTGTCTCTGTGGGCATGTCACATCTACATGAAGTGTTGGTGGAGCTCATATCGTCCTTTTGCTCCACATTGATGAATTTACTAATAAGTGTTGTGATGAAATGCAGCGATGTGATTGGTTCCCCTTTCTGCAGAGCGCTCTGGATGCTGCTGTCTCAATGAACGATCTGTCCATTGTTGTGGACATCCTGAACATCATCAACCTCCAGCCGTGAGTCCTCTTCATCAGTTCCACCCATTATCTCATATCGTAAATGATTACACATGTTTCCATGTGAAATGATGCGTCATGTGACCAGCGCTGAGTGAGCGGTTAGCAGCTAGCGGCTAGCACCAACAGGCTCTCAGCTGTGTGTCACTTGTGAACATTCAGAATAAGCATTAGTTGGTATGTATTAAATACCAGTTTAAATGAATGAAGTCTGGTTATGAATTTGATTCTGATTGTTTTAGGTCGCTATGGAGACTGGACCTGTGCACAACCACCCTCCCTCAGATCGACCAGCTGCTCCACAGTAAATATGAGAGGTGAACCTACGATCAGTTTAGTGTGATTAACCAAAGCGATTTCACCAACAATGAATCGATTTCATGTTTTTACCGCAATTTTGTCTTGGCGGTTGGTGACAGTAGACAACAAGACAGCAGTGCACAAGTAATAAAATAAAATGCTAATGCTATGGGTTAGTATAAAATAAGAGAATAAAGTTAGTTAAAAATAAAAAATATTTAAAAAGTTTAAAATATAAAAATATTAAATATATTTACTCATTTCTTCCCACAAAAGCTCTTCAGTCTGATCCGTTCTCTCGTCAACGTTCTTCCTTTTAATAACGGCCGTATTGTGCCGTGAAAACGGAGACGTGAGACTCCGTAAAGGACGTAGTCAGAGACCAATCGCGTAGCTTTTGGCTCTAGTCTAGAAAAATGGGTCGACGCACGCAAGGTGTGAAAAGACACGCAAGGGACACGCAAGGGCGTCTTGCGTCTGCGTCTTTGCGTCTCTCTGAAAACGCAGAAGCATAAACGAGACTTAAAGCGTCACTGTAAAAATCGTGTACTTTAGACCCAAACTCCAACATGTGATCATGTTGGAAGTTTAACTACGTCTTTTGCTCTCAGCCGCCATCATTTGATGTTTCAAGTGCCAACAATGTCCCCACATTTAGACAGGACGTTTTCAAACCACGGTCTTTTAGGGACACAGTGGTGGTCTACAGGTAGACGTTAGCAACTGTTGCTAACGGCTAAGCTAACTGCACTCGTCCCCCTTCTGTTTGACACGTGGAAGAATCTCAGGCCACATTTACACATAGCCGGGTATTTACAGAAACTAACAGTTCTGCCCCTTAGTTTTCAAAAATAACGTCGTACACACAACAGTTTGTTTATATGAACCCGCATAGATACGCCCGGGCGCCATCATAACTGTGCCACTGTAGTCGGCAGTGTAACGAGAAGGATAAACACATGGAAACGAGTCAGAATTGGCATACTGTGACATTTGACAACCTAAAACTCTGTTTGACCTTGTTCACACGCAAACACAAAGAGTTTTTCGAAATGATCGTTTTTGTGTAAATGAAACCCCAAAACGCATGAAAATATACTCGTTTTCCCATCGTGTAAACGGGGTCTCAGTTGGGTTTGTTTTACTTCCAATGCAAAAAGCCGCCTCGCTCTCTGCATCTAACTGACTGCAGCACACGTCGGCTTCAGGGGTCAGGGGTCAACACACACAATTGTACTCGCATAGATTATTGTCTTGACTTTGACATCCCCAATTCTTAATGATCGGACACTTCAATGTGAACCGTGTGTGTGTGTGTGTGTGTGTGTGTGTGTGTGTGTGTGTGTGTGTGTGTGTGTGTGTGTGTGTGTGTGTGTGTGTGTGTGTGTGTGTGTGTGTGTGTGTGTGTGTGTGTGTGTAGCTACATTCAGACCGGCTGTACGTCCCTCAAGCTCATCATGAAACATTTCTGGACTCTGATCTCTGAGACTCTGAAGGCGACTCCGTCTGTCGGTGTCGACATCACGCGAGAGGAGCGGTGAGTCAGCACAAAGTCACGTGACCCGCTTGTGGGGTTGGTGGTGCTGAAGATGATGACGTTTGTGTTGCAGACATCAGAAGTGCAGAGCGATCTGCAAGCAGCTGAAGAACCTGAGCAACCTGGTGGAGAACAAGGCACTGCAGGTCGGTCGTCATGGCAGCGCCTTCAGAGAGCTGCAGCTGCTCATGGCGCCGCTCGACGACTCGCTCTGACAGGTTCTACCGAGGATGAAGATGTGGCGGCTCGGCCTACAGACATCAGGAGCTCATTTATAGATTCATGACTGATGAGGAACTGTTCTTCATAGACATTCTCTAATGAGGGCGCTGAGGACATCGGTAAAAGGGTTCTCCAAGGAACCCAGAAGAAGCAGGTCCTCTCTGCTGACCGGTCCACAGCTGCACTAAGCTACAACAAAGGGATTCCCCTTGAAGTTTGGATAGAAGTCTGTCTGATGACGCTGTTTAGCTTAGCATGAAAACATGTTCTTTAGTCTGGATCAATCAGTGCCGCTGCTCACCTGGATTAGAGGATCAAAGGTTGGTGACGAGTGGGCTAATTTATATATTTAATCCATCAGCGATTATTTCTGATGGTAATCTGATGTCTTTTCTACTATAGACGACATGTGTAAATGCCTTGTTGTAATTGTTTAATCAAATAAAGTTGTACATGTTGGATCAGAATAGTCTCTTTCCTCTCGCACACGTTTCTAACTGCTCATTTGGATATAAAACATGGAGACATTAGTTTATATTTGCTTTGGATGTTTATTAAAAATGGAATAAAAAAACAGTATAAATCTACAGAAGACACGCTGACCCTCTAAGCTTTATTGTTACTATAACTACCAACAGCCACCAACTCAGCCAAAGTCAAAGGTCTCCGCTGGGTCTACAGAGACAAGCCATCAAAGAAGACAAAGCTCCTTCAGCATGAAAAATAAAAACATCCACCAGTAGTCCGGATGGTACCGGTCGTATTGATGATTGGACCTTCAGTACCTGGGCTTCCCTGATTGGATAAAGGGCCACGAGGACACAGACTCCTCCGATTAAAACTGCACAAAGGATCTCTGAAATATGATTAATACTCATCGTTTTCAACTCAAGCACAAAATGAAATCATGTCATATATTAATATCAACCACATCATGGATAAGAAAAAAAATCTCAATATTTAAAGTGCGACTTTACAAAAACAAAAGAAATACTGTCAGTGGAACTTTATACTGTTATGAAAGCAGAAATAGTTCATGATTTTATTTTAGTCATAATTTAGATCTTTGAATGTTGTTCATGATGTTGTAGATGTCACAAAGGCAAGACGATTCAAAAAGCCCCGTATACCATCTGCCAGGCTGTCGGACCTCCACCCGTCAGGCTGTCGGACCTCCACCCGTCAGGCTGTCGGACCTCCACCCATCAGGCTGTCGGACCTCCACCCATCAGGCTGTGAGCTTCAGTCGTCCTGAAGAAAACCAAATCATCAGTGAGTCATGTGACCTAATCCCACTGGGGCTCTAAGAGCGTTGCCTGTCACCTCAAAAGGTTGAGAATTAGTCAGCGTTTCCGTTTCTTGACTTTAACTGCAAACACTCAAAGACAACAGGAAGGGCACCGTCCGGAGGGCTCAGGGCTCAGTGACCCCCGACGACCCGAGGCGCAAGGCGCTACGCCATGCAGAGAGCTTCCATGCATTACAGGTCATTTAGCTGACGCTTTTATCCAAAGCAACTTACATTACATTTTTAACCTGTGGCTTTATACAGTTTTGCCCGGGGGAGCAATTAGTGGTCAGGTGTCTTGTTCAGGGACACTTTCACATGGAGCAGTCGGGGCTCGAACCACCAACCTTGCCCTTTGCACTTTGCCAAGATTCCCACCAATCAGCATCCACCCCTATCTCCCTTCCTGCCATCCTAACCCACCATCTGCCTGTCTGCCTGCAAACCAACCAATCAGACGACAGAAGGAGGAAACAGAAGTAATCGGTATCAAGTATCAGAAGTGTGACTCCTCAAAGACCACCAATGTTGGTCACGGAGTCCCGCAAGGTTCTGGACTTGGACCGATTTTATTTACCCTCAATATGCCTCCTTTGGGCGATCTTATCAGGAAACACCACATAAACCTCCAGACGATATTCAACTGTATCTGTCGTTAGTTATCCTGATAGGCCCAGAGCGCCTTCGAAGCCAGCTGTCGCGTGATACAGTTTTTATGGATGGAATTGCTCTGGTACCCAGCAGCACCGTCAGGAATCTGGGAGTTCTCTTCGACCAGGATATGACCTTCAACTCGCATATAAAGAAGACCTAAAGGACTGCCTATTTTCATCTACGTAACATATCAAAAATCAGGAACTTCCTGTCTCAAAGTGATGCAGAAAAATGAGTTCATGCGTTTGTCACTTCCAGACTGGACTACTGTAATTCTTTGTTATCAGGCTGCTCTTGTAAATCTCTTCAGCCTCTCCAGTTGATTCAGAATGCTGCAGCACGTGTATTAACAAGAACTAAGAAAAGGGATCATATCACTCCTGTATTAACTTCTCTGCACTGGCTCCCTGTTAAATCAAGAGTAGATTTTAAAGTACTTCTCCTCACCTACAAGGCACTTGCTGGTGAGGCACCGTCGTATCTTAAGGAGCTTGTAACACCTTATTGTCCTACAAGGCAGCTGCGCTCCATAGATGCTGGTTACTTGTTGTTCCTGTGGTTTTAAAAAGTAGGCTGGGGGCCAGAGCCTTCAGTTATCAAGCTCCTCTTTTGTGGAATCAGGTTCCACTTTCAGTCCGGGGGGCAGATTCGTTCAGCTCTTTTAAAGTAAAACTCTTTGATTGTGCCTATAGTTAGGGCTGGCTCAGGTCAGCCCGGACCAGCCCTTAGTTAAGCTGCTGTAGGCTTAGAATGCTGGGGGACTTCTTAGGACACACCGAGCTCCTCTCTCACGCTCTCGTTCTACCATAATTCACGTTTTATTAATGCACATGACTAATTCAGATTCTTCCCTAGAGTTTTTTGTGCTTTCTCCCCTATCAGGTCTCCGTAGATCGTGGTTCCTTCTGGACCCTGGTCCTGACACCTACCGTGGCCCTCATCATCATCATCATCATTATTTTAGATATTAATCATATTACTGTACTCGTAAACCAACATTACCCTCTGCTAAAGTCTCTGTGCTCTCCCTCCCCACAGGCTTCTGTGGATGGTGGTTCTACGTGATGGTGGTTCTACGTGATGGTGGTTCTACGTGACGGTGGTTCTACGTGACGGTGGTTCTACGTGACGGTGGTTCTACGTGACGGTGGTTCTATGAGCTGGTGGTTCTATGTGACGGTGGTTCTATGTGACGGTGGTTCTATGTGACGGTGGTTCTATCTGATGGTGGTTCTATCTGATGGTGGTTCTATGAGCTGGTGGTTCTACGAGCTGGTGGTTCTACGTGATGGTGGTTCTATGAGCTGGTATCTGAGCTGGTGGTTGTGATATGTGATGGTGGTTCTATGTGATGGTGGTCCTATGTGTGGTTCCTATGTGATGGTGGTCTATCTGATGGTGATGGTGGTCTATGTGATGGTGGTCTATGTGATGGTGGTTCTATGTGATGGTGGTTGGGATGGTGGTTCTATGTGATGGTGGTTCTATGTGATGGTGGTTCTATGTGATGGTGGTTTCTATGTGATGGTGGTTCTATGTGATGGTGGTTCTATGTGATGGTGGTTCTATGTGATGGTGGTTCTATGTGATGGTGGTTCTATGTGATGGTGGTTCTATGTGATGGTGGTTCTATGTGATGGTGGTT
Source organism: Gasterosteus nipponicus (assembly GCA_014132575.2). NCBI lineage: Eukaryota > Metazoa > Chordata > Actinopteri > Perciformes > Gasterosteidae > Gasterosteus > Gasterosteus nipponicus. Next base: position 135,965 of record BMAF01002325.1, read on the forward strand.
CTATGTGATGGTGGTGGTCCCTGCAGTGGTCCTGCTGTGCGTCTGGTTTACTACTCACAGTTACTTGAATCATTCTGTCATATAGTCTCATGTATTATACATTGTTCATTCTGTACACATGACATCATTGTAGTCTGTCCATCAGGAGACGGATCCTCCTCTGACGTTCTCACTGAGGTTTCTTCCCTTTTTTCCCTCTTGGAAGGGTTTCTTCATTGTTTGGGGAGTTTTTCCTGTGCCGATGGAGGGTTTCGGGACAGAGGATGTCGTATGTGTACAGACTGTAAAGCCCTCTGAGGCTAATTTGTAATTTGCGATTTTGGGCTATACAAAATAAAATGAATTGAAGTGTTGATTACCAGAGGTACTAAGTACCAGCAGCTTTAAATACTATGGGTATTATAAACTTCTGTATTTGTACTACTTGTACAAGTAGACAGCTGACGTGTATTTGTACTAGGGCTGTCAACGGATATTCTATATTTGAATAGTTGTTAAAAACAACTATTCAAATATAGAAAAAACAAAAAAACAAAAACAGCGGCGCGAGAGTGTGCTTAGCGTGTGAGACTACTGACTGTATGTTACATGAATAAAATAGACTAGATCGGCTACAACAGCTTCATGCACTGCTTTGATTATTTAAGTGTTTACAGCTCAGCTCGCTCGGAGCGTTCGATGTCGGTACTGTAGAACAATTAATGTTAATATGTTTCAATCACTGAATGAAGCCGACATATTGGGACAAGAATCAAGACCTTAAATAGCTAAACTCTTGATCATCACTCAGCATGTTTATGGTTGTCGTTCATTTAACCCTCTTAATTTGTCCTGTTATCGACGTGTCTAATGCGCCACCAGATATTCAAATATCGGTGTTTTTTTTAAGCGAATATTCAAACGTCATTTTTGAGCAATCTTTACAGCCCTAATTTGTACTGCGTGCTGGTACTTGTACAAGTAGACAGCTGACGTGTATTTGTACTGCGTGCTGGTACTTGTACAAGTAGACAGCTGACGTGTATTTGTACTGCGTGTGTGTACATTTACCGGTGGACAGCTGCGACTGGGACCTCCTGCGGGAGCCGCTTGGAGTTCTAGAGGCGGAGGAGAGGGTGGAGCCGGCGCTGCTGGCCCGCGAGATGGGGAGAGGGACGGGTGTGACCGGGGGAGAGTCCAGCTGGTGAGAGGTCAAAGGTCAAAATGCAGCACTAGATTTGTACACGATGTAAAGCTCTCCACATACACGTGTAGAGTAGAATAAAGAGAACTCGGGTCTCAGTGTCCCAGTCACCTCGACGCTGTCGTGGGTTGGCGAGGACGAGGTGGACGAGTACTCGTGTCTCCTGGAAGACGAAGATGAGGACATCAGCTCCACGCTGCGAACGCGCTGAGCGAATTTCAGCGAGCAGACTGACTCGCTCATGTTACCGGGGAGCGGAGACACCTGAAGGCACCACGGAGAACCACAGAAGAAGGAACACGTCAGTGCTGTCACACAAGTACAGCGAGATAAGGGTCCTCCGTGAGACCACGTCCTCATAACGGATTATCTCTCCTGGATCTGACTGGAGACTTTACTTAAACTCTTCTCAAACATCTTTTTGAAGACAAGCCTTCATCAGAGGAAAGTATCAAGTCAAACTGGTGAGCCTCTGCAGGGCCCTGAGCCCTACGTTTGGAGTTTGCAAAAATTGGTTTCTATGTTCCTGCTGAAGAAAATATATCAATATAACACACAAAAGAAACCTTCAAATTTTGAGAACTGCCTAAAAAAAAAGAACTAACAGCCCTATAGGTCCAATAAACATGGAGAAACCAGACAATAGACAAAACAACAAAAGAGATTCTTTGGTACAGTTCTCACCATTCGTAGTAAAATCCTCAGATTGACTGAGATCGGAGATCTCGGGCTGCGGTGGTTCGATTTTGCAAGTTTCAACCCCTCTTTTCAATCGGCTGATCCTATTGGATCGTAGTAGCATGACATGATTAAGAGTGGCAGCTCCCTGAGCCACTCAAAAGCCTGAAGGCCTGGAGCATAAAATGACTCTTTCTCGCCGAGCAGGTCTCCGTAGATCGCAGTTCCTTCTGGACGCTGGTCCTGACACCTCACATTACTGTCCTCACAGACCAACATCGCCCTCTCCTCAAGTCTTTGTGCTCTCCCCACGGTGGTTCTATCTGACGGTGGTTCTACGTGGCGGTGGTTCTACGTGGCGGTGGTTCTACGTGGCGGTGGTTCTACGTGACGGTGGTTCCACCTGACGGTGGTGGTTCTACGTGACGGTGGTTCTGTGTGACGGTGGTTCTACGTGGCGGTGGTTCTACGTGGCGGTGGTTCTGTGTGACGGTGGTGGTTCTGTGTGCGGTGGTGGTTCTACGTGACAGTGGTTCTGTGTGATGGTGGTTCTGTGTGACGGTGGTTCTGTGTGACGGTGGTTCTACGTGACGGTGGTGGTTCTACCTGGCGGTGGTTCTGTGTGACGGTGGTGGACGGTGGTTCCTGGCGGTGGTTCTACCTGGCGGTGGTTCTACCTGGCGGTGGTTCTACCCGGTGGTTCGACGGTGGTTCTGTGTGACGGTGGTTCTACGTGACGGTGGTTCTACGTGACGGTGGTGGTTCTGTGTGACGGTGGTTCTACGTGACGGTGGTTCTACCTGGCGGTGGTGGTTCTGTGGCGGTGGTTCTGTGTGGCGGTGGTTCTACGTGACGGTGGTGGTTCTACCTGGCGGTGGTTCTATCTGGCGGTGGTTCTGTGTGACGGTGGTGGTCCCTGCAGTGGTCCTGTCATACACCTGCTTACTACTCACATTATTTGATCATCTCTGTCGTATGAATTGAACGTATTGTTCATCTTCTACATTGTTCGTTGTGTCCACATGACATCATTGTATTCTGTCCATCAGGAGACGGATCGTCCTCTGACGTCCTCAATGAGGTTTCTTCCATTTTTCTCCCCATAGAAGAGTTTTTCCTGTGAGGATGTTGCGTCTCTGAAAGGTTTGTCTGAACACTTATGATCACTGGATTCCACGTTGAACGCTCTATGGATTTTCTCCGATATTTGCTTGTGGCTCAGATGTTTTCGTGGATATTAGATCTGTTTTTTTATGTGGTGTAATTACCGATTCTGTGGTAACCAACCAACCAGGGCGTCCCGTGGTCTCACCTGAACCATCATGAGGGTCTTGCTGTCCCCACTCAGCGAGTCCTGCAGCAGGTAGGTGAGGCGGGAGTTCCTGAAGGGGACGTGAGCGTGGCGGCCGCGCAGCGCGTTGATGACATCACCGAGCGCCGACAGAGACTTGTTGATGCACTGAGCTTCTCTGAGGCGACTTCCCTCCGCGCCGGACTTTCCGATCCTTTCCGAGCCCGCCAGGTCCACCAAGTTCAGTTTGCCTGTGACCCGACAACAGCAGAACCCAGCAGGACCCGTCAGCACCAGCATAGACCTGCTCTATACTAATCAACTGCTTTAAGGAACACTTCCTTCTCATAGGAACGAAGGTCTTAGAACACCTGGAGGAGCCACGAGGTTCTGTTCTGAGGAACCAGACCACACACAAAAAGGCCTGTGACATCACTAGCATGACCTCACGGTTTCCATGGTGATCGGCGTGCAGAGCTGTTTAACATGAGCGGTGTGTACCTTGTGTGTGGTTCCCAGTAGCAGAGTTGAATCCAGACACGGTGATAATGAGCAGAGCGTGAGAACGAGAGCTGTGCTCATTCAGGTTGGTGCAGGCGGTTGCTCTGTTCATGTGACCCAACTCAAACACCTGAAGGCACACACACACACACACACACACACACACATTAAAATGAGGAATAAAAGTGTCGCCTTTACTCTGAAAGGACAAGCACAGCAGGAAGTCCTCACCCTGTTGATGTCCTCGGGGCTCTGGACCGTGATCTGGGTGAGTCCGGGGACGTACAGCTGTCCGCTGCCGTCAGGGTTCATCTTGATGTCCAGCTTGTCAGAGGGATTCTCCCCCAGCAGGTTCCTAGTGAAGAACAGAGACCGTTACAGCCTGCAGACTGGACTCAACAATCTGACCCACTGGTCTGGGATCAGGTCTACTGACCTTAGGGTCTCGTTGTAGATCTCCACCATACTGACGGATATCCTGTAGTCCCAGTCTGGAGCTTTGTCAGTCACCTCGGAGAAGAGCAGGCGCAGAGCTCGCTGGTTGATGCCGGGGTTATCCACTGCGCCCTGAAACGCACAGACCCCAGGTTGTGGTCGGATCCGGTCCTGGTGCCACCTCAGACCCAGTCGGTGATCTTACCTCCATGGTGAAGGTCTTCCCGGAGCCAGTCTGTCCGTAGGCGAATATGCAGACGTTAAAGCCGTCGATACAGGAAGTGACCAGCGATTGGACCTCCTGAAACACCTGGTGGACCAATCAGAGAGAAGGAAACTCCTCAGACTGTCCTTGTGAGGAGACACCGAGTGCTGCCTCAGGATCAGTTTGTACCTCTTCCTGTGTGGCCCGAGGGGGGAAGACCTTGTCCAAGTCAAAGGTCATCATCTTGCCCTTGTTGGACAGGTAGAGGACAGCGTCGTCCTCCGAGTCGAAGCTGAGCATCGTCACAGAGTCCTGCTCCACGAGACTGACAGGCCGGACCCGGCAGAAAACACGAATGTTACCTGAGAGACAGAGAGCAGGGACACGTGAGACAGGAAGACACGACTCTGACGGATCTGATCTGTGTGTTGGTGTCACATTTAAGATGAGACAATAAAAGCGATTCGTCGGGACCTTTGAGTCGAACCAGCTCGTTGTGACATTTCTTCCTCAGGTTCATCTCTCTCTTGTATTTATGCAGAAGCTCCTGATTGGTGGAGCTCACCTCGCTGATCACATGGCAGATCTGGACACACACACACACACACACACACACACACACACACACACACGTGTAAATCTCTTATGTTAGAAATCTGATCATCAAATCAAATAAATGTTAGAATCCACAACTTTCAGGTGATGTTGCACAATAACAACGTCCTCATAAGAAGGGTGGAGGACTTTGCTAATCTCACAGACGGAGGACAGGCAGAGGAAAGACAGATGGAGGACAGACGGGTACAGACAGACGAGGCCCCATCAGGACAGCAGAGGTCACCTCCTGCTTGGCCTCGCTGATGGCCTTGTCCAGCATGAAGGGGAACTCCTGCACCTGTCTCTTCAGACAGTTGTAGTCACAGGTGAGGGTCCGGAGGGCCGGCTGCAGGGTCAGCAGGTTCATCCTCACGCCTGAAACACACACACACACACACACTGATCACCACTGCACTGGACAGGGGACCAGAGGACAGGAAGTAGAGACGGACCCGCCAGGTTCTGGTGGACCGTCTTCATCTCGCTCTCAGCTCTGATGAAGGCCTCCTCGATCACACGGTTCTTCTCCTCCTCCAGATGCTGCATCTCCACCTCCAGCTGTCCTCGAGCTCGCTCCATCTCCCCCTCATACACCAGGACCTGCTCAGGGAGGAGGAGTTAAAGGCTGGTAACAGGACTCAGAGCCTGGAGACAGGTAGGCGGAGCCAGGTCTTCCAGATGTTACCTGCGTCCTGAGCTGAGCACAGCTCCTCTGGGACTCCTGCAGCTGCACCTCCTTCTCCCTCAGCAGCTGCTTCTGCACGCACAGCTGCTCCTGCAGGCCGGCGTTCTTCATCTGCAGCTCAGCCACAGCTCTGCGGGAGTCAGCCGACTCCCCCCCCACCGCCGGGGTCACGTACTGGGGGGACAGCGGATACGTGTTGGATCCCAGTCGAACCGGGGGGACCGCTCTGACCCGCGTCTCCTCACCTTGACTCTGGCGGGGGTCACCGCCCGCCCGCCCAGCTCCTCCTCACACTCCTGCAGTCGGAGGTGGAGTTCCTTCTGCGCCTCCTCCTGCCTCCTCCGCCCCCCCTCCTGCTGCCTGCGAAGGTTCTCCCCTCGGGAGCTTTTCTCCTGCAGGTCTCGCTCCTCCAGACGCTGCTCGCTCTGCCGGGCCTCTGCATCCTACGGAGACGGAGGTGGTGGATAATCTACGCCATGCCCCGCCCACTCTGTCTGTCTGTCTCCCTGTCTGTCCGTGTCCAGTGTTTCCCCTGCCATTATATCGGGCCCACCAAGTCTCCGGCCCATACATGCCTACCTGTCTCCCTCTGTCTCCCTACCTGTCTGTGGGGGCAGTGGCTGCAGCTCCCTACAGCAGCATCATGGCTGTGAAGTTCTGAGCTCCTGCTGGACTTCAGCTCCTGCTTCAGAAGCTGGTTCTCCACCAGCAGCAGCTCCAGCTGCTTTTCCAGGTCCGTCGCCCCCTACAGGACACAGAAACCAGCAGAGACAGACAGACAGAGACAAGTGGAGAGATCGAGGCAATATTGTGTTACCTGTGTGACACCTGAACACACAGTGTGTGTGTGTGTGTGTGTGTGTGTGTGTGGGGGGGGGCGGAGTCTCACCAGTTCACAGTGAAGTCGCTCCACCTCCTGGGTCTGATTGGACAGCTTCTCCTCCAGCTGCTCCACCTGCAGACACGTTTGGGATCATATCTGTTTTTTTCTAACTGCCCAAAAGTTTCTGTAAAGACTTTGTGACAAATTTGAATTCATATTTTGTTCCTTTGAACGTTTTAAAAGTTAATTTGACCCACTGTGCACAGGCGCATAATCTGATCATCTAGAGGGAGAACGCATGAACAGTGACACATGTATGACCAAACACACATACTAAGTCCACAGGTACACACACCTTCACATCACACAGACGTACCTGTGTGCGCAGCCGAGTTACCAGCTGCTCTTCTGCAGGACAGCGAGAGAGCAGCCTCACACCTACACACACAACACGTGTCAACATTTGTCTCCATGTCACAGCGGCCTCCAGATCAGCCATCGCGTTCATCAATGGTCGTATCAAAGGTTTCCACCATGACATCAAATTAACATCTTCATCTGATCCGCGTCATCCGCCAGTTCTCACCATGCGGCGGCGAGGTCTGAAGACACGCCTCCTCCTGGACGCTCTGCTGCTGGAGCAGCAGGTGGCGGGAGAGTTGTTCAGAGCGAAGACGGGCCTGGAAGTCACAGACTTTATCTTGTAGAGCCTGAACACAACACACATGACTAAGAGTCTACTAAGGAACTACTTTCCAGGATCAGGCCTCTAGGAGCCAATCGGAGGACCAGGAGTCCACAGCACACACAGTAGATCAACTATCAGTGGGTCGTCTGTGACCAGTCACAGCTATGATGAGCAGGTAGACAGTAGGTGTGTGTGTGTTACCTGGATGAGCAGCTGCTGGCTGGGAGCGCTTGTTTCGGTCGGCTCCGCAGTCAGAGAGAGGCGGTGCGAGAAGGCGGCGGTGGGCAAAGACAGAAAGGAGCCCTCGTCTTCCCCATCACTCATCAGGAAGTCCACTGAGCTGGCTGAGGACACACAGGAGGGACAAACTGAGCCCCATCAGAGCTACGTCACCTGTACAACTAGAGACCAGAGGAGCTACATCACCTGTACAACTACAGACCAGAGGAGCTACATCACCTGTACAACTAGAGACCAGAGGAGCTACATCACCTGTACAACTACAGACCAGAGGAGCTACATCACCTGTACAACTACAGACCAGAGGAGCTACATCACCTGTACAACTACAGACCAGAGGAGCTACATCACCTGTACAACTAGAGACCAGAGGAGCTACGACACCTGAGGACTTGTGTCTCAACCATATTTGGAAAAACCTGTCCATGCATTTATCTTCAGTAGACTTGACTACTGTAACAATGTGTTACATGTCTGTGTAAAAAGTCAATCAGAAAGCTGCAGCTCGAGTCCTCATAGGACCAGGAAAGTGGATCACATAGCTCCAGTTCTCAGGTCTTTACACTGGCTTCCTGTCAAACAAAGAATTGACTTCCAAATCCTGCTGCTGGTTTATAAAGCACCGAATGGTTTAGGGGCAAAGTGCATTTCTGATCTGCTGATGAACCCTCAGGTCATCTAGGACGGGTCTACTTTCTGCTCCCGGAGTCAGAGCTAAACACAGAGAAGCAGCGTTCAGTTATGCTCCACATATCTGGGACAAAGTCCCAGAAAGCTGCAGGTCTGCTGAGTCACTCAGCTCCTTTAAATCCAGATTAAAGACTTTGCTGTTTGCTGCTGCCTTCAAATGACTGTTTCTGCAAGACGGAATTCTAAAAGACATTTTAAATTACACTGCAGTCTTTTTTATCCTTTATTACCGTTTTTCTTTTATGTTTCAATGTATCAATGTTCTTAACTGTTAATAAATCTCTTTAGGCTGGATGTTTGTAGTGGTTTCATGTGAAGCACTTTGAATTTCAATTGTTGTTGAAATGTGCTACATCACCTGTACAACTACAGACCAGAGGAGCTACATCACCTGTACAACTACAGACCAGAGGAGCTACATCACCTGTACAACTAGAGACCAGAGGAGCTACACCACCTGTACAACTACAGACCAGAGGAGCTACATCACCTGTACAACTAGAGACCAGAGGAGCTACATCACCTGTACAACTACAGACCAGAGCTACATCACCTGTACAACTACAGACCAGAGGAGCTACATCACCTGTACAACTAGAGACCAGAGGAGCCACGTCACCTGTACAACTAGAGACCAGAGGAGCTACATCACCTGTACAACTAGAGACCAGAGGAGCTACATCACCTGTACAACTAGAGACTATCACCTGTACAACTAGAGACCAGAGGAGCTACATCACCTGTACAACTAGAGACCAGAGGAGCTACATCACCTGTACAACTAGAGACCAGAGGAGCTACACCACCTGTACAACTACAGACCAGAGGAGCTACATCACCTGTACAACTAGAGACCAGAGGAGCTACACCACCTGTACAACTAGAGACCAGAGGAGCTACATCACCTGTACAACTAGAGACCAGAGGAGCTACATCACCTGTACAACTACAGACCAGAGGAGCTACATCACCTGTACAACTACAGACCAGAGGAGCTACATCACATCTGTACAACTACAGACCAGAGGAGCTACATCACCTGTACAACTGCTACATCACCTGTACAACTAGAGACCAGAGGAGCTACATCACCTGTACAACTACAGACCAGAGGAGCTACATCACCTGTACAACTAGAGACCAGAGGAGCTACATCACCTGTACAACTAGAGACCAGAGGAGCTACATCACCTGTACAACTAGAGACCAGAGGAGCTACATCACCTGTACAACTACAGACCAGAGGAGCTACATCACCTGTACAACTACAGACCAGAGGAGCTACATCACCTGTACAACTACAGACCAGAGGAGCTACATCACCTGTACAACTAGAGACCAGAGGAGCTACATCACCTGTACAACTAGCTACATCACCTGACTACAGACCAGAGGAGCTACATCACCTGTACAACTACAGACCAGAGGAGCTACATCACCTGTACAACTAGAGACCAGAGGAGCTACATCACCTGTACAACTACAGACCAGAGGAGCTACATCACCTGTACAACTAGAGACCAGAGGAGCTACATCACCTGTACAACTAGAGACCAGAGGAGCTACATCACCTGTACAACTAGAGACCAGAGGAGCTACATCACCTGTACAACTACAGACCAGAGGAGCTACATCACCTGTACAACTACAGACCAGAGGAGCTACATCACCTGTACAACTACAGACCAGAGGAGCTACATCACCTGTACAACTAGAGACCAGAGGAGCTACATCACCTGTACAACTAGAGACCAGAGGAGCTACATCACCTGTACAACTACAGACCAGAGGAGCTACATCACCTGTACAACTACAGACCAGAGGAGCTACATCACCTGTACAACTACAGACCAGAGGAGCTACATCACCTGTACAACTACAGACCAGAGGAGCTACATCACCTGTACAACTAGAGACCAGAGGAGCTACATCACCTGTACAACTACAGACCAACATCACAGACCAGAGGAGCTACATCACCTGAGACCAGAGGAGCTACATCACCTGTACAACTAGAGACCAGAGGAGCTACATCACCTGTACAACTAGAGACCAGAGGAGCTACATCACCTGTACAACTAGAGACCAGAGGAGCTACATCAGCTACAGACCATCACCTGTACAACTAGAGACCAGAGGAGCTACATCACCTGTACAACTACATCAGACCAGAGGAGCTACATCACCTGTACAACTAGAGACCAGAGGAGCTACATCACCTGTACAACTAGAGACCAGGAGCTACATCACCTGTACAACTAGAGACCAGAGGAGCTACATCACCTGTACAACTACAGACCAGAGGAGCTACATCACCTGTACAACTACAGACCAGAGGAGCTACATCACCTGTACAACTACAGACCAGAGGAGCTACATCACCTGTACAACTACAGACCAGAGGAGCTACATCACCTGTACAACTACAGACCAGAGGAGCTACATCACCTGTACAACCAAAGGACCTGCATCACCTGTAAAGCCAGAAACCACAAGAGCTACGTCACCTTTACGGCCAAGTCTAGATGAGCTACGTCACCTGTACCACCAGAGGAGCCATGTGGAAAGATCTCCTGCAACTACATTGACTTCCTGTTTATTTCTGACAAACCTTTAATCACCTGAGGAAAGTGACTTGAACTGACAGAACAAAATGTGTAAAAAGATTTGTTATTGAGCCAAGATTATTAAAGCTTTACAAAACAATACGTAAACTGAATTATGTAAATGAGGACTCTTTTTCCTCCTTACGATGGGTCAACCCTTCTCACTCATACTGAATGCCACAGGAACCAGTCTGACCAGATAAGAGCCGTTATCATGCAGAGACCCATTGACCATTAGTAACTGTGTGTGTTCGGATTTCAGTAGAGTGTGTGACCACACACGGTCACACACTTTCTACTCAAATCCGATCAATCAGAGAACAATGTGCACTTTGTGAGGAAATCTGAGCATTAAACAGACTTAACTCACAGCAAGTATTCAGAAGTGTTCATGTGGACTCAAACCTACTTTACCGTTCTCTCTCATATATATATATATATATATATATATTATATTATATATATGCCTCTGATGATTAACTTTACTCAGTTTAGAAACAATTCAGGATCCCTAACCCATTAAATCAAACCACTTTCAGTTACTTTTTGGAGACTTATAGCAAGGTGGGCTGCAACTGAAGACATCCGATCATGCCTTCACTAACATCTAATCAAAAAATATCACACTTCATTTTACTGTATAAAAAAGGCACAAAAACAGAAAAAGCTGTAAACAAACCTAAACTTTTAATCCTTGATCAATAAAAACATGCCATTCATTTAGCTTTCCAGCGTCTTTCTGACAAGAACCTGGTTAGAACCTGGTTCCGACCCAAACATCCATAAATACAAGAGACTTCTTCTGCTCACCTGCTGGTCTCACGCTGTGGAGCTCCATTCATTCCAACAAGGTATGACTCACTCAAACACACAGACGGCTAAGGCCCCTCCCTCTGTGCGACAGACACCTGACTCACCGTCCAATGAGATGTCTTTCTTCCAGAGGTCCTGCATGCAGGGGGCGTGGCCAAGATCCCAGGTCTTTCTAGTACTGAACATGACCACCGGCTGCAACACCTGCACATACACGCACACACACACACACACGCACAAATAGAGAGCAACACACACATAGACAGATACACACACAGCCACACACAAGAAGCGGAGCATTAGGCAGGAATGAATTCTAGTCATAATATAAAAACGACTCATTTACAGATTGTACTGTTTTTTTCTAAGTGGTGAAACCAAATGTTACAGCTGCAACAACAAATTGATGAAAATTGTTTATTAAAAGTGTTAGCGCCGAATTTCGTTATTGATTTGTTGTGCCGCGCATTTACTCCACCACTCAATAGGTGGTGGAGGTGTGCGCGGAGCAAAAAAAGAAAAAAAGCCGAGCCAAGGAAGCGGAAAGAGGAGCGGCAGTTGTGAGTCACATGGCGCAGGTAGAGAAGTCTGTACGACTAGTAGGTCGCCGGCAACGACTACAACCCCCCAGTTATTCCACCGGACCTCCTCGATCGGTCCGCCAAATATTGTCGTCCGTGAGGTAAAAAGGTTGGGGACCACTGAGATAGAGTACCTGCCTCAGACCTTCAGACTACAGACCCTCAGACGTGTTATTGAAGGGTTCTCGTCATTGGTCCTCTCTTGGAGGACGGAGCACAGACTGGAGACGCCCCACATCACAGAGAGGGGATGCTGACTAAGCTCATATTCAGATGAGTATGTTGTACGCTGTAAACATCGAAACACTGACAATAAATCACCAAACCTGCATCACATCCTCTTCAGGGGAAAGAAAACGGTCCACACACATACACACACACACACACACACACACACACACATTACACACACACACACACACACACACACACACACACACACACACACACACACCTTTATGGATGTGTATCTATAGCTATTTATTTACATTAGTGTATGTATAGTTAATCCATACTGTGCTTTTTAAGAGCAACAGTAATAAAAGATGTTTAGCTGATGATGGTGAAGATTTAAAACGGGAGGAAACAACTCAAAGCTTAAAGCTGATGTTGTCTGAGCAAACTCATATTCAGGTCATCAGGGCTCCTCAACGCGTCCTCTGTCCTCAGCCCTTCCTCCCGTGTCCTCTGTCCTCATTCCCCCATCAGACACAAAACCCTCTGCATCATATTACAGCCCTCAATCTCCCTGCCGACTCCATTCAACATGTCTGTTTCCTTCTGTTTGCTCTCTGTCCTCATCCATCCGTCTTTGTATCCGTTTCCTCCATCCTTACCTCCTTCCCTGAGGCCTTGCCGTCCTCCTCATAGCTGCATCCTCCTCCTCCTCCTCTGCAGCTTCACACAAACAGCAGGATCAGTGTCGACGCCCCTCCCTTCTCCCCCGCTTCCTCCACCTCTGTTCCCATAGCAACCGTACAGCCCGGCAGCGTCACGCCCCCCTCCCTTCTCCCCCGCTTCCTCCACCTCTGTTCCCATAGCAACCGTACAGCCCGGCAGCGTCACGACCCCCCTCCCTTCTCCCCGCTTCCTCCACCTCTGTTCCCATAGCAACCAACCAGAGTCACGCCCTCTCCCTCCCCGCTTCCTCCACCTCTGTTCCCATAGCAACCGTACAGCCCGGCAGAGTCACGCCCCCCTCCCACCCGGCGACGGATAAATATTTCAGCCTCAACTGAAGCGTGAGAAGCTGCTCCTTCCCCCAAAATGAAATATGACACAGTCCTTTGAGTGTGCAGAGCCGCATATGAGGGCAGAGGGGGCGCACAACACAACACGACATTGTGTTAATTTATGAATCCTCCTCTCCTGAGGATGAACCTTTAGTGGAGCTGCAGGAGATGAAGCCCCACCCCAATTTAAGGGGTCTTAATGTTTAAGACATGGACGGGCTGGAGAAGATTAACCATCCCGAGGATGTAGACAGAAGAGAGTGATTATTGATCACCGATCAGCTGGTGGACTAATCGTCCTCACGAGACACTGAGACGCTTGTCCCTCAGGTCAGTGAGGGTACAACATGTGATTGTCAAAGCTCAGAGGATGTGTGCAGACTTATAAATTAATGCATTTACGCGATGTACATGTACATGAATATTTATGTACATCTCCACCTTCAATCATTTTTACACAAAATTCAACAGGACAAGATCAACTAAACAAAACCACAGAACTGAAAGCATTTAGATGTCATTTTAACCAGAATGTTCTTCCTCGTCACACTTTGTTTCTGCTGGTTCCAGTTAAATCCTATCTTTGTTTCCTGCCATTAGCAGGGGAACGCCAAGCACGTGATCATGTCCTCGCTGGATTCCTGTTCCATGAGGTCATGATCTGGGAGGATCCCAGATCAGTTATATAACCACCGATTCATCACCTGATGAGGTCATGTGACTCTGCTTGGGTCATCACGACGTTATCATTTATTATTTCATTGTGGTCAAACATAAGTTTATACACCATCTTAATATTTATGCTGCTAGGACCGGTTCTGTCAGATACAGAACGTGTTAAACACCATACAATAAATAGTAAATGTCAATAAGGATCAATAAATATTTGTAAACAGTAAATGTATTTAATAAAAGATTAACAATAATAATACAATTCCAACGATTGTCCTTGTACTACTTGTACCATTTAGTCTACTCTTACTAATTGTACAAGTTACTCATACTACTCAGACCACTTACAACTCGGACTAGTCAAACTAGCCGTACTACTCGTACTACTCGTACTACTTGTCGTACTACTTTGTGGCCTCGCAGGTCTGCCTGCCTGACGCCCCCTGCTTGATGCTCCCATTTCTATTCTGGAAACATGAATGTGCATCACTACCTTTGTTTCTTCCACAGAGTATTTGTGCTTTCTCGCCTCGCAGGTATCCACGGCTCCTGGTTCTATCGAGCTCCTGCGCCTGCTGACACCTGCTCATCATTGAGTCCTTTCTATTCTCCATTATTCTCCTCCCGCACCGTTGATCGGAATTGTCTCAAAATAGTCTCAAACTGTCGGAACCCATCGGGAATCGCGTGCTATTATGGGAATAAGAGAATAGCACGACGCTAACATGGCGCTAGCTAGCATTGCACTAGTAATAAAAGGAACTGCTGACAAGTGGCTAAAACAGAGTAAAATGGGTCATGTCTTTAGTTTGTGGCTGGTCTTCACTTCACAGTCTAGGCCACACTTATAAAATTACTGCGGAATGTTCTAGTTATTATTATTTTAAATATTAATCATATTACTATCATCATAAAGCAACGCTCTCCACAGGTTCTGTGGATGGTGGTTGCCCCTGCAGTGGTCCTGCCGTACACCTTACTCCTACTTACTACTCACAATTATTTAAATCTCGGTTAGGGTTAGGAATTATTTTATTTTTACAACTCGTACTGGGGCTCACCTGAACTCGCCTCCTTCTGTCGGGGACTTTACGTACACTCCCTCCTGGTAATCTTTTCCCTTCGGACTTGGAGATCCAGAGTCCTCTTTGGACCTCCTCCAAACCTTCTCCAGACATGGACGGCCTACAGCCCTCTGGGTTCCCTGCGGGCTCCAGGGCTCTGCTGTTCCAGCGCCTGAACAGGCTGTGGAGGGTCAGGACAGCCAGGCTGCACAGGACGTACATGACCTGATCCTCAGCTCAGAGCAAAGGCTGCTCCAGATGGATGTTCAGCTGCATCCCGTATCTGAACACAGGTGAGGAGGAGCCAGCTCTGGTCCAGGAGTCTTACATCCTCAGATTATAAATCAGTCTGAAAAGCCTGACTTTTAAAATATGAGGAAGCTCAGCAGCTCTGAGTAATTCTCTCTCCCAGTCGACAGCTCGCTTCCACGGAGCTGATAACTCGTGGACCTTGCCCCGTCCCGGGTTTGATAGGAAACTGGATCCAGCAGCTTCAGCTCTCATTTTAGCTGCTGACTGAAGTGGACCCGTTAGAGCCTTTCAGGTCACAACTGACACATACATATAAATATATATATATATGACTTATTATATAGAAAAAAGTCTGCATCTCATTGATACAAGTCTGTTTTCATCAGTCTAAAGGATTAGAAAATATAGAGATGAATATTTTTGTATAATTGTTATTATTATTGTTTAAAACAATAACGGATTTTCTGCTAGATTTAGTTTGAAATTATGAAATTCAAATAATATTTTTAGACAACTTCAAATGCAAATAAATAAAGAAATAAAGGTCATAAATAGAAACTAGCTCCAGAGGTTTACAGCTCAAAAGAAATTCTGTAATGTTTAAACTTTTTAAATCTTGAATTGACTTTTAAGTTATGATTTAATTAAATATTGGTACGCTGATTCCATTATGTGGATGAGGAAAACAAGGCTGCAAACTTCCCAACGTTTCTTCTCCAGACTGAAAAATAAATCCAGATCATCTGTTGAGTCCGTTAGCTCCTCATTAGCTCCTGGCTAGCTGTGACTGGATGAGCAGCAGCTCGTTTTCTACACGACCTGCGCCATTAGAGCGAGGGAGACAGGGAGGGAGACAGACCTCTCGCTCTCCTGCCCCCCCTCCCCCACTGCACTGACCCAGGACCATCTGTTGTTGCTGGAGGATAAAACTCCAATGATGTAATATGAGGAGACTCCACATGCTTTTATGTTTAATATCAGCATCAAGTCTTCACACGAAGGTTCTTAGATTCTCACAGAACTCGTTAACGTTTAGTTCAGTGATTTTACACTTGAATCTCAAATCAATGTAATTATAATCGGCCCTCTTTTTATTCTCATGGCAGTCTTGTATTTTATATTTGTAAATATGCACATTTATTTATTTTCTAAGCTTATAAACACACTTCTTTTAAGGTTTTACTTACTTTAAGCACTCATTGTATCAGTCGAATACTTTACAAATATTTAAATGTTTTTTTAAAAACATTTAAATATTTAACTGGTCAGAGGCAACCTCTTTGCTCAGTGACCTGGAAACCTGGACCCCTAAACCAGGCGGGCTCTGGGACCATTGGGGCTGGACCCCTAAACCGGGCGGGCTCTGGGACCATTGGGGCTGGAGCTCTAAACCAGGCGGGCTCTGGGACCATTGGGGCTGGACCCCTAAACCGGGCGGGCTCTGGGACCATTGGGGCTGGAGCCCTAAACCGGGCGGGCTCTGGGACCATTGGGGCTGGACCCCTAAACCGGGCGGGCTCTGGGACCATTGGGGCTGGACCCCTAAACCGGGCGGGCTCTGGGACCATTGGGGCTGGAGCTCTAAACCAGGCGGGCTCTGGGACCATTGGGGCTGGAGCTCTAAACCAGGCGGGCTCTGGGACCATTGGGGCTGGACCCTAAACCGGGCGGGCTCTGGGACCATTGGGGCTGGACCCTAAACCCGGGCGGGCTCTGGGACCATTGGGGCTGGGGCTGGGGCTGGACCTAAACCAGGCGGGGCTCTGGGACCATTGGGGCTGGAGCTCTAAGCCGGGCGGGCTCTGGGACCATTGGGGCTGGACCCCTAAGCCGGGCGGGCTCTGGGACCATTGGGGCTGGACCCCTAAGCCGGGCGGGCTCTGGGACCATTGGGGCTGGACCCCTAAACCGGGCGGGCTCTGGGACCATTGGGGCTGGACCCCTAAACCGGGCGGGCTCTGGGACCATTGGGGCTCTAAACCAGGCGGGCTCTGGGACCATTGGGGCTGGACCCTAAACCAGGCGGGCTCTGGGACCATTGGGGCTGGACCCCTAAACCGGGCGGCTCTGGGACCATTGGGGCTGGAGCCCTAAACCAGGCGGGCTCTGGGACCATTGGGGCTGGAGCTCTAAACCAGGCGGGCTCTGGGACCATTGGGGCTGGACCCCTAAACCGGGCGGGCTCTGGGACCATTGGGGCTGGACCCCTAAACCGGGCGGGCTCTGGGACCATTGGGGCTGGAGCTCTAAACCAGGCGGGCTCTGGGACCATTGGGGCTGGAGCTCTAAACCAGGCGGGCTCTGGGACCATTGGCGCTGGAGCTCTAAACCAGGCGGGCTCTGGGACCATTGGGGCTGGACCCCTAAGCCGGGCGGGCTCTGGGACCATTGGGGCTGGACCCCGTTAGCATTGTGAACAACAGCCAGTGAATGGAAATGTTTGGATCAGTTCAGGACCAAGTACATCAAGGGGACCGGTCTCTGGACAGTCTCTGGAACATTACAGCAACAAAAGGTTGCGTTTCCAGTCCACCAGCCACATTCAGGGTCCTAATGGGGGGGGCAGCGAAGACAAACCGTCAAATGGTAGCAAGCCCCCCAAAACATACATTTCACATACCAAACGTTTAATGTTGCATTATAGTTGAATGTTGTATTATATCAAGTTTTATGTCTTATTACATCAAGTCATAGTATGTCAATAGTTTTAAATTGTATTATCTGCATTATATCAAACATTTTAACATATTATATCAATAGCTTTAAGTCGAATTATATAAATTATTTTAAGTCATAGTATATTAATAGTTTGAAAGTAATGAGTAATCACTTCAATCAAAGCGTGTATTTTGCTCTCAACTCTCCATCATTTGACGTGTTTGACCATTGTCTTTTAGGGACACAGTGGTGGTCCTCTGCAGGGGAGATGTTGAGATGGTATAAGTATATATTTATTGTTAATAAAGTTTTCCTTTGAACCTGGTTGTTTGTGTGTCTGCACGACTCACACTGTAACAACACATGAGACGCTTCTCTGCAGATGGACGTCCCCAACAAGCGTCTCCGTCCATCACAAGGACGCAGCTCAGTGGAAGAGGAGTCCATTCACTAAACACCACCTTGTCCTTTCCTAACTCCTCATCAACTCTCCTAACCATCTTTCGTTGACCCGGTGACGTTTTCCAGAGGTCAAAGAATAGTTAGAAATAGATGTTAGGGGGTCATTTTTTGGACAATTCGAATCCAGCCAAGGTTTGCAGACGCCCTGCAGGATCATGGGAGATCTGGTTCAACAGCTCCACCTGCTGGAAGAACCAGATCACGGAGTGTCAGCCAACTCCTCCTCCTCCTCCTCCTGCCCCTCCTGCCCCTCCTCCTCCTCCTCCTGCCCCTCCTGCTCCTGCTCCTCCTGCCCCTCCTGCCCCTCCTCCTCCTGCCCCTCCTGCCCCTCCTCCTCCTCCTGCCCCTCCTGCTCCTGCTCCTCCTGCCCCTCCTGCTCCTGCTCCTCCTGCTCCTCCTGCTCCCTCCTGCTCCTCCTGCTCCTCCTGCTCCTCCTGCCCCTCCTCCACGTCTCTCTTCCCCTCAAAAAAGTGTGAAGATGTGAGAGTAAGAGAATCTGACGTTAGGCACATGCCAGTGAACGCATCATATGTTCCTGTTTAGTCTGAAGTACTACACAGCAGACGCCATGGGGGTCGCCCAGCTGTTAGCCTAGCCGTTAGCTCTCTCTTATGGCGACATCTAGTGAAAGTTATTAATGAAGGCAGAGTGTTTCCAATCTGGGAGAGAACCAATGAGAAGCAGACTGTTGAAGGTTTGTTGGTGTAGAACATCGGAGAGGACGTCCTCCTCAGTGAGACATGTTATTTAAGGCCTTATGCGGGGACACACCCTGCAGATTATACACACACACACACACACACACACACACACACACACACAGAGACAGGAAACCAGGGGAAGAGCTGAAATTCCTCCCAACATCTGGATGTTTTACACGAAGCACCATCACACCACAGGTCATTTAGCTGACGCTTTTATCCAAAGCGACTTACATTTCATTTTTAACTCGTGGCTTTTTATGTTTTTGTCCAGGGAGCAATTAGTGGTTAGGTGTCTTGCTCAGGGACACATGGGGCAGCCGGGGCTCGAACCGTCGAACCGGTTCCTGGTGGCTAGGATCAGGAGCACCCTCTACTCCATGCGCCAGTCGACCCCTGACCCACTGTGATCCACAGAGACACTCCACAGGCAGGAAGCAGACTGAGACACTTTACTTCACACTAAAGAGACACTCCACAGAGACACTCGTTACAAACTCTTCTCACTTTGGTCGAAGGGGGCCAGACCATTAAAATCATAGGGAGCCGCTGACGAGCCGACTGGCGGACGGGACAGCCGAGGGGGGCGGGCCAGATGTGATTGACGGGATGTCTCACAATTCTCACAATAGCAAAGTCATCCGGCAGGGCGGATTTGGACCGAGAGTTTGACACATGCGCTCTACAGAGACACTTCACACTAAAGAGACACTCCACTCCACAGAGACACTAAAGAGACACTCCACTGAGACACTAAAGAGACACTCCACTCCACTGAGACACTTTACTTCACACTAAAGAGACACTCCACTCCACAGACACTTTACTTCACACTAAAGAGACACTCCACTGAGACACTAAAGAGACACTCCACTGAGACACTAAAGAGACACTCCACTCCACTGAGACACTTTACTTCACACTAAAGAGACACTCCACTGAGACACTAAAGAGACACTCCACTGAGACACTAAAGAGACACTCCACTCCACTGAGACACTTTACTTCACACTAAAGAGACACTCCACTCCACTGAGACACTTTACTTCACACTAAAGAGACACTCCACTCCACAGAGACACTAAAGAGACACTCCACTCCACTGAGACACTAAAGAGACACTCCACTGAGACACTAAAGAGACACTCCACTCCACTGAGACACTTTACTTCACACTAAAGAGACACTCCACTCCACAGAGACACTAAAGAGACACTCCACTCCACAGAGACACTCCACTGAGACACTAAAGAGACACTCCACTGAGACACTAAAGAGACACTCCACTCCACTGAGACACTCCACTTCACACTAAAGAGACACTCCACTCCACAGAGACACTTTACTTCACACTAAAGAGACACTCCACTCCACAGAGACACTTTACACTCCACTCCAAGAGACACTCCACTGAGACACTAAAGAGACACTCCACTGAGACACTAAAGAGACACTCCACTGAGACACTAAAGAGACACTCCACTCCACTGAGACACTTTACTTCACACTAAAGAGACACTCCACTCCACAGAGACACTTTACTTCACACTAAAGAGACACTCCACTCCACAGAGACACTAAAGAGACACTCCACTGAGACACTAAAGAGACACTCCACTGAGACACTAAAGAGACACTCCACTGAGACACTAAAGAGACACTCCACTCCACTGAGACACTTTACTTCACACTAAAGAGACACTCCACTCCACAGAGACACTAAAGAGACACTCCACTGAGACACTAAAGAGACACTCCACTCCACAGAGACACTTTACTTCACACTAAAGAGACACTCCACTCCACAGAGACACTAAAGAGACACTCCACTCCACAGAGACACTAAAGAGACACTCCACTGAGACACTAAAGAGACACTCCACTCCACTGAGACACTTTACTTCACACTAAAGAGACACTCCACTGAGACACTTTACTTCACACTAAAGAGACACTCCACTCCACTGAGACACTAAAGAGACACTCCACTCCACAGAGACACTAAAGAGACACTCCACTGAGACACTAAAGAGACACTCCACTCCACAGAGACACTTTACTTCACACTAAAGAGACACTCCACTCCACTGAGACACTAAAGAGACACTCCACTCCACTGAGACACTTTACTTCACACTAAAGAGACACTCCACAGAGACACTTTACTTCACACTAAAGAGACACTCCACAGAGACACTCGTTACAATAGTTGGTGGACAAAACTACTATATTAGCTGTATAACTTACTAATGATTAATGCTTTAGTGATGAGTGCCATTATGTAATGGACGTACTGAAACAAACAGTCATCAATAAACAGGTTCCGCCTCACTGGCCGAACAGGTGAGGCTGCGGATTCTTTTGTCAGGAAAAAAAGCGACGAAAGTTCTGGACGTTCGCATGAAAGGAGACGCGCGAGACCGTTCTGTTCAACGGGGACAACCGGAATAGACCGAGAGAAGGACGCGGGGCGGAACCAGGACAGACACGGGACAGACGCAGGACAGACACGAGGCAGCCCCAGGACAGAACCGGGACGGACACGAGACAGACGCGGGACAGACACGAGACAGCCCCGGGACGGACACGTCGGTCAACCGGGAGATGGCGTCTCCACGAGCCCCCACCGACACACAGACAGCAAAGACTCCTTACCTCTCAGTCCATAGTGGGGACGTCTGTCCGTCTTTCTCGTCCTCACTCGCACAAAGAGTCTTCGGCTGATTAGAAGCTGAACGTCGCTTGTTTGCAGGCGAAGCGTCGCCGCTAAAAGTCAATTCTGCTGCTGTTTGTGCTGCCTTCACGGACCGTCGGACATGTGGGGATCCGGTGGTGTGAGGGCGCTTGGGCGCGAGGAAAAACACTGATTTTATTCAGGGCGGGTCCGCGCGCATCAGGGAATCGTTCCACAGTTCAAAACAAGAAAAAATGTTGACTTGTGCCCCCTGAGTTTGGCCCCATTTGACATCATAGAATTCTTGATGTGATAGTTTATTTAAATTATAAAGATAATTATGAGTGGCCGTTTATTGTCTCACTTTATACAATGAGTCTTTGTACCTTTTGTTGAGCAATGACATTGTAAAGTAGCAGTTGAGTCATGTGACCAATACAGCGTTGGAAATACACAAGGGCAAAGGGCAAAATTGCCCCCAAGAAATATAATTTCCCCCCGATATTACGAGAAGAGGGGCAAAAAATGTAGTTAACTTGTCAAAAACATCATAGCCGTAATGACCCGGTCCATTTGTCATAGAATGTTTTTGATTCTTGACTTGACGGATGTTGCGTGTGCAGGTAGAATCAAATGTTCTTAAAGAAAAGCGGCGCTTCCTAATCAGACCTGTGAGTGCAGGAGAGCAAATCCACCCTCCGTCACTGTTTCAGGTTCAAAAGAAGAAAAAAAACACGCAGTTTTTGCAAGGCTGTCAAGGGACTCAAACTGCCAACGTCATTGTCAACCAGCACCGGCGAATTCTACTGCTGACTTTATCAAGGGGAACGAAAACATACGAAATAATGATGAAATACGTGTGTTTTTGTCGCCAGACAGCTAAGCAACATACCATCGCCTACGGCAGGCGTCTTCAACGTTTTTCAGGCCAAGACCCCCAAAACTGATGGTGAGATGGAGCAGGGACCCCCTATCCTACGGAGCTTGGTCCACCATCTTTTATTTTTGAGCTTGGCGCTCTTTAGACGTGAGCATGAATCTGATTGGCTGGTGCCTGTGAGTGAACCGGTGTCCAGCTTGAGAGATAGAACGTCTTCTCCATCAATTTATCCGTTAGCTACAACATGTTGGATTCATGTTAATGAGTATTTAAAGACAATAAATGCAATTCTGATTCTGAACACATTTAAATTTGTGGAAAAAAATTGACTGGAAAACCCCCCCAAAAAATGTATCAACCAAAAATGTCCCCCTGCAGTACCTCCGCGGACCCCCTGTTGAAGACCTCTGGCCTGAGTGATAACCAAGTATTGATTATTTTAAAATGATTTAGTTAGCTAACGTTAGCTAGCTCTGATTAGCTATTTAACTAACGTTAGCTAGCTCTGATTAGCTATTTATCTAACGTTAGCTAGCTCTGATTAGCTATTTAACTAACGTTAGCTACGAAGGCTTGCTAGCTAGCTAACGTTAGACAGTCAGTGAGATGTTTCTCCTCCTCCCATAAGTTACTGCCATCTTGTGGTTAACAGCCAATCCGCTATTTGGGTAAAACACAATTAGTTGAGCCTCATTTGTTGACTCAAATGTTTTGTTCTTTGTTTTTACAGAAGCAAGCTTGGATACAAAGACAGCGTTCTGCAGAATAGTCAAGCTGTTTGACATTGCTGAACATATTGCTAAACACGAGAAACTACACAGAAATAAAAATAAAATTGAATGAGTCTGATTTATGTTTTCTGTTGGTTTTGGTTGATAAAATCTAAGAAAACACTTTGAATCTGTAGACTACAGCCTCATAGTCTTATTGGACCCATACCAGTCGTCTGCCACAAGTAGAAACATGTGAGACCTTCCAGTAGCAGAACTCAGCATCTAGTCACTTCAATCGATGAGCAAGCTGGAATCAAAAACAGCCCCAGGAGCTCACTGTCTCACCAGCAGCTGAAGGCTTTGATGCTGATGGGTCCAGTTAGACAGGACAGTGGACAGCAGAAGACAGTGAGCTGCTGTCACTATGGGAGTCAATGAGCTGCCCTGTGGCCTGTTGATTGCAGAGACCAGCGGCTCCTCAGCTGAGATGTTCTTTTTAGCACAACACCCTTTCTTTTATTAAATACTTTTGATTCTAACTCTTAAGATGTCGTCTGTCCATCCGGAGTTTCTTCATTTTTAAAACACAACAATTACCATGTGACTATAATGCAACCGGGCCGGCAGAGTGAGTTTAGGGTTCTGTTACTTAACTTATTGTTTTGTTATGAACCTTCAACACCCCTACACACACACACACACACACGCACGCACGCACACACGCACGCACACACGCACGCACGCACGCACGCACGCACGCACGCACACACGCACACACGCACACGCACGCACACACACACCAGAGGTGGGACAAAGTCATTGTTATGCATCACAAGTAAGTCTCAAGTCTTTGCCCTCGAGTCAAGTCGAGTCAAGATGAGGCAAGTCCCGAGTCGAGTTAAAAGTCAAAGCCAACAAGTCTCAAGTCGAGTCCAAAGTCTTACCATTTTAGTTTCGAGTCATTTCAAGTCCTCTTACCACAGAAATAAAATGTATACAAGTCATGTTCGTCTGTGAGATTTGTATTCATTTAAACAGACAGTAACCAAATACAGTGAAAAGAGAACATTTAATTGTCACAAAAACAGTGTAACTTTCAAATAAACATGGGTCCTTTTAGCCTAAACTTTCTTAAACATGTCATCAATAGAATCCTCACTCCTCAAAATGATAACTTCTGAAAAACTGGATCAACCTGATAATATAATTTGAATCTGGTGTGTATTGTAGGATATTAGAAAAAAAATAGACGATCCGGTTCATAAAATTAATAAAATGCATATCGTGTACACCAGAATACAGCCATAATTATGAAACTGTGTAATCAATAAAGTAATGACAATATTGTAAAACCACTGTAATTCTGCAACTGTAATAGAATAATACCAATGCAGTTATGATTGTATTTGATGTAATGTAATCAACTGGAATGCATGCATGTGATACTTGCACAACAACTGATATTGACTATGGATCATTCGAAATCCGAGTTACATTGAACTCACCAGAAGACTCCCAGAGGTGTGGACACTGACTTTCACACCTTTAAGCATTGGTATAAATACCTGTAGGAACCATTGTTCTGGAGTTCGCTGGTGGAGACGACAGACGGGCTCTAGGGATGGTCAGAAGGACTGACCTCAGCTGAGATGTTCTTTTTTACCACAACACCATGTCTTTTATTAAATACATTTGATTTTAACCTTTGGATCTGCGATGACCTCTGAATGAGTGAGAGAGCTGTGTGACATTCCACTTTTGTTTCCTTTAAACCGTCTCCCACAACCAGCTGCAATGTGTGTGCAAAACCCTGCAGGCGCTGTTTCTTTGCCACAGCAGCATTGACGGTTTGCTGGTCTTCTAGGGTTTAGTCATGACATAGCTCAGGATCATCCAGACAGGAAAGGTTAACAACACCCCGTCCTACGGTCTGTTAATTTATACAACATAGTTCATACTAATTCAACCCATTCATTCTTTACGGCTCTGTAATTATACGTATAGCCATCTGATACTAGGCCAGAGATATAGACTATACCTACCTTGGAGTGTTACAATAACCAGTATCATTTTATTCCATGTGTCCATCCAGACAAATAGGTGGATCCAAATGTTATTAAAAAAACAAATGATGCGATTTCTTTGTAATCATCTAAAATAATGTTATGGCTATTTTTCCAAGTGAGCCACTGACTGGTCGATACGTGCGATGCATTGAGCGGGCCGGTCGAACAGTAAGTCCCAGACCACTTTTTTCCCGCAGTCTGCCCCTAACTGATGGCGACGATGATGATGGTGATGATGATGGTGAAGAAACTTCCTGTGTTCAGCATTGTTTCTCTTTCCCGCCTTTTCTTGTTTCTTCTGTCTTTCCTCTTTGGCTCAGATGGAAACAATGGAGCTTCCTCTGCTTATAGAAGCCCTTTCCTGTGTTTCTATGGTTACCATCAGTGTGACCATTGGTTTGTATAGTCCACATGATGTGTTTAAGTTCCATTTCATCTGCACGCATTCTGCAGAATGAAGCCAGTGTGATTCTATGACTTCATCAATCAATTAATATTACAATTCATAATTCACTTTTTTTTCTTTATAATTACTTATTGTAGTTTAGACCACAGGTTCGTCCAACAGATCGACAAAAGGTCCACAAGCCATCATTTTAATCACAGGTCCGTCATCCGTAGGTTCGACCACGACGGGCATCTTGCCCGCTCTGGTGTGTGTGCAACGATTGTCGACAAATCGTCGACGCAGATTTTTATAGTCGCCGCGTTGTATATTATAAAAAGATTCAGGGCTACTGGTCTTTCTTTAGCCGGTATTGCAATACACTAGAGGAAGTGCTGGGGGCGCTATCGCTTCTATTGTCTACATGCATCAAGGAAAGAAAACGTTTAAGTTGAACGTGGAAAAGTCGAAAAGTCTGGGAGTATTTCATCAATGAACCAAACCAAACAGGGAAACGCAGCATCTGCGGAACAGAGTTTCGCAGGAGCACGACGGCAACGCAGGAACATCTAAAACGTGCTGGAGCCACCTCGTCTTCTCGTCATGGGTATGGCGTTATAATCTTGCCACAATCTTAAGCGCGTAATTGTAAGTTTTGAGCACAGAGAACTATATTTTAGCAAAGAAAAACATATTCCGTTACAGCGTTACATTTGTGCCACAAAACCAACCAATCAGAGAATTAAAGAAGGTCCATTGTGATTGGCTGTTGGTCTCCAATCACAACGCTAGTAGAACTACCTACAGCATCGCGGAAGCTCAGCGAGTTGTTGAAGTTTGCAGCATTTGTGCTAAATGATAACGGCCTGTATTAAAACACGTGCTGTTCTCATCATTTGCTTCGGTCATGTCTGATGGTGGCTACCGGACTTCTAATATCACTTTTTTTCGTCTTCTTTAGGAAGCGTTGCTGCAAGTCGCGCAAGCGCGTGAGTGAACCGTCGAGTGCAGCGTGAAGAGGTGGAGCGAGCGCAGCGCGAAGAGGTGGAGCGAGCGCAGAGCGAAGAGGTGGAGCGAGCGCAGCGAAGAGGTGGAGCGAGCGCAGAGTGAAGAGGAGGAGCGAGCGCAGAAAGTGGAAGCGAAGCAGCGAAGAAGGCGAGGAGCGAGCGCAGCGCGAAGGAAGGTGGCAGCGCGAGCGCAGAGTGAAGAGGAGGAGCGAGCGCAGCGCGAAGAGGTGGAGCGAGCGCAGCGCGAAGAGGAGGAGCGAGCGCAGCGCGAAGAGGAGGAGCGAGCGCAGCGCGAAGAGGAGGAGCGAGCGCAGAGCGAAGAGGAGGAGCGAGCGAAGAGGTGGAGCGAGCGCAGCGCGAAGAGGAGGAGCGAGCGCAGCGCGAAGAGGTGGAACGAGCGCAGCGAAGAGGAGTGAGCGAGAGCAGAGAGGAGCGCAGCGCGAAGAGAGCGGCGCAGAGCGCGAGCGCAGCGCGAAGAGGTGGAGCGAGCGCAGAGCGAAGAGGAGGAGCGAGCGCAGCGCGAAGAGGTGGAGCGAGCGCAGCGCGAAGAGGTGGAGCGAGCGCAGAGCGAAGAGGTGGAGCGAGCGCAGAGCGAAGAGGAGGAGCGAGCGCAGCGCGAAGAGGAGGAGCGAGCGCAGCGCGAAGAGGAGGAGCGAGCGCAGCGCGAAGAGGTGGAGCGAGCGCAGCGCGAAGAGGAGCGACGCAGAGTTAAGAGGTGGAGTGAAGAGGTGGAGCGAGCGCCAGCGCGAAGAGGTGGAGCGGCGCGAAGAGGTGAAGAGGTGGAGCGAGCGCGGCGCAGGTGACGCTTAAGAGGAGGAGCGAGCGCAGCGCGAAGAGGAGGAGCGAGCGCAGCTGGAACGAGCGCAAGCTCAGCTGGTGGAACGAGCGCAGCGACCTCCCGCTCTCGCTGGGGCGCAGCGACCTCCCGCTGGGGCGCAGCGACCTCCCGCTGGGGCGCAGTGACCAGGATATGTCCTTCAACTCTCATATAAAGAAGCCTTCAAGGATTTTCAATATATTCCGTAGAAAAGGAACTTCCTGTCTCAAAGTGATGCAGTAAAATTAGTTCAAGCGTTTGTCACTTCCAGACTGGACTACTATAATTCTTTGTTATCAGGCTGCTCTTGTAAATCTCTTAAGCATCTCCAGTTGATTCAATGCTGCAGCATGTGTATTAACGAGAACTAAGAAAAGAGTTTATATCACTCCTGTATTAGCAGAAGAAAATTATGCAGTAAACAATTATGAGCAAATCAAATTCTAAATTTAAAGATATTCTTACCAGTATTTCATAGGAAAATTTATATGTGGAAAATAACGCTGATCTGGCATATCAGAAGTTCGTGAATGTGCGTGTGAGTACATATATTTATTTGGTGCTGCTTTGCACTCTTTTTTTAACCACTGTGGCCTTTGTGCTCGTTTATTTTATTATTTTATTTTACCCTTAATTTCTTTTTCATCTTATTCCTTTTTATTATCATGATACTGCTGCTCTTGTTTTTGTTACCATGTGTCTTGTGTCCACTGTCCACTTTGCTGCCACGATCCTGTAAACTTCCCCACTGTGGGACTAGTAAAGGAATATCTTATCTTAAAAGTTTTTAACCTTGGTTTCATCGATTGTTTTCCAATTTGTAGTTCCAGACCTGGTTCATAATACATTTAGGCTATTGAAGAAAAAAATAATAAAATAATAATTCAACTCCAAAATCCTGTATAAATAATTATACCCATCCCATTAGATCTGCAAAAAAAGTATTGGAAGTATTTCCGTGTATCATTTCATGCACATGCAAAGTAATAAATCAGGTGCTGTAAAGAGAAAAGACTATAGCTTACGTCAGTCTTTTTGGGTGGTGACAATTCTCTTGAGTTTGATGTTGCTCAAAAATGTAATAAATTCTTTGTAAACATTGGTCACGATTTCTGGCTCCTCATGGGAATCCACATGGATTTTATTCCAACAAATGTCCTGCAACTGTTGCGTTTTTGTTTAAAGCACAAAATCCATGTTTTCCTAAAGTTTTCTATACTGCCTAGTTTTAAAAAAATAGAAAAAATAATAGAAAAAAGGATTATGCATCATATGGTCAAATTTAATTGTTTCCAAACATCAACTATATAGCTTTACTTTACTGTTGAAAAAGTTTTCTCTGCACTGCAATACATAAATGTATGTGCGGTATTTTGATACTGGAATCATAAGGATGGTTAGACATTGCTCTCATTGTCTCCTTTGTTCTTTACTACAGTTACCTTTTTCCTTATCTTATCATATTTTAATATACTGTATAGTAAGTACTTTTCATACTTCTCTGCAAAAAATGTTGGTCCTCCAGAAATGTTTTTTTAGATTGCAACACAATCAGCTGCTCCTTCATTTCAGAAACTGCAGATTCTTACTATCAATGACATTCATATTTCTTTCGCTCATTTTTATGTATGAGATACTTTTCAGTGTAGGAAATATTCCTGATTATTGTAAGACCTACTTCAAAGTTAAGTTCCACTTTTACTCAACTTATCGATCTAGACATTTCATCCTCCTACATTACTGACTAGCAGAGGTCAATTTTCTATCAAATTTACGGAAAACCAAAAAATGTGATGATCTATCCCACCTAACAAAAAATCTCCCTCTATAAAATGTTTCAGAAAGTCCCTAAAAGAAATTGCTTTTTTGTAAGCGTTTGATAAAGCGTTTAATATAATATAGGTGGAGGCTTCAAATAACTCCAGTTGGCTTTTTGCCTCTTCCTGCACAGTGATATTTATTTATATTATGTTTTCTTATTGTTTAATTTGTATTGCTTGAATTTTGCAAATAAAGCAATTAAAATAAGAAGATCATGCAGGAGGTGGAAGACAATAAGGAGCTCCAACAAAAGAAGAAACGTGAGAACATTATACAGGTGTTTTTTTCTTTGCACAGAGACCAGAATGCACTGGAATTTGTTGTCCCCTTCACTTGAAACCCTGGTTGCTGAAATGCATTCTGGGAAGCAGCAGGGTCTTCACTTCCCTTCGGGCGGCACCTCCACAGTGAGCAACTCCTGCCCTTGCTGCCGAGGCGTCATCCTAATGAGCACGGAACTGTCGGCGGTCTCCGACACGGCGTCGTCGTCGTCGGTAGCCACGACGAGGGGAGGAACTGGGGAGCGGCGATGCATCGGGGAGGGGGGCGGGGCCTGATAGGTGGGGGGAGAAGTCTAAGGGGGAGGAGAAGATGGAGGGAGGTAGACATGACAAGAACTAAATCTGTTATTCCTTCCTTCCCTCTGTTCTTCTTTACCTCCTTTCTTCTATTACTTCATTCCGAACTAAGAAAAGGGATCATATCACTCCTGTATTAACTTCTCTGCACTGGCTCCCTGTTAAATCAAGAATAGATTTTAAGGTACTTTGAGGCACCGTCGTATCTTAAAGAGCTTGTAACACCTTATTGTCCTACAAGGCAGCTGCGCTCCATAGATGCTGGTTACTTGTTGTTCCTGTGGTTTTAAAAAGTAGGCTGGGGGCCAGAGCCTTCAGTTATCAAGCTCCTCTTTTGTGGAACCAGGTTCCACTTTCAGTCCGGGGGGCAGATTCGTTCAGCTCTTTTAAAGTAAAACTCTTTGATTGTGCCTATAGTTAGGGCTGGCTCAGGTTAGTCCGGACCAGCCCTTAGTTAAGCTGCTATAGGCTTAGACTGCTGGGGGGCTTCTTAGGACACACCGAGCTCCTCTCTCACGCTCTCCTTCTACAATAATCCATGTTTTATCAATGAACATGACTAATTCAGATTCTTCCCTAGAGTTTTTTGTGCTTTCTCCCCTAGCAGGTCTCCGTAGATCGTAGTTCCTTCTGGACCCTGGTCCTGACACCTGCCTGGCCCTGCTTACCTGCGCTGCTTCTAACACCATTATTATTACCTTTACTATTACGGTCAACATTGATGCACATCACTAACTTTGTTTCCAGTATTTGTGCATTCTCACCACACAGGTTTCCATGGATATTGGTTCTATCTGGACCCTGTTCCTGCCTCCTGCCGTGGCCCTGCTGACACCTGCTGCTGCTATCATTGTCATCATCATCATCATTTAAAAAAATATGAATCATATTACTGTTACTGTCATCATAAACCAACATTACCCTTTTTGTGCTCTCCCTCCCCACAGGCTTCTGTGGATGGTGGTTCTATCTGACGGTGGTTCTATCTGATGTTGGTTGGCCCTGCAGTGGTCCTGCCGTACACCTGCTTACTACTCGCAATTATTTGAATCATTTCTGTCATAGGAATTGAATGTATTATTCGGCCTAAGGTTTCTTCCAGTTTTTCTCCATAGAAGAGTTTTTTTTTGTGTGTGTTTTTAGTGTTAGTGATTTTAGTGTTTCCCGAGTTTTGCCGACGTGAGGGTTTCGGGAGGATGTCGCATGTGTACAGACTGTAAAGCCCCCTGAGGATTTTGGGCTACGAAATGAAATGAATTGAATTGAAAAAAAGGAATTCCAGTCCGAATTTACCTTTTCATAAATATTAATTAAGAATATATCATAGTTATCAAATGTTGTGAATCTATTTGTTTTTATAGAATTATTTAAATGAATAAGTCTCCTTGTTTACATGTGAGATGAATTAAAAAAAGTAAATTATTCGTTAATCTGAAAGACAGAGACAAGTTCAGACAGGACTTGTATCTGACAGATGGACACAAGGTCTCTCACCTGTCTGTCTGTGCTCTCAGATGATTGGTAGGTCCTCCTCAGCTGGGTGAAGGCTCCTTCTAGACCCGCCTGTTGTGAGACCTTCAGAGCCGCCTTGAACATCTCGGGTGTGTCTGGTCTCGGTGGAATAATCTGCACGGCCTCTTTGGCTCCGCCTTTCTCTTCTGGCTTCTGGTCCTTAGTCAACATGGTCCTGCACAAACACAGAGACACAACGAGAAGGGTCTGAACAGGAGTACGGAGGTGCTGGTTCTGGTTCTGACCGCAATAACAAACCAAGACTCGTACCAACACACACAGCAACTCATGCATCCAGTCTGCTGCAGCACCATCATCTGACCCTTAGCAGGAGGATCAGCAGGAGGATCAGTGATCCTCCTGCTGATCCTCCTCGTCCTGTCTGCACCACCAGGTACAGCCGATTACTGAGCTCATTGTAATCCAGGGCAGGAAGCACCAGATATCACATGACCGGAGGAGGAGGAGACAGAAGAGAGGGAGGAGAAGACAGGGAAGGACAGGGATTATGGAGAAGAAGATATCATGAGCTCTTCAGACCCGGGTCTCCCTCCCCCGCTGCTGCGTCTCTTTCAAAGAGAGCGTCCTCGTTAAGTCTTCAACACATTTCACCTCCATGTTTCCAGCTGCTTTTATCACTCTGTGACCTGAAGGTCGGAGCTGTTGTCTTTCTATTCATTGAAGTTCTCAATTAATGAAATATGGCCGCTGCTGCTTTGCATTTATCTGAATAGTTAGCACTGCCTTGTTTTCAGATTTGACTGCTTTACACCTTTTCAGAGCTAGACTTTTTAACCCAGTTCATTATTATGAATTATCATTATTACGGCCCCCGCACCGACAACGTTGGAGTATTTTTTATCTTTTGGGGGGCTTTATTGTATCGCAAAAATTGTTAAATATCACATGCATATCAAGACAGGTGAAAAATTTGATATTCTTGGGGTCTCGCATTTGGGTATAAAGAAATGTCTCTATAGCGCCCCCTAGGAATATTCCAGACCACACTTTTTGCCCCTTATGACCGATTGACTTCAAAATTGCCACACATGCTCTACAAAAAACAACAACCGTGGCAGCAAAATGTGCCTGATTAGATTTCCTGCCATTTTGGAATGGGTAAATAACACAATTTTCTCCTAAACACCAAGTCCGATTGTCACAAATTTTTCTGTGAATCATTACTGGTTCAATGTCATCAAAAGTTGAAAATGAAGCTTGTTGATATCTCTGTGTTTAGAAGATATGGATATATCAGTGAACTTTTAAGGGATGTATCTTAACATGTCGACACCTAACTTCAAAATCACTTGTATTTGATTGTATTCCCCAAATTTGTAGCACACGTCTTACCCTGTAGACATGCATATAATCATGAACGGTTTTAATCCTAGTCATAGCCCCACTTAGTTGCAACTGGAAGTTACATGATTTTTACTTTATACCTTTATCCTCTAGTCAGATCCCTCTCAAAAGTTCAGTCAGAAAAGACCTTGATAATGCTTCACTGTGAAAAAAATAGTTCACATTGACATCAGCAAACGTCAGACGTTCATGAAGCCAGCCCATGGAGAATATTATGCCTCGTGTAACCCATTGTTCGCAGTAAACAGAAAAGGAGCTTTTGAGGGACAAAACATGCTCGTATTGAGGTAAATTTGGCTCACACATTTAAAGTGACAAACAACCATTCACACTCACACTCACACACCTACAGGCAAGTTAGAGTCCCCAATCAACCTGATCCCCAGAGCAGGTCTCTGGACTGTGGGAGGAACCCGGAGAACCCGGAGAGAACCACGCAGACACGGGGAGAACATGCAGACTCCACACAGAAAGGCCACTGGGCGGAGTGGAACCAGGACCTGCTTGCTGTGAGGCGACGGTGTTGACCACCACACCACCGTGCCGCCCGGTAGGCATATGTATTACATGTAAACTCAAAAGAAAATCTCTGGGAACCATGCTCTAAACCGTACCAGAAGTAGGCCATTTTTAATTTTTGTCATGCTTAAAAAACAGCTCATTTTAGGTGGGTTATTGGATAGACTTCAAATTTGGTCATTACAATCTAAAAGCCTAGTGAAACTTGTTCTTTTGGTTACATCTGATGGTGGTGACATCTGATTGTGGTGGTCCCTGCAGTTGTCCTTTCACCTGGCTGCCTACTCTCAATATTTCAAGCATTCTGCCGTAGGAATTGATCAATGTAAATCTTAAAATATACAATATGGTACAATATAAAGATGTACATTCTGATCAAATGACATCCATTGCAGTCTGCCCATAACGGGAAAGGGATCCCTCCACTAATGTTCTCTTTAAGGTTTCTTCCCCTTTTTCTTCCTCATCGAAGGGTTTTTCATTCTGAAGATGTGAGGGTTTTGGGACAGGGGATGTTGCATGTGTACAGACTGGAAAGCCCTCTGAGACAAATTCTTTTTGTGATTCGTGACTAAAAACACTAAACTAATTGTGGCACTTTAATTGTTTGTATAATGGATCTTATCTATAGCAAGTTGTAAATTGGCTTATTTGATCAAATTGTACTTTCTTGTTGTTCTTTTGGCTTTGGCTGATCCATGATCAGCAATGTGCGGTATTCTGGGCGGAGAAAGGCGCTGATTACCTGGTTTTGTAAATACAACATAAACTGAAGGATAACGGTGAGTGCTATCTGTGCGTTTCCCGTGCCACTGATAACGCTACTTTTGCAAATGTACATACATGAGGCCCATGGTGTCGAATGAGAGGTTAGGCAGTCAGCACCGGTGGGACAGGACTCGGTCTTACTTGGCTTTCTTGCGGAGGAGCTTCTGGGACTCTGGGTAGTTCACTAAGATTTCTGCCAAGTCTTTCTTATCCAGGATGAACAGGTTGGCAAATCCGTGCACCTTCACGTTGGCGGTCCGTCGGTTCCCCCCTCCTCCTGCCAGCAAACTGAAAGAGAAAGAGGCGTCACTCCTCAGAAAAAAGTGTTTACTACTTTAAAGTGTAAGTCGCTTTGGATAAAAGCGTCAGCTAAATGACCTGTAATGTAATGGCAAACCGCCCCGGCTGCGAGTCAAAGTATCGCAGACAAGTTAAATGTGTAACTGTAACTGTGGGGGGGAGGGGTAGTAGTAGAGCGCTCTCTGTTCGCTGGTGGGAGAAACTGCCGTGCACGGTAAGAGGGCAAACGTAAACGTGAAGAAAAATGCTTATATATCAAGAGGGGAAATATGTCAAGAGGGACGAGGACGCAAAATTAGTTTTTCAGAAAAAATAAATAAATCTTTCTGTTGATGATATCTGATACATGTTCTGTATGTATGTGTATATTTGTATGTGGAGATTACCATATAGAACTAGAAGAACTTTACGCACAGCACGACATGCTTTGTAGATACAAACATGTCGGTGGTTCTATCTGATGGTGGTTCTATGTGATGGTGGTTCTATGTGAAGGAGGTTCTACCTGATGGAGGTTCTACCTGATGGTGGTTCTACCTGATGGTGGTTCTATGTGATGGTGGTTCTATCTGATGGTGGTTCTATCTGATGGTGGTTCTATCTGATGGTGGTTCTATGGGATGGTGGTTCTATGGGATGGTGGTTCTATGTGATGGTGGTTCTATGTGATGGTGGTTCTATGTGATGCTGGTTCTATGTGATGGTGGTTCTATGTGATGCTGGTTCTATGTGATGCTGGTTCTATGTGGTGGTGGTGGTCCCTGCAGTGGTCCTGCTGTGCGTCTGGTTTACTACTCACAGTTACTTGAATCATTCTGTCATATAGTCTCATGTATTATACATTGTTCATTCTGTACACATGACATCATTGTAGTCTGTCCATCAGGAGACGGATCCTCCTCTGACGTTCTCACTGAGGTTTCGTCCCTTTTTTCCCCCTTGGAAGGGTTTCTTCATTGTTTGGGGAGTTGTTCCTGTGCCGATGGAGGGTTTCGGGACAGAGGATGTCGTATGTGTACAGACTGTAAAGCCAAATGTGTAATTTGCAATTTCGGGCTATACAAAATAATATGAATTGAATTGAATTGAATGGACGGGGTCCAGCTTCCATCCAGGACCTGGTCCAACCCGACATCCCGACCCGCACTCTCCGCTCTGCATGTGATAAACTGCTTGTTCCTCCTCACTGAGAGCAAAACACTCCACTAGATCTCCACTCTTTGCTGTCCTGCTCCTAAATGGTGGAAGGAGGTCTCTGAAGACATCAGGACCACAGAGAGCCTTCACATCTTCAGACTAAAGACACACCTCTTCAGACTCTACCTCCACTAACACACTAACTAACTGCAGCACTTACATTGGACTTATAATGGTTCTTATCTACAGCAAGTTGTACATCGGCTTATTTGATGAAATCACACTTTCTTGTTTCTTGTTCTTCTGAGTTTGTGTCCTTATGGTTGAAATGTTCTTATTGTAAGTCAGATAAATGACATGTGATGTGATGTTTCGGGACAGAGGATGTCGTATGTGTAAAGCCCTCTGAGGCTAATTTGTAATTTGAAATTTTGGGCTATACAAAATAAAATGAATTGAATTGCTCCAAACTAACTTTTTGCCAGGTTGCACTGGTGCGCCTTACTTTTTTATTTAGGTGCACCCAAATTTTTCCTTGCGTTGCCTTGCGACGCCACAATTTCAAATTCATTTTTTATAACGCTCCATATACATTTATATACATTATGTAAATGATTTAAAACAAAAATAAGCTGTAGGTAAATGGGGAAAAGACTATGTGGGTCGATTTCTTTTCATTGTTCCTCATCTCAGCTCTGACGTAAAGGGTTCGCTGGTGTTGCAATTTCAAATGACAGAGCACGGAGCAGTGTAGGACCACAGCCAATCAGAGGCAAAGACCCGCTGCATCTCTGTCTCTGATTGGTTTAGACCACCATATGATCCAAACATCGGTGGATCATATGGTGGTCCAAAGGAGAACAAACGCTTTGTTCGTTGAGAGGCAGCTGATGCGAGGACAGGTGCACCGGTGCGACTAAGGTAACGTTTTGGTTGCACTTTAGAGCCCTGAAGAGTAATAATTCAATCTCAAGGCTGAGGAGGTTCCATCAGTACTGTCAATAAAACAAATAACAGCAAACTTGTATCCAAGCTCTTTTTTTCTATTGCATAGGATAGGAGCTATTTTAACTGTAACCTTAAGATATTACAGAATATGACCAAGCAGCTGAATGTCACCACACATCGTTCTCCTTCAGCGTGATGCTCCATAAAACACAACTAAATGTAAAGTTTATAATCACACAACAAAACCAAAGGAGCAAAGCAAGTTCAGTTTCTTTGTGTGAAGTGTGAAAGTGAAGTCAAAGTGTCCCTGTTCACGCTGTTGACCTTTAAAGAGGTTCTGGTTACACTCATTAAAGAAGCTAAACCGCTCTGACCTGATCTCTCCAAACACAGAACCAGATCTGATGGTAACAAACACCGTCTGCAGGTCTGGACCTCCGACCACCTGAACCTCCCCTTGTTTAATGATGTACATCTCCCTGCCGATCTCGCCCTGCAACACGCACACACACACACACACGCATTGGAACAATTAACATGAGAACAGCACCAGGTTAAAGTAACCACAAGAATACACTCACTATCAAAACCCAATAAAATACAGTGTACACACACACACGCAGGTACACAGGTGTGTTGCTCACCTTCTTACAGACAAAGTCTCCGGGCAGGTAGACGACTGACTTGAGCCTCGTCAGCAGGTCGAACACCATCTGTCTGTCACAGCCCTGAGAGACACAAAGACGCTGTTTAAGTTGATGGATTCTCCGTTTATTCATAGAACACCACACGCTGAGCGTCGGCTCTCCCACAGAGTGAGGCACTTAAAATGAGCCTATACATTTGACCAACACTTCATTTTTAACTTAACCACTTAGCTTTTCTGGAATATTTCGCCGTGCTTCTTGTCCAGCCCTCGCAGCAGTGGCGCTGTGAGATTTTGCGATTTAATTTTAATTAATTTGATTTTCTTTAACCCAAAATTGCAACTCTACCCAGAGGGATTTAAAATCTGTAACATGCGACATCCTCTGTCCCGAAACCCTCAAATAGGCACAGGAAATAAAAACAAAAATGACAAAAATCGCATTAATTTGAGCTGCTAATGGGACATTTCATCATGAACCACGTAGGCGTAACATGGCCCTGTTCACAGATGTTATGTTCATGTTTGTTTCATATGAAGATGTTTACCTGTATACGATATATAGTTGTTTGGTACCTGGAACAAGGCCACTTTGCTGACGATGGAGTAGTTGACGTCTACAGCCATGTCCAGCCTCATCTTAGCGGGAAGCTGCACTAGAAGCTCCTGTTCATCTGCAGAGGAGACATCACAAAGCTCTGAGTGCACCTGAACTCACCGCGAGACATTCAGGGACCTCTCTGAGTAGCTGCAGATCTCCCTGTTAAACAATATGATACTTCTCCTCACCTACAAGGCACTTGCTGGTGAGGCACCGTCGTATCTTAAAGAGCTTGTTGCCCTACAAGGAGATGCTAGTTACTTGTTCTTGGACCACTTAGGACACTTAGGACACAGTGTCTGTCTCTCCCATACATTATTTATTAATTATATACAGTATATATATATATACATTTTGGGGTGGCGTGATGGTTAGCACTGTTGCCTCACAGCAAGAAGGTCCTGGGTTCGATTCCGCCCAGGGGCCTTTCTGTGTGGAGTCTTCATGTTCTCCCCGTGTCTGCGTGGGTTCTCTCCGGGTTCTCCGGCTTCCTCCCACAGTCCAAAGACATGCTCTGGGGATCAGGTTAATTGGGGACTTTAAATTGCCCGTAGATGTGTGAATGTGAGTGTGAATGGTTGTGTGTCTCTGTGTTGGTCCTGCGATTGGCTGGCGACCAATCCAGGATGTACCCTGTCTATCGCCCGAAGTTGGCTGGGATGGACTCCAGCCCCCCCGCGACCCTGTGTGCAGGATAAGCGGTTTGACAATGGATGGATATATATATTTTGTGCACCGGAGATGGCTGTAACTGCTATGGCTCCATCTGCCGGTGGAGTTAGGAACCCCACCCCGAAACTCTGAGCATCCCCCCTCACACCTGAAACCCATCAGGGTCTGACGACCTGAAGGCCTTCATAAGGGCGGGAGACACACCACTGAGGGGGCGAGAGAGACGAGCTGCAGGTTGGACCCGCTGCAGAAGACCAGACCAATGCAGGAGAGACTGAGAAGACGGAGTGTTCTCTTGAGGGAGGTAGATTTCCGAAGACGAGGCATTATTTAAGTTTTACCGGCGAAGATCGACTGAAGCCTGAGTCACCCGTTTTTGACTACTGTTTCTGTTTAATGCGAAGGACGCGAATTAAACCTTTGTTTACATTTTGAACCTGGTGTCCTTGCACTACTTGAACTACCCCGGTGAGAGCGGCGGCGCCTCTCATGACATCACAAATATATATATATATATATTTACACATCTCATTAATTCACATCACTAATTCAGTTTCTTCAACTGAGTTGTTGTGCTTTCTCGCCACACAGGTTTCCATGGATCTTGGTTCTATCTGGATCTGTTTCCTGCCGTGGCCCTGCTGACACCTGCTGCTGCTATTATCATAATTATTATTATTATAAATATTAGTCACATTACTGTCATCATAATCCAACATTACTCGCACACGATAACTAAAGATTATCTGTTGAAAGTCCAAAAACAGCTGCCATCATTTTTGCTCCATTTCTATTGTGCTTATACACCTTCTCCCCTCGCTGTCTGTATGGTTACACATGTACACAAGAGAAGCCCTCTTACCCAGCATGCCCTGGATCTTCCAGGTGTAGTCGTACCAGGTCTTGATGCGGTTCTGGACCTGTCCGGGGATGTGGTAAGAGTTCATGTACTGAATGGTGCTGTCCATGCAGGCTCGGTAGTAGTTCTCTCCGGCGGTCGCAGCTCCGACCACATCTCTCATCTGAGATAAATCAATGAGGGCAATTAGGGAGAATAGACTCTTTCTCTATTGATCAGCTGCAGCTAAATAGCTTATGCATGTTAAGTAATAGTTTTTCATGTAAATTCAAACCACATTGCCTTTTAAGATCAAAGGGTGCCATTTTTAGTTTTATTATGTTATTATCTACCAAAGTTTTGCTACAAAACAAGTTTAATGACAAGAGGTAAAATGAAATACCAAAGTATGGTTAACATTTTGTACTAACTTCTGAA
This sequence comes from Gasterosteus nipponicus, assembly GCA_014132575.2. Lineage (NCBI taxonomy): Eukaryota > Metazoa > Chordata > Actinopteri > Perciformes > Gasterosteidae > Gasterosteus > Gasterosteus nipponicus. The sequence continues at coordinate 175,707 of BMAF01002325.1, forward strand.
TGTGCCTTCATGAATCTCATATCCTGCAATGATACTGTTCTCATGTAACACAGCGTTATCATGCTGTAATCATTCTGTTTTCATATCATAATGACGCTGTAATCATAATATAATCATACTTTCCCCGCCTTTTCACCTTATTGATATCATAATCAATATAAATGACAGACCTGCCCGATCATGATCGAAAAGGCAAAGACCCCAACGAAGTAGTTGATGAGCTGGAAGCAGATCTCAAAGACGGTGGTGGGGTCAGGAAGTCCTCCGATGGTGATCAATGTCTTCACCGCAAAGTAGTAACAGCGGATATAACTGTGGGGAGAACAAAGGTATAACGATATACACTAATACTAATTCAGATTAGATCTTCTCAACATGTCATTGTCTCAGTAGTCGTTTGAAGCTTCATCCTGAGGACAAGTCCTCGGGGCATAAATGATCATTGGTGTCACGTTGAGAGAATCCGACCTCTCAAGAAAGCGTTCCATTAAAGTTGTTTTCCTCATAGTTTAACTCATCCAAGTAAATCAAAACCGATTGTGTTCATCTTTGATCTCAACCAACATCCTTTCTCAAACATTCATAATAAATAAATGAGTTAAGCAGTTTGCAGACTTCTTCTCTGCTGACAATTGAACCATAATTTGAATTTATTGACACCCAGCTATTGTCCTTCAATCGGTGTTGATTGCACTGACTGGAATGTGTTTCTCGATGACCACAAGGATATTGACAGCATCTCTGATGCAAATAAATAAATCCTTAATAATAAACCTGGAGTGACAAGGGAGGTTAAAGCGACTATTAAAGAAAAAACTGCTTTTTCAGCGGCGATAATGATTAAAACTGCACAAGAGGATTTAAAAACTAGAATCAAAGGTTAGGGTTTATATAAGACTGTGTTGAAGGACATATGTCCAATAGTAACGCTTGTTTTGAAACAAAATGAAATCCATTCCTGGTTATGGGATCAGTAATCCCAGCTTGCCTGGTGATGGGATCAATGTAGTAAATGAAGCAAATCAGTTTTTTGCAAGGTTTGATGAATTGCCCGTCGGTCGTTCCGCCCACAACGACGACTACCCCCCCGTTATTCCGCCGGACCTTCTCGACCGGTCCGCAGAATATTGTCTGACGTGAAAACGGTCCATGAGGTAAAACAGGTTGGGGACCATTGCACTAGAGCTTCCTCGCTTTGCTTGCACTGAGTAGTTCTGCAGGACTGTAGTCCAGCCATTCAGATAAATGTTGAGGGGGGTCGACAGCAGTTAACAAGGCAGCAGGCCCTGATGGTGTCCATCCACGCACCCTGAAGGTCTGTGCTGACCTGGCCTCTAAACAGGAGGATGAATCCTTTGTCAGCTGGTGTAACGAAAGCTTCTTAAAACTAAACGTTGGAAAAACCAGAGTTGGTTATTGATTTAAGAAGGAAGAAGGCAGATGTCCCCCAAATCCATCTGGAAGTTAGACTGTAATATAACATGCTAACGCCGTTTTTAAAGAGGCTCAGTCAAGACTTTTCTTCTTGAGGAAGCTTGGATCTTTTTAAATCACCAGAAAGCATCTTCCTGTTTTTTATCAGGTGTCCTCTTCTATGATGTGCTCTGCTGGGCGTGCGGCACTAATACAGATGGCAAAAACAGGATCAATAGGCTGATCAGAAAGGCTGGTTAAGGGATTGTCCTTCCCCCGCACTCATAGAGGTCATACTGTTTAATGGAGCTCATTCAGTGAGAGACTCAGGATGCCCTCGTGATCTACTGAACCACTCACAAGATCTTCCATTCCAGCAGCGGTTCCATTTGTAAGTGAACACTTCTTTCTGATGTCATGCTTTTTGTTTGTTCTCTGAAATGTGTTTCCGGTCTGTTGTGCTCTCTGGACTGTGTCTATTGTCTGTATGAGTCTGTTGTTGTTTGCAGAATTTTGTGGTGGCAAATGAGTTTCCCCACTGGGGATTAATTCAATTGTCTAATCTAATCTCCCATCGGCTCACTGCTGCCATCTGGAGGCTGCCACAACCCCTCACAGTGACAGGACACCCTCAGACCTCCAGCTGTGTGTCTTCCTGCTGGTAGGAAGCATGAATCCCTATAATCCTAATAGTAATAACAAACTGGTTCTTACGCGTTTCCTTTCCCGTCGTAGACCCACTTGGTGGATCCGAGTCCTTCGTAGTCTGATCCCCAATAAAAGAGACAAGCGTTGATGTGCAGAGAGTAGAGCAGGTAAGTGGACGTCCGGATCACCCTAAAGAGTATATACAGATAGAGGATGAAAACATCTGCAATTCGAATGCAAATAAATATCAGCAATAAAGGTCAAAAACATCAGTAATCGTAACAGCTCAGCCCGCTGGCCTCTGCAGGTTAACATGACTCACCTGTAGATGTATGCTTTCTTCATCACAGCCTCCATCCGGTCATTGAACTCAAAGAACGCCATGTACTGAGAGAGGAGAGACGAGAAGATTTGCATGAACATCTGGATGAACCTCTAAAAGAAAATCTGTATGAATATATGCATGAACATCTTAATTAACATTGGAATCAACATCTGCATGAAAATAGCCATGAATATCTATATAATTATCTACATGAACATATATATGGACATCTGAATAAACAGCTGCATGAACGTCTAAAAGAAAATCTATATAAACATCTGCATTAACGTCTGCATGAATGTCTTTATGAAAATGTATATGAACATCTGCATGAATATAGCATGAACATCTTAATAAACATCTGAATGAACATCTGCATGACGAGAGAGAACCTGCTAACCTTCAGCAGCCGAGGGAACCTCAACAGAGAGTTGACTCCAGTGAAAACATAAAGTATCTCCATGGGGAACAAGCTGATGACGTCCATCTGAGATCAAGTGATTGTGTTTTGTCAATAACAAGAAATAAAGTAGAAAATATAACATTTAATAGTAAGAATAATAATAATAATACCTCAAATAAAAAAATACAAATTGATCATTTTGATAATTATATATTAATGAAACTACAGCTCTAATAAATATAAAGACATTACTGTGGTGACATCTCGGGATAACATTAGAATTCACTAAGTTTATAAAATCACTGAGGTCACATGACGTTGGTAATCAATGTTGTGTTTTTAAATACACATACGACGTGAGAACAAACTGCTTTTAGTTAGAACTCTGTCATGCTGCCCCCCCTCTCCGAATACAGCCCCTGAAGGGTGTTGATAGGGCAGGAGGTCAGGAATGGGACACTTTTTACCGTAGTTATTTCTGTTGGTTATCGGCGGCGGGGGCTAGCATTAGCACATGAGCATCACTGGTCTGGTTATTTAGGTGTCATTTAAAGTCGCATACTGAAGCATTTCTTCTGGCCAGGAATGAGAGCTGATGCGAGTAGTTTCTGTAAAACTTGGCTTCCTGCACCCTGCTGTTGGTGAACCATTTGAGCTTGTAATTGTTGACTGTGTTGGTTCGTTGCCTAGGACCAGGATTGGGAACCAATATTAGTTACAGTGATGTGTTTCCACTTGTTTTCCAAGGCCCCTGTGGAAAATCACTACGCCGGCCATCACTAAAGATTAAGTACTTTACCACCTTTGGACTGCCAAAGATGGTTAGGGGGACTCATTTTCTCTCAAAGGCTTAAGCAGACATTCCCACTGGCTAACGCTTACCATCCTGAGTCACAAGGTGCGCTTGAGCAGTGGCACCAGATTCAGTCAGTCAGTCAGTCACAAGGTGCTTGGCGCTGAAGTTGTTGCTGGAGTATCAGCAAAGACTGACGTGGAAAAGTTTTTCGCTATGTTGAGAACGTTTGCACCATGCGGCCATGTTGGCATGAAAAGCCCTTTCTAGTCCCAGCACCGCATGAAAAGAAGGCTTGATAAAGCTGCTGTTTTGCGACAGTTAAAGCCTTGTGATCGAGTGCTTGTTCTGCTGCCTGGGCCTGGTTCTGCGCGGGATTCGTACCTCTGAGCGCAGAAAGGATGTGCCACATTAACATGCTTAGTCCATATCCTGGCAGGGAGGTTGCCCAGGGGGTGCAGAAGGTAACGCTGTATCTGCTTCTTGTATTTGTGTGAAGACCATGTCTGACGATGGTCTGGCAGTGCCTCCTGATGGTCAGCAGTCTGGTGGGGGTTCTAATTCTAAGGTTCTGCCTGGTGTGAATTTCTACTTGTTGTACCTGCCTGAAAGGTCAGCGAACTGATGTGCAGAACCTTTTCGGCTCCTTTCCTATTCTGTTTGGTCATGTGCCGATGTGCACTAGTGCTTTGCAGCATGACACTAATGTTTGCAACGCTGCACCAAATTAAGGACTATGCCTTTGCCATGACTATGCCTGTCATATATCAAAGAGGAATTAGCTCTTAAATGCTTGAAAAATAAAAAGTTAATAAATGTTGTGAGGGAATCCGAACAACGAAGGGTTTTTTTCATGACCGTGGGTTTGCCGTAAATTTTTTTTTTTAACTTTATTGAGAATCTGGCACAACACAGCGACTTGCAAGTGGAGCAGCGTCTTAAATAAAGTGATGTGTGTCTTAATGCGGCTTTAGAAATGAACACAAAGGGATTCTGTATTTGCTCATAAAGCCTGAACGGGTCATTTGGCCAATGTTTTGATAACCCCGTCCGCCGTTCGCTGTCACTGGAAAATGGGTTCTCGTTTTATTTGTTGACGTTATAAAGCATGCACGAGCGATACATATGTCCCTCTATTGTTTTAGCGTTGCCATGCCTCTCTGAATATCGGCATGTTCCCATCATCCGAACGGCGGGTCACATGATCTGTAGGCACCTTCCCACCTTCTGACAAAGGAACCGGCCCCGACCACTAGAACCCGCTGTTCTGAAAGGGGAACCTTCCACTGACCCCTCTTCGCCCTCAGCGTCATTATTTTCTGGTCGCACCTTAAATCTCTCAGTGGTCATGTAGTTCTCCCTCATGTCCTTCTTATCGCTCTGAAAGGGTCCGGAAATACGACACAAACACATGTTTTTAATATAGATACATTATATGGATGTTTTAATAATCAAAACATGTTGTTATAAACAAACATGTTGTTATGATAAACAGACAGTTCTAATGATAAAAACAGTCTGATGATGTTATAAAAAACAGATGTTTTTACAACAGACAGATGTTACTAAATTACATTTGTATATTATTTTAATATCATGCTCACCACAATGTCTCCTCCTCGAACAAACTGAAGGCGGGGCTGCATCAGCAGGATGTCGGTGATGTAGATCAGGTCACAGGTGTAGTCCACCAGGAGCCACAGGTGAAGGTTCTCGGGGGTCTGGTATGGAAAGGCCCAGCGGACGGGAATCAACCACACGTTCCAGTTCCAGGCCGCCACCACACAGAAGAGCCAGACCACGTAGATCAGATCTACAAGAAGTACTTTTACTAGTAATGTAGGTGTGAGCTACTTGTATTCAAACACTGTTTTTAGGTATTTGTAGTTCACTTTATACTTTGACTCTATGTACCTGTGAAGTATTAGTAGTTCACTTTGACTAGCACTCAGCACCCTAACAAAACCGGTAGAGAACCGAGCCAGAACCAACTTCTAACAGGGATATTGAGTACTTATCAAAAGCAAAGACATGAAAGCTTCACATTGTTGGAAACATTAGAGTCTTGTCTACAAATTGCACCGATCCGTTTGAAAACGGCCCACTGAAGAGTTACTCACGTCAACGCTGAAGACGCTGATGTGGGTAAATGGACTATACTTGTGTAACGCTTTTCTAGTCTCCCAACCACTCAAAGCACTTCATGTCATCGTTCACCCATTCACACCATTCATAACCTGATGACACGAGCCACCATACACAGTGGTGCCTGTATCACTACTCTTGCCAAACCACAACAAAAGTAGTCATCAAACATGCTGCATGGGGCCAAAAAAGCCTCATGGTGGAATGGGATTTATATTCCACTTTATACTTCTACTGGGTTCGTGAGGTATTACTACTCAGAGAACATATAGTTTATACTAAATTAATTTGACATATTCTGATCAGAAATTACTATTATTATTATTGCTCAAATAATGATTATTACCAGAAGAATATAAAGTCATTAAAATCAGTTCCTCCTCTAATGAACATGAATGAAAAAGTAATGACAATGTATGTTATTATGCATCATGAGTACTTTTTTTTTTGTACTTTAAGTATATTTTGATGGTCTTTTTATTTTTGTTTTGAAAGCATGACATTTACTTCTTTTACTGCAGTAAAAATCTTCCTATTTCATATGACAATATTTGTTTGTTATCAGTCGGTTAATACATCAAATATAGGATTATCTTTAAAGAGGACAGTTGGACAGACAAAGGATAGAATAGACTTGTATTCACACCAGAACAGAACAAACACATGAATATGATTCAAATGTAAATAAATGTCTACTTTCTTCTGTGCGCTCACCAGTGAACGGGTCAATGCTGGAAGGGAAGTGGAACTTCATCAGGACTCTGGCCCAGTCCAGCATCCGGGGGAGACCGGTAAGTCTAGGAATCTTCACTGGGCGTCCCAGAAGTTGAAAGGGGAGAATAAAATCCTCTTCTTCCTCTCGTACTGCTGGCGGGGGGTCATCTTTTTTCTCTTCTGGAGGAGGAGGAGGAGGAGGAGGAGGAGCTTTGCTCTGGGCTACAGTAAGAATCAATAGCATAATGTTTGCGTGAAAACAAGACAAAGACACAAAACAATGAAGATGAAGACAACATGAAGTCAAAGACACAGCAACATAAAGACAAAGACGAGACAACATACACCTACAGGCTGGAATTTCTTCCTCAGACTCGTCCTGGTCCACCAAACGCTCTTTCTGCCGCTGCGTCCGACCTTTAAACAGCTCAACGAGGTTGCTGAGACGTTCCTGGACTACCAGGCTGCCTGCTGACAGAAGACTCTTTCTATGGGACAATAGCAGGACAGTAAACATGGAGGACAGAGGATGGATGTGGAGGAAAAAGTGTGTGTGTGGTTTCTCTCACTCATCGTCTGCAGTAAGCAGGTCTCCATCCCTGAACCAGGTCTTCAGTTCATCACCGTTCTCATCGGCAGCACTGAGAGGACATAAAGACAACAACAGGGACAAAGGTAATGAAACAAGAAACCACAAGAGGACATGAAGACAACAACATGGACAACATACCATAAAGCAGAGTATGCTCACAACCATCACGACTCAAGGATGTCCCCTAAGTGTCTCTAACCTGGGTTATTTTGCCTCTACCCTAGTGTCTCTAGCTATGTGTCTCTAGCCATCTGTCTCTACCCTAGTGTCTCTAGCCTTGTGTCTCTAGCTATGTGTCTCTAGCTATGTGTCTCTAGCCTAGGTTATTTTGCCTTGTGTCTCTAGCTATGTGTCTCTAGCTATGTGTCTCTAGCCATCTGTCTCTAGCCTTGGCCGTTTCTCAATATGCGTTCTTGTGTGGACTTTTGTTCTCGTGGACTCGTGAAACGTCATCAGTCACAGCCCGAGTACTGTTCCAATTCTCAAGTCCGCATCTGGCCGAGAACGGTCATAATACCCGGATGTGACTCGCCCCGCCCATTTTACCGGGCATGCATCGAAGCAGGCTCGTCTGTTCTTGTGAGAGACATATATCCCAGAATGCATTTCACCTCAGCAAGCTGCGATGGCAGATGAGATACTTGCGTGCGTAAACAAAGACCGCCTACTGTGGGGACGTCATCAAGTCAGCTGCTGTTCCAATTGCGGAAATGTCCGTTCTCCGTTCTCCCGTACCCGTGAGTCAGGACTCCCGAGTCTGTCTCCCGAGTCGAGTATTCTCGTCTTAGGTATTGAGAAACGGCTCTTGTGTCTCTAGCTATGTGTCTCTAGCTATGTGTCTCTAGCCATCTGTCTCTAGCCTTGTGTCTCTAGCTATGTGTCTCTAGAAGCCATGTGTCTCTTGTGTCTCTAGGTTATTTTGCCATCTGTCTCTAGCCATGTGTCTCTAGCCATGTGTCTCTAGCCATGTGTCTCTAGCCTAGGTTATTTTGCCATCTGTCTCTAGCCATGTGTCTCTAGCCATGTGTCTCTAGCCTAGGTTATTTTGCCTTGTGTCTCTAGCCTTGTGTCTCTAGCCCTGTGTCTCTAGCCCAAGTTCTTTAGCCTTGTGTTTCTAGCCTGGTTTCTCTAGCGCCCCCTTCAGGGCAATCAGCTATAACTGAAGAATTGTTTGTTACCTCAGCTTGGACAGCGGTGCACTGCACTCTGGCTCGTGGGTTGTGATCATTTTAGGGATCTTCAGGCCTTTTTCCTTCCTCTCCTCCCGATCCACATCCTCCATCTTCAGCTCCGGAGCTTCACCCACACTTCCACCACAGCGGCCTGAGGGACGGAGCAGCAGGCACAGCAGAGTCTCAAAGTAACTGACATCAGAACATCACATAGCAAAAACAACGTTAATGATACACAAAGGCTGGAAAATAATAGTCCTATTAATTATCTAAATATAAAATGGTGAGCTGATTAACAGCTTGCAGGAATTGATTTTCATCAAATCTCAATGCCGGCCTGTTGACCCCACCTACGGTGATTGAGGCCTGAGGTGAGGTCAGCAGGCGGCTCGGAGCAGTGCATGGTGGGAGTGATCAGGAAGAGGATTAAGGTGATTGGTTTGGCACTTTAGAAGTTTGTATCTACGGGTGTCTAACTTTCTCTGAGGGTTTGCTAGAGGAGGGCGGGGTTAAGGCTGCTGAGGATCATGGGAGTTGGAGTCGGTGCATGTGAAGCGCCTGGCGATGCTAATGCAGCACTGCGATAGCTCCTGGGTCAGCTGCAGCAGCTCCGGTGGCAGGCTCAGCTTAGGAGCAGCGAGGTTGTGGTCATGCATCAGCTTCCTGCAGCTCTCCAGACACTCAGCGGCGTGCGGGAATCGAAGCACAAAGCTCTTTATCGGAAAAAACATGTCGGGAACTGGACAGAGAAACAGTCAGAGTCAAAGAACTGTGAGTTCCAGGAGGGGAAATTAGTTAATGGGAGGAGACCAGGAAGATCTAAAATATGAAGTCCTTCCATAACACACAAGAAAATCATCATCATTAAACTAACATACTGATTCATTTAATAATTTAACCAAATCTGTCCTGCTCCTAGTAACCGATCAGCTGTCGATCAACAAATCGACAGCCACTGATAGCATTATTACAGTAATACAAGGAGCATCTGAGCATCTCATTATTATTATACACCGTTTATTAAATGACTTTACTTATGACTGTTCACATTCTAGGAGTTGACATTTGACCTGTTTGCCCTAGTTGACCCTTGACACCAGTGAGCGCTGTTGTTAAATATAATATTTGAAGTTAGTAAGAGACGTTGAGAGGCTGATTTGTGAAAGTAAGAATGGAAACTGGAAGCTCACTATGTTGTCACTTTAGCGATAATTATATTAATATTGCTGTTGTGTTGTTCTCTTACCTCCACAACCTCCTTCTGCTGCATCATCCTGAGAGAAGAGCAGAAACCAAACACATTAAAAATCTCATCTAACCTTTTGATCGTAGTGAATAAAACATCATTCACACCAAACGTTCAGTTCTTCACATAAAACCATTAAAAGGCAAAAGAAAGGAACCTTTAAAAACATTGAGAGCATTGATTGAACCGGTGGCTGCCCGCATCCAGTTCTAAACACTGGTGCTCACGTACCATGCTGTGAATGGATGGGGTCCAGCTTACATCCAGGACCTGGTCTAACCCGACATCTCGACCCGCACTCTCCGCTCTGCATCTGATAAACTGCTTGTTCCTCCTCACTGAGAGCAAAACACTCCACTAGATCTCCACTCTTTGCTGTCCTGCTCCTAAATGGTGGAAGGAGGTCTCTGAAGACATCAGGACCACAGAGAGCCTTCACATCTTCAGACTAAAGACACACCTCTTCAGACTCTACCTCCACTAACACACTAACTAACTGTAGCACTTACATTGGACTTATAATGGTTCTTATCTACAGCAAGTTGTAAATTGGCTCATTTGAGGACATTGCACTTTCTTGTTCATCTGAGTCTGTATCCTTATGGTTGAAATGAACTTATTGTAAGTCGCTTTGGATGAAAGCGTCAGCTAAATGACATGTAATGTAATGAATCAGTACCTGCGCCGCCTTCTGAGTGAGAAGAGGACGTATTCTCCTGATGTTGTGGAGCGTGTATCTACAGAATCGTGTTGTCAGTGATGTCGGCTGTCGAGTGTCACGCCGAGGTTCCTAGCAGTCAAAGTGGGCGTTAACACGGAGTTGCCAAAGTTGACCACCAAGTCCCATTTCCCAGAAAGAGAAGTATTTCAGTCTTGTCGGGGTTGATTTTCAGATGATGAGCGGACATCCACTGAGATATCAGTCACACAGGCAGAGATCGGTGCCACCACTTGGGCGTCCAAGTGAGGGAAGGAGAGAATTAGTTGGGTGTCATCGGCATAGCTGTGGTAGGAGAAGCCATGCGAGCGAATTACCTTCTCAACAGAAGAGGAGGGGACCCAGGACGGAACCCTGAGGAACTCCAGTAGTAAGAGGACAAGGTTCCGACACAGATCCTATCCAGGTTACCCGGTAGGTGCGTCCGTCGAGGTAGGACGAGAGAGCAGAGTCTGAGACACCAAGTTACTGAAGGGAGGAAATAAGGATCTGGTGGTTGACTGTGTCAAATGCAGCAGAGAGGTCCAGAAGGACGAGGACAGAGGAGAGAGAGGAGCTCTAGTAGTGTGGAGTTGCTCTGAGACAGCAAGGAGAGCAGTCTCTGTGGAGCCTTGAAGCCTGACTGGTGGGGGTCAAGGAGGTTGTTATGGTGGAGATAGGAGGAGAGTTGGTTAAAGATCACACGTTCAAGAGTTTTGGACAGAAAAGGAAGAAGAGACCGGACTGTAGTTGTTTTCTTCAGAAGAGTTGAGGGTGGGTTTCTTCAGGAGAGGCTTAACTCTTCTCCTTCAGAGAATTGGGAAAACAGCCAGATAACAGAGCATTATTGATGAGACAGGCGAGGAAAGGAAGAAGGTCAGGAGCGAACCTTCGTCGTCTGCAAACTTGACAATGGTATTAGAACCGTGTACAGGTGTGCAGTCATAAGTGAAGAGGGAGTAGAGGAGAGGACTTAGCACACAGCCCTGTGGCATGCCGGTGTTCAGGATGAGGGTTGAGGAGGTGTGGTTCTCTACCCTAACAGACTGGGGTCTGTTGGATAGGAAGTCCAGTATCCAGTTACAAGTTACAGAGGGAAGTGTTGATACCCAGGTGAGTTTCGAGATTAGTTTGGAGGGGATGACAGTGGTGAAATGCTGAACTGAAGTCTATGAACAGCATCCTCACATAGCTGTTGTTATTGTCCAGGTGAGAAAGGGCAGAGTGTAATGCCGTGGAGATGGCATCCTCCGTACTCCTGTTCTTGCGGTAGGCGAATTGGAAGGGGTCCAGTGTGGGTGGTAAGCAGGTTTTGAGGTGAGCCAGGACCAGCCTCTCGAAGCACTTCATGATGGTTTGAGTGAGTGCAACTGGGCGGAAGTCATTTAGGCTCACTGCGGTGGAGTGCTTTGGCACTGGCACGATAGAGGTGGTTTTAAAGCACGTGGGGACAGTAGCTTGGGCTAGTGACGGGTTGAATATGTCATTCAGGACCTCAGCTAGCTGCCCAGCACAGGCCCTGAGCACGCGTCCGGGGACGCCATCAGGGCCAGCAGCCTTACGTGCATTAATCCTGCTCAGTGCAGCACACACGTCGGTGGAGGAGAGTGTGAGGGGCTGGTGGTCTGAAGTGAGCACAGCCTCGATGATGGCGGCCTCCTGGTTGTTCCTGTCGAAGCGTGCATAAAAGCTGTTAAGCTGGTCAGGGAAGGAGGCATCATTGTTTTGGGGGGTGGTGTTGGTGGGTTTGTAGTCTGTTATGGCCTGGATGCCGTGCCACATGCGACGGGGGTCGGAGTTGTTCTTGAAGTGTTCCTCAATCCTTAGCTTGTGGCTGTGCTTGGCCTGCTTAATGCCCTGTAGGCTTGAACATCACCTGACCTGAAAGCGGTGTCTCGTGCCTTCAGCAGTAGGCGGACCTCTTTGTTCATCCATGGCTTCTGGTTGGGGAAGGTGGTGATTCGTTTAAGTGTGGTGACACTGTTGATGTTGGTGTTGATGAAGTCCAGAACGGAAGAGGCATAGGAATCAATGTCCGTGTGGGAGTCCTATGTGGACTGAGTGGCAAACACACTCCAGTCCGTGTGTTCGAACCGAAGCTGTAGTGCAGAGTCTGCTCTCTCTGGCCACGTGAAGAAAACAACGAGCGCACATTCTTGGTCATTACCTTACGGGAGTCAGCCTGGGTTGCTTTGGAAGGAAATGAAATCCGTCTGTTAGTAAGCAAGAGTTGCTAAACCCCATTACCATTAGTTTCGGTCATCCCCCGCGGTAGACCGTGCATGTGAGACATGACGTAATTTTTTTATCGATGGCACGCAATCGACTGGTACTGCCTTGGAGATTGACTGGTCGATCGCGATTGACATATTGAGCACCCCTGTTATAGAGAGTGGGAGAGAGTAAGAAATGAAGAAGTGGTCAGACACATGAAGTGTAGTTACAGAGATGTTAGTGGTAGAGTAGTTTCTAGTGAAGATGTAGTCAAGGTGATTTCCGGCTTTGTGAGTAGGAGGAGAGGGACTGAGTGAGCGAAAGAAGAAAGCAGGTGTAAGAGGTGTGATAACTTCTCTGTCTGCATGTTGAAGTCACCCAGGAGGATGAGCGGAGGGCCATGGACAGGGAAGTTGGACAGGAGAATGTCCAGTTCTTCCAAGAAATGACCCAAGGAGCCTGGCGGACGGTAAAGGACAATGATATTTAATTGTACCGGGTGATTAACTGTTACAGCATGGAATTGGAAAGACAGTGGGGTGGATGGTGGAAGAGGGTAGAGAGAAAAGTTCCATTTGGCTGAAATGAGTAGACCTGTGCCACCACCCCTACCAGTGGTCTGGGTGCTTGGCCTAAGGAGAAGGCGGAGGAGAGAGCGGCTGGGGTGGATGTGTTCTCAGGTGTGATCCAGGTCTCTGTGAGAGCGAGGAAGTCAAGCGACTGCTGGATAGCAAAGCCGGAGATGAAGTCTGCCTTGCGAGTAGCTGACTGGCAGTTCTAGAGGCCTCAAGTGACAAGGTGTGGGACATGTGTGGAGCGGGTGGCATAGATGAGAGAGAAATAACCATAGAGAGCAGATATAGCCCGAGGCGTGTAGTATCTGCGGGAGATAAAAGAGATTCGAACAGGTACGCGTAAAGGGGTCAAACACATAATTAAAACTAGAAGAAGGCGCCGCATTCAGCTGCCCCGAAGACCCCACGAAAGACTCCTTTGTCTTGGTTCTGCTCGTCTTGACTCCCACGAAAGACTCCTTTGTCTTGGTTCTGCTCGTCTTGACTCCCACGAAAGACTCCTTTGTCTTGGTTCTGCTCGTCTTTGTGCAAGGTTATGCAAACGCTGAAGCTAACGTGTTTTTGTTGAAGACGACCCAGAGAGTCACGTCTATTTATTTATTTGTTTATTTATTTATCATAGACTTTATTGCCCCATGCATCGACACTGCTGCTTTTCATCGCGGACACATTTGTCCCGTATTTTCCTCCACAAGTTTGTTCCTCTCGACCGGCAAAGCAGCGTTAGCTGCGATCTCCCTCTGTGAATCCAAATCGCTTATACAACCCGCCAATGACGGCTTGTAGAAGTGCTCATATATACGCATTTATTCCGACAAAAGTTCTTCAATCTGATCCGTTCTCTTGTAAACTTTCTTCATTTTAATAATGGTGGTATCGTGCTATGAAAGCGGAAATGTGAGACTCCGTAAAGGATGTAGTTAGCGGACCAATCGCAGCCTGGTGCGCTGCAGGAAAATGGCTCGACACACGCAAGGACGCAAGGAGGTGTGAAAAGGCACGCAATGGACACACAAGGGGGTCATGCGTCTGCGTCGCTCTGAAAATGCAGAAGCATAAACTAGGCTTTAGATCAGGTCAAACCTAGCAAAGTTAGGAGGGCACGCTAGCAGTTAACTTAACAGTAGAATCTAGAACAACATGAACCTGATGAACCTGATAAAGCTGACAGAGCTGAAGAAGTGAAGTGAAGAAGCTGGAAAAGTGACAAAGCTGGAGAACATAACAGAGCTAGGACTCCATCACCTGATCTGTGGGGGAGGTTACCGGCGCTTGTGGCTCGGGTTGCTGGGTGATGGTCTGGTGGTCTGGACTGTCCAGGTCTCTCCTCTCTGATGCCGGTTCCACTTGTGTTGATGACAGAGTTTCATCAGCTGGACAGACGTCCATCAGGCTCCTGGAGGAGAAGGGCAAAGGTCACGCATGAAAGAGAAGAACAATGCTCCTTATTGGTCTCACATTAACAAGACATTTTTGCTGTACCACTGGTGGTTTCTGGTGGAATATTGGCAAGGCAATTTTATTTGTATAGCACTTTTCATACACAAGGCAGACTCAAAGTGCTTCACATGATAACATTTCATACAATAAAGTGAAATAAAATGCAGGAATTAAAAGACAATTAAAAACAGCAAATAAAATTATAAATTAAAATCTTATTTAAATTGTTTAATTAAAAGCAGAGGTTAAAAGTGCAATGTAGGTAAAATTTAGCAGAAGGCGAAGCTGAACATAAAGTTTTCAGTCTTGTTTTAAACGTGGTCAGAGTCGGGGCAAGTCTTAAATCTTCAGGAAGTTTATTCCAGCTGTTTGTTGCGTAGTAACTAAATGATGCTTTCCCATGATTTGTATTTACTCTGGGAATCACTAACAGATGGTGTCAGAAGATCTTAGTGATCTTGAAGGCTCATGTAGTGGAAGCATATCAGTGATATACTTTGGCCCTAAACCATGTAGTGATTTATATGTGAGCAGTAGGATTTTGAAATTAATTCTCTGACATACTGGGAGCCAATGTAAGGATTTAAGAATTGGTGTAATGTGCTCACATTTTTTGGGCTTTGTTAGTCTAGCCTACTAGTTATAAAGGCATGTACAAGTGTTTCTAAGTCTTGAGCTGACATGAGCCCTGTCGTGTTACATTTTTGAGGTGGTAGTAGGCCGATTTTGTTACTGATTTGATGTGACTCTCCAAGTGTAAATCTGAATCCATAATAACCCCCAGATTTCTGGCTTCATTTGATGTTTTCAGGGACAGAGAGTGAAGGTGTTGGGTTACTTTAAACCTTTCTTTTTTAGCACCAAATACAATGATCTCAGTTTTGTCTTCATTTAGTTGTAGGAAATTTTGACACATCCAGTCTTTGATTTGCTCAATGCACTGGCACAGAAGATCTATGGGGCGATATTGAAAGCTAGATGAACATTTAGAGGAGAAGAAGTAGAAGATTAAGACTCAGTTTGCTTCTTTAGCTGAAACTATTTTATTTAACTTTCCCCATCCATGCCTTCATGTCCTATATTTCTGAAAAAGCCCTTTGACAACTGCTCTAATGTTCTTTTTTAGATGAATAAATCACTTTTTTATTGTCGCAATAGAAATGTATTATATGAATCTTTTTATATTTATTTTAGTGTGAGGATTAACAGGATAATACAAACAAACGAGCACGCACACACCGCTCTGAGGAGATATGAGTTGTAGGCTGGAGGTGGTATTCAAGGTGGAGGACATGGGTGGGGTCTGAAGTAATCTTCTGGGCCTGTCTGATGATGGTTCCATCAAAGACAGGATGCTGTCTGACCCACATAACTTTCATGGCTTTGTGTTAGCCTGGTGATCTGGGCTTTCAGCTTCACACCGAGGTCACCAAACCGCAGGATGCTCTCAACTATGGCGTGGTAGAAGAGGAACAACACTTTCTTAGCGTACGGAGAAAGTAGCCGATGATGGACCCTAGAGCAGACATTTTACACCTGAACACTCCATGTCAGTTTGTTGTCGATGTGTATGCCCAGGTATCTGTAAGAGTCGACTTGTTCCGCTCATGGATAACCATGGGCCTTGGGGTCGAATACCATCTCTTTCGTTTTTTTTGACATTGAGGATGAAGTGTTTGTCGCATCACTCAACAAAAATTCTGAATCTTGTGCTTGTATACAGCTGTATCTGATGTATCAGACATGCGACCCAGGATGGCTGTATCATTAGAGAACTTTATCATATAATTGTTAGCAGTACTGCAGGTACATTCATTAGTGTACTGTACAGGGAGAACAGGATTGACGCACCCTTGGGGGGCGCCGGTGTTGATGGTCAAGGATTCAGACAAGGTCCTGTTCACCCTGACCTGCTGGGTACGGTTGGTGATGACATTAAGTTGGGGTAAAGACTTCACCAACAACGTACATCCTCTGGGAACCATAAATGAGTTGTTCTATGCCGCTCCATGTAGATGTCTCATAGGTTTCATAAGATTAATGTCCCTGTGGTTTATCAATTGTAAGGGAATATGTTGATATGGTATGAGAATATCTCCCGCCTGGACTACTGCAACTACTATTGGCAGGTCTCCCTGCTACCGCCATTCCACCTCTGCAGCTCATCCAGAATGCAGCAGCTCCACTGGTCTTTAACCCTCCGAAGTTCTCCCACACTCCTCCACTCTCTTCACTGGTACCGGTGGCTCATCCAGTTCTAAACACTGGTGCTCACGTACCATGCTGTGAATGGATGGGGTCCAGCTTACATCCATGACACGGTCCAACCCGACATCCCGACCCGCACTCTCCGCTCTGCATCTGATAAACTGCTTGTTCCTCCTCACTGAGAGCAAAACACTCGACTAGATCACCACTCTTTGCTGTCCTGCTCCTAAATGGTGGAACAAGCTCTCTGATGACACCAGGACCACAGAGAGCCTTCACATTTTCCGCCTCTTCAGACACACCTCTTCAGACTCTATCTCGACTAAACTACTTGTAATGCCACTTATCTATACCAAATTGTAAATTGGCTTATTTGAGGAAATTGCCCTTCTTGCTCTTCTGAGTTTTGTATCCTTATGGTTGAAATGTACTTATTGTAAGTCGCTTTGGATAAAAGCGTCAGCTAAATGACATGTAATGTAATGTAAATGTAATGTTGACTTGCCAGATTACCAAAGTTGATATGATTCAACCTCTGATGGTCAAATGCAATCAGAGTCATGAGACAATGGGAGCTCAAAGATCTGGTCTATCCCATATCGATCATCTTGTCGACAGTGCTACAGGCTATTTGAGAATGGCGCTGGATGCTATTGCTCCTCTAGAAAGGAGAATGGTAACTAGTTTGCTCATTGGTATAACGCTCAAACCCAGAATTTAAAGCAAACCGTGCGGAAACTTTAATTTGGAAGAATTTGAGCTAGTTTGGCGAGACAGCCTTAAAGCATGTAATAAGGGTCTCTGTTATGCAATAGCATCTTGTTACTCATCATTATTAGCGAAAAAAATAAAAGCCCCCCGAGGTGTCTCCTCAGCACTGAATCCAGACTGACAAGAGTCACAGCTCTGTCGAGCGGTGTATTCCTTTGGACCTCAGTAGTAACGACTTCATGAACTTCTTTAATGAAGATTGTGACTATCAAAGAGAAAATTGATGGTCTCCTGCTGTCAACCAGTGCCGACCCGTCCTCGGAAATAGGAACCTTGGATGCAGGTGTGGGCCCCTGATACCTGCTTGGATGGCTTCTCTTCCATCAACCTCGATCAACTGACTTCTACAATTTATAAGGCTAAATGTTCTACTTGTCTTTCAGCACGTCTTTACTGGACATTAACAAAGTGTCTTTTTTACAGCACGTACCACAGTCCTTCAAGATAGCTGTAATAAAACCCCTTCTTAAGAAACCTACTCTTGCTCCAGAGGTATTGGCTAACTATAGACCTATCTCTAATCTTCCCTTCTTCTCCGTTCCAAATCAGTTATGTGACTTTCTACTTTCTTTGTTTGAGGATTTTCAGTCATGATTTTGAGAAGCACAGAAAGAACACTGGTGAAAGTTACGAATGACCTTCTACTTGGAGATGGACTTACTCTGGATCATCCTCATTTTCCTCTTCGAGGATGTTGGGCAGTCTGTTGAGAACAGAAAACAACACAGTGTCTCTGAGTGAACCTTTAGTGTAAATGTTACTGTTATTAAGACTCAGCCAAAAAATAATCAACCTACATCACGAGATACCTCAGCTTTTTGTCAAAAATGTTTGGTATACCACATGTGTACGTGACTTACTGCTCGTTGGACTCTGGCAGCGTTTCCATGGTGATATTAGCCGAATGCTCCACCCCGAGCTGTTGGGCTGCCTCCTCTGCGGCCTTCCTGGCCATCTCCTCTGCCACGCGGGCTGCCTCCAGCAGACGCTCCTGCTGCAGTCTGTACAACAGTGAGGTCTCAGATAGAGGTACAAAGCCATGGTGTTGTCCCCGAACATTGTGCGAGGGGTCAGTAACCTGTCTTCCATGTGGGCTAGAACTTGGTCTCCAGCCTCCTTCTTCATGCTGTCCATGGGTGGAGAGCTTCGATCCACCTGTGTCAACGGTGTATCTGCTGCCTGCAACCAACCAAGAGAGACAAGTAACACTTCAGTTTGAGTATTTGTTTATTTATTTAGTTACTGGATCACCATTAGCTGATGCCTTCCTGGTGTCCAGAGACAGGACAAAAAGCAATACGTACAAAACGTGCAGAACATGACGTGAAACAGTTAAAAATATTACAAACAGAATAAAAATAAATAATAATAACAACCAATAATACAGTCTAATACATAATACAGTGGAGGACTGGGAGTTGAGGATACACTGGATCTATTGTCCAGTGCATCTGTAATTTACAAAGAGGGATCAGTTAAAATCAAAAGCAATGGAAAACGTCAATGACCTTTTTTTTTTAAAATAAAAGAATATTACCTTTATGAGGAGGTAGTAAAGTCCAAGCATTGATTGCACAAAAGATAAATTTACGTCTGAGGAGGTTTGTTCTTGGGGTAGGAGGTATCATGTGATCTAAGCATTCCTTGAGTAATGGTTACGACTATTACATGGATATTCTAACTGATTGAAGAAATATTCAGAAATTTCTGAAAAACAGTACTGAATATAGATGCCATTGTCACCATGGTAACCAATCAGTCCTTGTACCAACATTGTATGATAGTACTCATACCAGTACCCTCTAAAGTACCATAGTATTATGTTTATGTAGGTTTTGTGCTCAGAGTCGGCGTTTACTTACCACATCTTCCCTCTGATTGGTCCCTTTATCCTCATCCTCCTGTCCCATGTCCTCCAGCACCAGGTCCGTCTTATTCTGTACAATGTTGACTGAATGCCACACGTCAGAAGAGCATGATCTCTATTATATATATACACACACAGAAACATGCATATACACAAACAGTTTCTTGCAGAAGTATTCACCCCCCTTGGACTTTTTCCTATTCGATCAACACAACATGCATAATGATTCCAAGGTGCAGAATACTTTTTATTGTGACACCAACAATAATGAGAACAAAAAAGTTGACATCCGTTGGATGAACAAGTATTCAGTAATGCTCTCTAACACAGAACATGTGTATTTACACTGAAATTAAATTGCAGGTGGAACCTGTCTGCTGATTACGTAACTTGTGAATGCAAATGGTGGCACCACTTTACAGTAAAGGGAGTGAATACATATGGACTCAACACTTTTGAATTAAAATGACATCAAATCCAAATGAAATTAACTTGAATCTGTGGTTCTTGTAGAAAAGTCCTTGTGGGGTGAATACTTATGTCATTATAAAAAAAACAACGATATGCAAACACAAGGTTTCCAATGCAGACTGACAGACAATAACTGACAGGTTTGGACATTTGATGATTGTGATAGATGGATTGATTGACTGATTCTTGAGTGATTTCTTTTCACAACGTACTTATGTTACAAACCAACAGTACGAACAAAACACTAATAAATATTCCCCCACAGCTTATTTATTTGAATAAAAATACAGCAAAAAGATTTGGTGAGTGCATATTTTTATTTGCTGCCTTTATATCATCAGCAAAATACCTTAAAAAAGCAACTATATACAGAGTCCGATTCCATATATAACTTGTGTTATGTTCAAGGTTTGAATCATCTTTGGTTAAAAACAATTTCTCCAGATCTTTTTTATTATTGGATAAAACCGACCGTTCTGGGAGTAACACATATTTAGATTAATGAATTTTCATTCAGTCAGTGTCTGTCCCTCAGTCCATCTGTCCTTTAGTGTGACTGTCCTTCAGTTAGTGTCTGTCCTTCAGTCTCCACCTCCATTAGTGTGTCTGTCCTTCACTTGGTATCTGTCCTTTAGTTGGCATGTCCTTCTCTCAGTGTCTGTCATTCAGTGTCTGTTAGTGTAAAAAACTCCTGCTCTTCCTTCTCCTTTTATTTTAAAGATTTCCCTGAAACAGAAGGAGAAGAGCAGTGCGGTTAGAGTCCTGCTCATCACTGACACCTACAACTGCTAATCAATACACAGCAAGCAAAGCCCATCAATAAACCAATCTCTCAATCAATCCATCAATACATCAATCCATCATATGTTTGTGCACCTGGCCCGCACCCAACTGGGATGTCACAGTTTATTGACACACACACATGATAAGTTTATATAAATATGGTTAAATAACAAGATGATCTCTTTTTTTTGTCCTTGTTTGAATTTTTTTACATTTTCTTGTTTATTTGTAAAAAATTAAATCAAATGTGTGTATGCATACACGGAATGCGTAAGTATACATGACCAAAAAAGCAGATTCTGATTCCGATTGTAAAGAAACAATAGTTCAAGTTAGGGTCATGATTGATTTACCGAAACCATTTTATTTGTTTCAGTAAATCATTCAGTTTTATTTACCAATTGTTTAGAGAATCAAGAATGATTCTCCTCTTTTTTAACAATGATGCTACTAAAGCTGCTCCTCCGAATTTATAAAACATTCTCCTATTTACATCTTATTTAAGCTGTTTATTATCTACATATTTTATTTGTACATAAAGAAAAGCCCGGTGCCAACATCTGAGTGAAATTACCCAGAAATCATAGCAGCTTGATGCTGTTTCTCAGCAGACGTGACCTAGAGAAGAAGTTCTACTCACTGTTCTGCACCTCGTCACCGGCCGCCTCCTGAATGAGGAGGACACAGGTTACGAACGCGCGTTACGACGACGTGGTTTCATTTACCGGTATGATGTTGTTTTTTGATGTTGTGTTATGACATTGTGTTAAGACAACTTGTTATAACAATGTATTAGTCTGATGTCCTAAACACGAATCGTATGTGTAACATCACTCTGCTGCGACTCACCGTCTTCAGTACCGGCCGAGGCAACATGCGCCCGAACCCGCTGACGATCCATCCCATAATACTGTTGACACAACGGCGACGTGTTAGACCACATCAGACCTGAAACACCCTAAACCTAGACCCTCATTCTCAGGTTGTACATGCTGTTGAGTTTAAGCATTTCCAAACAACCATCACAGCCAATGTTTAGCAATTCTGAATATATGAGAGTTGGAAGACTTTTAAAAAAACTTTTGGACATCAGCGCTGGACTCTGTGAGGGAGAACAAGGTTCATTAAGTTCCTCAGACATCATGGGAGAGTTTATTAAGAAAGGGAGTTGAAGTATCTCTGCGTCTGGTTCCCCATTCAGGGTGAGATAGAGGATCAGGTCAACAGTGATGGACACAGAATCAAGGGTACCTGCATCTCATTTGTGGGGAGTCTGAGCTCAAAGTAGATCCTCTAATTCTTCAGGCTTATCAGAGTAGATCATCTGATCTTGCAAATCTAAGAGAGTGGATCCTTCAGGTCCAACAGAGTACATCCTCAGATCCTAGAGGTCCGTCAGAGTACAATCTGCGGGTCTAACGGAGTAGATCATCTCATAATTTAGGTCTAATAGAGTATATCCTTCAGGTAGAGCCTCTGATCCTTTAGGTCAGGGGTCTTCAATGTTTTTCAGCCCACGGTCCGCCAAACTGATGGCGAGATGGAGCAAGGACCCTCTATTCTAGGCAGTTTGTTCCACCATCTTTTATTTTTGAGCTTCACGCTCTTTAGACGTGAGCATAAAGGCGATCTGATTGGCTGTGCTGTTGTATTTGCATGAAAGGAGCTGTGAGTGAACCGGTGCCCAGCGTGAGAGCTGCTGTGGGAAGCTGAATGTGTGTATTGCGGAAGATAACATCTTCTCCATCAATTTATCTGTTCGCCACAATATGGATTCATGTTAATGTGTATTTAAAAACAATAAATACAATTCTGATTCTGAAGACATTTAAATTTGTGCCCTGGAACGGATCGGAACCAGCTGACGGGGGAGTGGGGGGGTAAGAAACATTTACTAACTTTTCATTATCAACCGATGGTTTTGGTCCTGGAGCCGGTTCTGGAGGCGGAGCCTCTGCTGCTGAGAGAACCAGGAGAGTCTCAGGTTAGACATCTTATGACATTTTTGAGGTGAACCTGTGTCATAACAATCTAAAGACAACCTTCAGGGGGAGCTTCAGGCTTCTGGTTGACTTCAGTCGGAACATGAGTCTGAGGCTGAGGAACCACCTTCTCTAACCCGTGTTTGATCCAATCCATCATTCTGTATGTCAAACATACACACAAATAATATCAATATATACACACAATAACATGTTGAGATATTCCAGATATTACCAAAACAATACTTGTCTGGAGGCCTTTAAAACAACAGTGTGACAGAAATGACTATGATTATTTACCAATATATATATTTACATTCTGTAATATTCTGTTTTTCAAAGCTCTTCATTTAATTCATCTTCACTCTTGTTTCCCGTCAAATTGGCTCACTGTCAGTTTATTCTGCTACAGGGACAGCGGAGCACGTTCTCCAAAAGACTCCTTCAGCTCTGCTGTCACAAGGACCGATACAGGAGGTCATTCCTGCCCAGTGCAATAACACTCTACAATAAACCATCCCTGGCTAAATAATGACAATAATAACCCTGTACTGCTGTGATGTTGCTGCTCTTACAAATATTGTTCTTTTGAAGGTTATTCTTTTGTTTCAGTTTACTTTATTTAATATAATTTAATTTTATAATTTTATATTTGATCTTATATTGCATATAATGTGTATCTTTTTATTCTATTTTCTTCCCTGTACATGCTGCTGTGATATCAAAATTTCCCTCTTGAGGGATCAATAATGTATCAATCTATCTATCTATTCTAAAAACACCTTTTGGTTGGTTTACAGGTTAACAGACCTCAGATCCCATCACCGAGCTGATGTTTTTACCTGCTGTTTTCTGATCAACATCATTCCTTCTTGGAAGGAGGAGAGTGGATATCAGGTCTACAGCATGTCTAAACACACACACACCTGGGTGGGATTGGCTTGTTGTCCTCTCCGATTGATCTTGCCTCCACATCAGTGACTTGAAGCTCTGCACCCGAAAGACAGTCATTAATTTATTAAAAGAACAAATTAATTCATGTTAACAGTGTGATCAGTTCTCACCTGTTGCAGCTGATGTTTGATATACCTGAGAAGAAACCAACACACAAGGTCACATGACCAGCCAAAGGGTGAAATGACGTGCCACAAGGTAATATGACTAACAGACAGGCAGACATTAAAGGAGAAACCTGATTTATAGTTTTTAATGCCATCTGTTTCCTATACAAATATTCACTAGGTAAGGTCAATCATGGCAAGTGTAGTTTCCATAGTAACCCTTTTATTTATTTATAAACAAATAAAATGAATATCACAGCCATTATGGTTTGGTTCAGGTTAGGTTAATTGGACTCAGTGTCTAAAGTAATGACTATACTAACTAATAACTAATTACTAACACTTTTTTTTTTAAACTTGTATTTTAAGGAACTATACATAGATACAACGACAAGGGAGGAACAAAAACGTCAACTAAAAACCAACAAACATATGGTGTAGGGCAGATGGTGCGTATATGTGTATGTAGGTGTGTGTGTGCCCAAGCCCTTTTGAGATGAAAAACATAAGGGAGTGCAAATTAAATAACAATTGTATATGTCTACGTGTATGTGTGTATGTGGGTTCAATTTCTTTCAGGCAAAAAGTAGAACAAATAAAATAACTACAATTATACATTTTAGTAATCGATAGGATGGCTGGTGTCATGTTTTCAAAAAGCTAGCAAAAGATGACCAGATGGAGTGGTGGTATTATAAGTGCTGGGGGTGGGGGTTATAGTTCCTATTGAGATATAATCCAACATCAACGTTCCCCACAGGGCAATATTTTAATATAATTTAATTTTTTTAATTTTGTATAGCCCAAAAATGCAAATTACAAGTTTTCCCCAGACGGCTTTACAGTCTGTACACATGCGACATCCTCCGTCCCAAAACCCTCACATTAGCACAGGAAAACCTCCCCAAGAAATGAAAAATCTTTCCATGGGGAAAAAACGGAATAAACCTTAGTAAGAACGTCAGAGGAGGATCCCTCTCCGCCAATATGTGTGTTATTCCTGGATTTTCATGAGTATAGTTTTCTTGGGGATAGTTAGGGCCACGGGGAGTACGTTTATTGTAGAAATGTCTCTTAGTAAGCACACTTAGGAAGATAATGGGGCAAGGCGGCCCAGGAACACTGTTACTGATCAAGTTATTTATATATAAGTGTTGGAACTGAGTGCAGTGTGGACAGAGGGCTGACGTGAATTCCATTTTAAACAGTTTTGCCAGTTTAATGAATTCTGTGAAGAATGTTACACTGTATTAAATGTAAATTTGCAATTCTGGTCATAGAATGTTATTGCAGATTTGAGTCCAGTTTCTGGTATTATAAAGGGGACAGTTTTACAGGAGAACCGGTGTGGTTTTTGGATTGTTGGTTTGTGAGGTGGTTCATGTTTTTTGCTGGACGATGATGGAGAAGCTGCAGATTCCGATCTTCGGACTTTTTCCTTACTTCTCAACACTTTTATCTCCGTTTTTGTTTGACATTGTATTATCCTTTTTTCTCTATAACTTGTTATAATCTGAATTGTTGTTCTGAAGTAAATAAAACCAAGTTTGCTCTGAACCTTTGAAGTTTTTTGAAAAGCTTCTTCATTGAGACACACCGACCTCCGACGAGGGGGACGAGCGGTAACTACACCTCATAACACCCGGGGAGGGACAGAGACGTCTTCAGGAGCTCCAGGCTTTGAGAAGATGTGGTCCGCTTTTAGCCGAGTCCAAATTATCTTCGGTATTTCCGAGCCAGAGATAAGATCAACTTTATTGGGAGATTAAATACGTTCCGCGTGGTATTTACTCCGTGACAGTCGTGATTAGTGACAATTGAGAGTTCTCTAAGTTGACTACATAGGTTGAGAAAGTCAACCCGTAGGACTATTGATTAGCGGACTGCCGACCCGTGCGCCGGGTTTTCTATGCACCGCTCCGTACTCCCTTTCCTCTCTGCTCGCAGTGGAGCGGAGACACCCGCCGGTGCTGAGGTGACCGGGATCTTGAGTTTCATACACTTCTCTGGATTTCCACTACATTATTATGTCACAAGTAAGTGCATGTGGGCCCCCCCGGTCGGCTGATCGTTTGCCTGACTACTATCAGATGTGCGGATACTCATGTACCTTAGCCGGCTCTTGAGTTGCTGGTGTCCCCTTCCTCTTTACATCAGGCTGAGGGACTACTTTCTCCAAACCCTCAGCGATCCAAGCCATCAACCCTCTATTATTATAAAAGACAACAGAAAAAAGCATTGATCTCTTGGGCCTCCAGAGGACCAGAAACTCATCCAGAGGTTGGTGATACAATAGATCAATAAAGTATCTATCTATCTATCTATCAATACATCGAAAATGACGAGGATTCTGTGATCAACAAAAGTGCTGCTATGCTTTCAACATTTGTTTATAATGTGTACGTTTAGCAGCTCACTATTTGGCAGTTAGCCTCTAAATGACTTTATGCTACAGCTCAGTATTTGGCAGAATGTCTGCTGATGGGTTAATTCAGAGGTCATTAATACTCACTCTTGTCCAGGTTTACTGTCGCCCAGAGAGATGTAAGAACACAGAGGAAAGAGCAGTAAACATCAGTAACACATCACTTGACTCTGTATGTAACATTGGCTCCCTCCCTCCCTCCTGTCTTTTCAGCCCTCCCTTCAACAGATGCATCTTAACTCTGCCACAGACACTCTACTTTCCATCCTGCCTTCCTCAGCAGGTCTGCATGTCTGTGGTTGTCCGATTTGGTGTGCGCTGGGAGAGCCACAATTCAAGCAGCAGAAAGGAAATGGCACAAATCCAACCGACCCATGACTGCATCCTCTATTTCTCCTTCTGTGACTACATTTCCATCCACTTCATCTTCATCGCCTTCACTTTCCTCTCCCAACTTTCCAAGTTCTCGCCTTGGTAACGTCGGCCCGTCCAAACACCTGCACCCTTGACCCAATCACGTCTCATATTTCTCCATTGCTCCTGACCTCCTTCCTTTTCTCTCCCATCTTATTCCCTGTTGATAAGACGTCACAGGGACCGTTGAGCAGCCTCAGAAAAGACGAAAAGTGGAGACGTCTGTTTCTACATAAACAACAGGTGGTGTTTGGACGTACTGGTGGTCAGTATTGAACTGCTGATGGTTAAATGCAGACCGTTCTACCTACCAAGAGAGTTCAGTGCAGTGTGTCTGGGGCTGCTGCATGACGTCATCAGTAAACATGAGACTGAACATCCGGACGCTGTGTTTGTTGCAGTCGAAGATTTCAACCACCATAACCTTAAGCGTGTCCTCCCAAAATACCATCAGGGAAAACAACACTCTGGATGTTTACAGCAACGTGAAGGGAGCCCACCGGGCTATGCCCACGCAAGACTTTGGACTGTCCAACCATATCTCAGTGATCCTCCACCCAGCGTACAGACAACACCTCAAGCAAGCACCCCCAGTAACAGTGGCGGCTGGTCGCGTTTTTTTTTTTTTGGTAGGGCCCGCCAATCAGTTTCAGTAAACATCCCAGTAGGATTCAATGAAAAGAAAAATAAAGGTATCAAACACGCATTATTACTTTGCAGTTAAATATTTAACATTTATTCCAACAGCTTAACATCTTATTCATGCAATTCAGCATATTAATGAATATATATAACTGTATACATAAAACAATATTCAGTATATGATATAACTACAATATCGGAACTATTAAAAAATATACAATATAAATATCATGAATATCATAAGGACAAAATATATTAAAATATGAATATATTTCTATAAAATATAATAGAACATGTATATATATTGACCTAGTTTGTTGGAGAAACACCCAATCAGTGTGTTGCGGTGATGTCGGTAAGAGGGTAGGCACCAGTCACGTGCACAGACATTTTGGGTGCCCTAGGGCTGTCAAAATTGCTCAAAAAGGACGTTCGAATATTCGCTTTAAAAAAAAGACAGATATTCGAATATATTCAAATATCCGGTTGCGCATTAGGCGCGTCAATAACAGGGCAAATTTATACGAGAGACATAACTACTTGTGTAAGTAATTTATTAAAGTCTAAACCTATTTACCAACATATTACCTGCACAAAAATAAGTAAATTAACTAATGACCACGATCTCTCTTTTGTGCAATTTAAGGTCGCGATTCTTGTCCCAAATATGTCAGGCTTCATTCAGTGATTGAAACTGAAAGTACCGACATTGAACGCTCCGAGCGAGCTGTGCTGTAAACACGGAACTTTTCCTTGGCATGAAACGGCAAATAATCAAACCAGTGCATGAAGCTGTTGTAGCCCATCTAGTCTATTTTATTCATGCAACATACAGTCAGTAGTCTGGCGCGCGCCAACCCGCTAAGCAGACAGCCGCACCGCCATTCTACATTCGAATATTCATTTTCACATTTGAATAGTTGTTTTCAACAACTCGACCAGGGACAACTATTCGAATATATATTCGAATGTAGAATATTCGGTGACAGCCCTAAAGTGCTCACACCAAAGATCGCCCTTCGCCAAAATGATTTATGAAATTAAAAATAATAAATGAAAAACACAATATTTTCATCTTATATTGTCACAGTGTGGGTTTGCTTCCTGTTTTATTTTGTAGTTTCCTGTCTCTTGTGTCCCTGGTTTAGTTACTTCCTGCCATGTCGTGTTACCCCCTGTGATTGTCTGCCATGTCCCTAATTGTTTCCACCCGTGTCCAAACACCTGCACCTTCCCAGTGTATTTAGGCCATGTGTGTCTTTTGTCCCTGGTCGAGTCGAGTATTGTTCTTCGAATCTTTATTCCGACATCTTCTATTTCTTTCGTGCAACCTTTCAACTCCTTCACACTTTCAGCTATTAAAACCGTTCAAATATTAAAATGTTCGGTTCATTCAGGGGAAGGGGGCTATGACTTATATTGACTCACTGCGATAGTGAAGTGTTTTGAGAGGATCGTCATGACCCACCTCAAGAAGATGTTTCCAGACAATGTGAACCCGCTGCAATCGCCAGAACCGGTCTACTGACGATGCAGTGAACAACGTTATCCACACAACCCTCACACACTTAGAGGGCGAGGACACCTTTGCAAGACTGCTCTTCATAGACTTCACCTCAGCTTTTAATACAGTCATCCCACACAGACTTACAGTAAAACTCCTCACTATGGGTCTGATAGCTGCCCTCTCCAACTGGGTGCTGAACGTCGTCTCAGGCAGACCACAAACACCTGGTCACCTCCAAGAACTGGGAGCACAGGGACCCCCAGGGCTGAGTCTCCTGCTGTACACCCTCTTCACATACAACTATGTGGCCTCCCAGGAAAACACCAGTATCCTCAAGTTTGCTGATGATACCACCTACTACAGAGGTACGGTCGAGAGCGTCCTCACCACATCAATCTCCGTGTATTATGGACACTCCACTGCCCAGGACAGGAAGATACTCCAGCGTGTGATAAAACTAGCACAGTTCATTGCAGGAGGAATCTTCCCCTCACTACAGGACATTTACTCTACCAGGATCATCAGTGAGGATTCACAAATACGGTGCAGGCTGAGCAACAACTGATAAGCTCTTTAGGCTTCTGAACAAGTTACCTGACCGTACATGGACTGAAGTGGGATGATTGTGTGAGTTTCTGCACAGATGCGCAGATTTGGCAATACATTTTCCTGATTCCTGGTCACCAGCCAATCACAGGGCTACACAGAGACATTCACAAACCTACGGGCAATTTAGAGTCCCCAATCAACCTGATCTCCAGAGCATGTCTCTGGACTGTGGGAGGAAGCCGGAGAACCCGGAGAGAACCCACGCAGACACGGGGAGAACATGCAGACTCCACACAGAAAGGCCACTGGGCGGAATGAAACCCAGGACCTTCTTACTGTGCCACCCACCCATTTGCTTGTCCCACTTCTCATTCTCTACTCACATCACATTTTTTTTAGGGTAATCTGAGGAAACACAATCATAAAAGCATTCCAAATTTCTATACAATAAATATGTATATACTAAAAAACTGTATATTTGTTTAAAGAAGAAAGCCTGACTTTGTTTTAGTGAACTATACTTACGTCGCTTATCATCAGGAATCAGGAACATTTATTGCCAAAATATGTTAGACATACAAGGAATTTTACATGGATGTCATATATAACTCACTTATACTCTTCTGTTGCCAGAACCTCTTGCTCGGGTTTGTTAGTTTTCTGAGCTGTGAATAAAACAATGATGATTGTTTATTTTTGTATTAAGACCCAAACCAAACTGAAACACTTTCTTCACTTCACTAGGTTTGTGTCTTACCTTCATTTTTGCACTCATCTTGAAATTTGACTTTCCTTTCCTGAAAACATAAAATCACGTCATCTTACACAGGTTTATAAAATATAATAATGTATAATAAGATATGATAATCCTTTATTAGTCCTGGAGTGGGGGAAATTCTCAGGATTATAATGGGAAAAATCAAAGAGTTTTTTCATGTGTTTGGCAAAAATAACTAAGATAGCGTTGTGTTTTTTTAAAAGCATTTTTTTGTTGTTTTATTGGATTATTAACGTAACCTTCCTCTTGTGTGTCTACTTTCTTTTACCATCTCTAATGTCTTATATCATCTGTAAACTACAAAAAAACATCTCTTATTTAACTTGATAGGCTTCCTTATCCATGAAAATATTCATTTAATATTTTTGGTTTGGACCTCTCCCCCTCTTTGTCAGTTGGTGACTCTGAAATTCACCAATTCTATACTGAATTGACCTCACATGGTTGTTGTTTTTTTGTGTACTGGTATACTAGATAACAAGATAACAAAATCCCCTAAAGCTCACATGATTGGGAGCGGAGCAGGCTGTCAAGTGTCTTGGCTGACAGTGCACTTATAATTTTTTTGTACAAGTATTATACAACTTAACAACGTACAGGTCACAAAAACCTACTAAAGATAATCATTTCAACCACAGTTTTATTTTATTGAAATAGAGATTCCTGACAAAGTCAAAAGGCCTTGATGCAATAAACAAATTCATGTGATTCTTTTATGCATTTAAAACGTAAAACGGGTTGGTGCCGACCATAACACAAGAGGAATGTTAAACAACGTTTTTATGGCTTTAAGACACAAATATAACAAAAGCTTATTTAGATGGCGTGACTTACCGTGGTTGTGGGAAGGGGCATGTCTGGATTCATCTCTTTCTGCTCTCCTACTGTTGAAGGTTGAGGCAGCTGAGGAACCACCTTGACCACCCAGCTTAACATCCTCAAAGGACCAACACACAAACAGTCACTGCTAGAACTTGTTACACTGCAACACATACTAATCTAATAATAACTGGTGGAGTTTGTGTCATTACATTAAATTACATTCAATTTCCAATTTAAATTGAATTAGGGATTGAAAATTAAATGTGTTTTTACAAAAATAAATAATTTGACCATCTTGACTAACTTCATTTTGTGTCACTAGCGAAGTGATTTATTAGTGACGAAAGTCATTTGTGTCCCTAATCAAGAGAGTCATTTAAGTCACTAGCCACGACAGTCCTTACTGTCACTGGTCACATGAGTTATTTGTGTCACCGGTGAAGAGAGTCATTAGTGTCAATAGACTGTCAGTCATGTTAATTCAATTAATTTTATTCATCACCTTTTCGTAAATGGGACTAAGTGGTTTAGTGGCCTAAACTTTGATTCTTGTGCAGACAACATTTCATTTTGAAAAGACACCTGAGGATAAGATGGTCACTCTCCGAAGACCATCACCTTATGGTGGACGAGATTTGAGGACTGTGTTGTCTGGAACCTAGTGCTCCTGTTAGGGCAGCGGTTTCCAAACATTTTAGCCCATGCACCCCCTTCTACATCCCGACCTCGTTCATGCACCCCCGAACCTCAATAACAAACAGAGCCTATTTATAGCTACAATAAAATTGGACCAATGAAATAAAAGTTTGCTCATTTATGGTAGTATTATTACTTATTATTGTTATTAATAATATTTAGATCATACTTCTCAAACTCGTGGCCCGCGGGCCACATCTGGTGCAGCCCGTCGCCGGCAGGACCGTTCGGATCGTCAGCGCCACCTAGGGTTGCCACCCGTCCCTTAAAATACAGAATCGTCCCGTATTTGAGAGTAAAATAAAGCGTCCGGTTTTAATCAATACGGGATGGGGTTTGTCCCGTATTTTCCGAGCTGTTGTCAAAGCATCATACTATTCGGCCCCATATTGGGTAATACTCGCTGCCATCGTTGGTTTGATTGCCCGTGTCTATTTGGTGGAGGCAGCTCCCGAGCACCCCTCCAGTCCCGTAACGTCCGTGACACCACCCCCCGTCGGCCATGTCGCCCCCGCCCGTCGGCTGTAGCATCCGTCACCCCCTGTCGGTCGCATCATCCTCAGAGGCAATCCTTATCCCGAAATTACGGATCTGATTTGCTGACTTACCTTGATCTAACACACCAGAGGCTGTTCATTTGAGAGACCTGCTTACACCGTCTCCGAACAAGCTTGAAAAAATATTCATGACAGCTTGTGTTCGCAGATTACTTATAGGACCCCCCCAAAAAATATTTTTATTGTAGATTAGATGCAGAATGACGAGTTTGCACCCCATATCCTGCAGCTAGTTTAAAAAGCACTCAATGGTTTAGGGCCAAAGTACATTTCTGATCTGCTGATACCTCATGAACCGCCATGAAACCTTAGGTCGTCTAGGACTGGTCTACGTTCCCGGAGTCAGAACTAAACATGGAGAAGCAGCGTTCAGTTTTTCTGCTCCACATATCTGGAACAGAAAGCTGCAGGTCTGTCCCTCAGCTCCTTTAAATCCTGGTGAAATACTTTTCTGTTTGCTGCTACCTTTAATTGACCGTTTCTGCAAGTCGGAATTCTAAAAGACATTCTTGAATTACACTGCAAATTTTATTCTATTTCAAATCTTTTAACGTCTTTTTTAATCTTTATTGAGTGTTTTTCTTTTATGTTTCAATGTATTAATGTTCTTAACTGTTTATAAATATCCTTTCTTTATGTTGGATGTTTTTAATGGTTTTATGTGAAGCACTTAGGAATTGCCTTGTTGTTGAAATGTGCTATACAAATAAAACTGCCTTGCCTTGCCTATAGTCACGCGAAAGTGAACGAGGTAAACAAATCCTTTCTGTTTCCTCTTCTGAGCCTATGCAGGTCACGTGAAAAAGGATCCACAGACTCATACCCGGCAGATGAACAAATCGTTCACCTGCCGACCGTGTCTTCGGATCAATGATTCATCTGCCGGGTATCAGTCTTTGGATCCTTTTTCACGTGACCTGCGTAGGCTCAGTAGTACCCAGTTGGGAAATGAACGAATCAATGAACGAATCATTTCTGTTTTCTTGATTGAGCCTATGTAACAGTCCCAATGCATGGCCACGAGAAAATGAACAAATCTCTCTTTGAGAGGACTCGTTACTCTTGAGTCCTTGTATCGTTCACGAACGACACATCACTAGCAGCAAGACGAGAGAGTGGGGGAGAAGGAGGGGTAACGTTAGCGACTACGAAACTGAGTATTAACTTTCTGTTTCTTTCGCCTCCGATTCCTCCCTCTCTCCGTCCGTCTCCTCTCTTATAACTGATGGTTTCAGATGTCCCCCTGACAGTTTCCCGACTTCAGCCAGTTTAGCATATCTGTAGGAAGGAATGAAGTTAGCTGTGGGCTGACAAGGCCAGGGCCCCTATCCGCAGCGAGTGCTAGATGGAGGGCTCAATGGCAAGTGTCTAATGGCCGAGCTTGCCCCCTACTCTCCCTCCCATTGGCTCACCAAACATGGGGGAAACCGATTGAGTTGTGTGCACTGTGACATGCGAGGCACGGGGCTCCAGTAGGGGACTCCATAGTCTTATTGGGAGACTTAACTGCACACGTTGGGAATGATGGAGACACCTGGAGAGGCGTCATGTTTTTTCTATGATGAACTCCATGTTCAAACATAGCGATGTTCAAAAGTATACATGGTACCAGGGCACTCAAGGCCGATGATCAATATCAAAAGCAGATTTATTTGCCATCAGACAAGGGGCCCCCAACCTTTGAGAAAATATTTCTCAGACCGGTCTTGGAGGTGTGACGGATAAACACAAAGGAATAACTGGCTGAGGGGCGGTGTAGTCGCCCGTCCACTGTCTGCAGCGAGAAGTGGGCAATTGTAAACGTGGAAAAACAACTCTTTGGAAATATTTCACGTAAGTACGAGAGAATCCGAATTTTCAAAATTAAACATGTTTCTGAAAAAAAAGTAAAATGACTAAAAAGATATCTATTTATTCTTTCTGTGGTGTGGCTCGGCATCAAATGGTCCACGGACCGGTAATGTAACGGTAATGGTGGTTGGACCTCTGCATCAGACCATCAGGTCGCAGCTAACACAGTTCAGGTTGTTCAGATTTCCATGTGACGGTGTTGACGGTACAGTTTTCCTAAAACAAAACTTAAAGAATTATAATATATAATAATATAATTCATTTCTGTCTGGAACTAAATAAAAACTTCACATTTCAGATCAACTAAACAACAAGTCATCCACTGTCCTCTGCAGCATCTCCATGGCAACCGCCTGTATCCATTGAGCCATGTACTTTGAGGTGTGAAGTTGAAGAGGTGTAGAGATGTACAGGTGTAGAAGGTTGAGGTACAGAGGTGTAAGGTCTATACATTAGGGATCATTTGTCCTACCTGAGGTGTTCAGTTGGGGTCCAGCAGCATCAGAGCTGCAGTGAAGACGCTGTGAAGACCTGAAGGATCTGAACCCAGAGGAGGATTATGGAGGAACTCTGCTAATGGGATTACTGATGAGCTGAGTGAGAGAGAGAGAGAGAGAGAGAGAGAGAGAGAGAAAACACATAGAAGTTCAGAATAGCCTTGCCACTAAATGTCACATTAAAAATTAGATAACCAAAAATGGAGATTAAAGAGTAAAAAAGGTGACACAGAGGATGGGACATGTGTGTTCAGACTGTCATATTAAATATAAACAGAAGAATGGAATAAAAAAACAGCATAAAAATATAAAAACAAGTTTTAATGAATTAAAAAAATATTTAATTTAGTCATTTGAGTAGTTTTGACAAAAAATAGTCCCAACATTTTTTTAAAGGAGCTTCTGTCTTATGAGGAAAGAGCCTGAGGACTGAGAGTCCAGGGGGAACACTTAGACTGCAAATGTAGGATCAAGGGAAATAATCCAATAAAACCTCTGTACACACCAGGACTCTGGACAACACCTGGGGATGCATGCTGGACAAATCTGTAGACACAGCTGGCAAAATATCTGAGAGAGTCACCTTAACACAAGCTGGAGACCAAGCTGGAAACAGACCTGGAGACAAGTTAGACTTTCCTGGAGACACAACTGCAGACTCACCTGGAGAAATTCCTGGAGACACACAATTAGACTCACCTGGAGACACAGCTGGAGACACACCTGAGAATTAGCTAGGGACTTCTTGTTGTTCTCATCGAACATTTCAGTGTTTTATTTAGACTGAATCTTCCTTTGAGTGGATTCACATTTTTTTTAGCATATATTCTTCTTCTCTGTTCTCTTCTTCTCTGACTTTATTGTGAACAGAACGTTACGTTGTGTTGCTCTAATCTTGGTCAGTGCTCTTCCAGCTTTACCACAGATCTCTTTCCGGGCTCGTTAGAACCTACAGAGCATTGTTCTGCACAGCTTGTGTCAGCAGCTCTTAGTTAAAGCTGTTAACGAGGCTTGAGGGGATAAGCGACTAACGAGTTTAAGACCAGCGTCAGCACAACACAGGATAGTAGCTTCTTGATCCAGATCACAGACCTGAGGACAGACCGTTTCTCTGGACCTTCTGGTCTGCTGACTAAGTTCACCAGGTATGAACGTCCTCATTTCTTCTTCTCTCTTCTTCTTCCTACCTGTTTTATTCCCTCTTCCTCTCCCTTTCCTGTTATTCTTCGTCACCCTCTTACTCTTCCTTCCTCGTTCTCACACCTACATACATATATTCAAACCCATATATATATATATATATATATATATATATATATTAAGACTGTTAATAGATTGTTAAAAATGTACTAATTGATCACACATTTTGAAATTCATTAATCGCCATTAAAAGTTTATTTTTCTTAATGAGTAAGTATGAGTAATCACTTTAACCTAGCAGTGCACAAAGTGGTCCGTTGGCCACTCATCTTATTCTGTTCTGTTGTCGCGGCTTTTACTTGCAAATGCAAAAACTACCCTCTCGCTCTTTCCAATCAAACTGACTGCAGCTAGCAGTGGTTTTGTTTTTGGGGTCAACTTTGTTTACTTCTGGCACGCTATAATAATTGATTCCCTTAATTTCGACCACATTAATCGCATAGATTAACGCATTGATTTTGACACCATATATTAGGGGTGTCAACATCAATGAGTTAACCTATGCGATTAAGTCATGCGATCAAGTACTTGTATGTCTGACATATTTTAATAAAGGTTCCTGATTCCTGATGTTACGTTTTAAAACACCTATGCATATCCATATGTTTCCATGGTGAGAGAAACTACTGTGCAAATGTTCTGGGAATGAAGTAATTGGGTTAATGGGGGACACAGACTTGGTTCATAAGACCAACTCCTGGTGGGAAAAAAATGTTTCTGTGGCGGGAGATCTTGGTCCTGATGGACCTCAGCCTCCTGCCAGATGAAAGGGGCACAAACAGTTTTTGTCCGGGGTTGGCTGCAATCTTTTTAGCTCGCTTCAGGGTCCTGGAAGCGAACAAATCCTGGAGTGCAGAGAGCAGAGCGGTGTGTCATCCGCTCTGCTCTCTACTCATTCCACCATTTCGGAGCCGGGATGGAGGTCGAATTCTTTATTCATCAGGTTCATTCGCTCGTCACTGTGCAGGAAGCATGCTGGTTCGTGGTGAAGGCAACAAGTGGGTTAAGTTGGCGCTTCTCAATCGAGCTTGTGATGCGCATGTGCGCCAGTCTGCGGCTTGTTAGCTCGGAAGCTAAGGAGGTGAGCTAACGGCACAACATGAAACCAGTGCTTGTTGTTTGCGCATGCGGGGTGCTAAACAGTAATCGATGCTAGTGGAGTGTTGAATAAGTCGCCCGGTGTCTGGCTCGAACTAACTTAATGCTACAGTTACTGTGACGTCAGCAACGTGAACGCTACCTGACCCCGCGACGACGAGGACAGCGACTGGCCCCCTGGTTCCCGGGCCCCTGGTTCCCGCTCCACAGCTCAAAGCAGTCCTCACAACACGATACAGTCAGATAGTGAACAACAAACATACGAGTAGAAGAGCCAGCACGGCTCCAAGCAGCAACGCCTTCACAGCTACGGTGGCCCGGTAGGACAAACAGAGGTGCGTCAGTAACCCTGAGTTTAGGCTTCCAGGCACAACCTCTGCAATGGGACCCGAGTTGCTGTATTATTTATTTTGATTGTTAGGAAGATCTCAGATGTTGACTAAACAGACCATGTTTATTTCCAATGATGTTTATTTTGGAAATGACTGTGTCAATGTGTCGTTACGTATTGTAACGACAATACGCTTGACGCTTCGTCCCCTGTCTCCGACCAGAAGCACAAAGATGCTGGTGCTGACTTTGAGTCCATGTTCCCTAAATGCTCCAGTGTGATGGAATAGCAGTGTGATGAACAGGACAATTATTAGAATAGTTCAGACAATCACTCACATAAAGAAGACATGGACAGCCAAGAGGCGTGATCTTGTTGAGTGTTTGATATACCTGTGTGTGTGTGTGTGTGTATATGTATATATACATATGTATGTTCTTTGATATATGTGTATATATATGAACATATATGAAGTACAGTCAACTGCAAAAAAACAATTAACTCCAGTATTCATTTTTGAAGTTGACATATTTTTCATATTTTCATGTGCAAATTGAGAGTGAACCTACAACAGGATGATCAAGTAACGAGCAGAACTGAAGAGTCGTTGTGGACTTGAGAATCGCTTGAGTTTTTTAGCTGAACCATAGACAATCTTCTCACCTCTTCTTCTCATCCGTTTCCTCTGAACATCTGACCCTTGGATGGCTTGTTGGACTGAACCCTCTGGGAAAATGATTGAACCTTCTCTGATTGGTCCGGACAAAAAACACACTAAGTTATGTGTTCCTAGATCATCACGTGATCTCCTGAAGGTGAGATGTGTGTCCAGCACATTCGGAATGATCCACAGATGCAGTTACAGGTACGTACTGTATGTTTCATCTCACCTACTCTTCACCTCACAGCAGTGTCTTTCAGCAGGTTCTAAAGGATGATCCAGTTTGGTTCCTGTTATTAGTGTTATTAAAGTTAGCCTCAACACTTCCCGTGGTCTAAATATTAATATAAACAGCATGAAATAGTGAATGTTATAATCTATGCATGGGGTTTAGTGCTGTGGTTCCTCCACATGTCTCTTGCTAACTTCCTTATCACTGAAGATGAACCTCCAGGATCACAGGCAGGTTCTTGTGAGATGTGTAAGAGACCGCTTCCGCTCTGCTTTTGTTGTTTGGAGTTTCAAGTTGTACATTGTATGTTAGCACAGAGCAGTTGGGGTTCATACCACTGAGGTGTATGATGTGAAACTGGAGACAGGTGTGGGGAGCAAAAGATGGAAAACTGAACAGACAGAAATTAAAGAGAGCTTATGAAGTAAAGCAGGAAGTGACGTGAGCATTGTGACATAGCTGACAATCTGAAATCAGGTGTGATCTGTTGGAGTTACCTGAGGGACCAAGTAACTGACCTGTCACCCACCTGGCCTCTGTAAAGCTGATTGCCCTCCATTGAGGAGTCAGCTGCGTCACTGACTTCCTGTTATATTCTTATCCATTTAACTGAAATTCTTCAGTTTCACCTTCTCACCTCCACATGGATAAACAAAGGAGGGGAGGAGGGAAATCACTTGTTTACATGCACAAGGGGTGGTAGAGAGGGAGTTGGTGGGGTTTATTGATCTGATCAAAGTCTTAAAGTTGCACTAAGCCGCGCCCATTCCTACGGCAGCAAGTGAGTCTGCAGGTGAATCACTGATGGAGGTGAATCACTGACTGAGGTGGCAGCGCCTCCTAAATCAAGGTCTTCACCATCACAAGAAACTGAACCAAAGGACGAAGCTAACGCTAATATCTAAAGAGGGGATGTATTGAATACAACATAACTACATACAGGGTGCTCCGTTCCCGGACCAGCAGGTTCAGGAACAGCTTCATCCCTGCGGCTGTCATTCTACTGAACTCTGCCCCCCCACCACACACACACACCTCCCCCAGTGACTGTACTCCCCCCTCCACCCTGGCTTGACTGCCACACACCCTCCTCCAGCCACTGAACATTTGCACTGTTATTGTATATCCATTTCTTACTGTACATATCTATTTATTCACTTATTACACTTTACATATGCACATACTCTGCACTTTTTTGCTACTTTGCACTTCTGGTTGGATGTTAAACTGCATTTTGTTGCCTCAGTACTTGTACCCTGTGCAATGACAATAAAGATGAATCTAATCTAATCTAACAACACATCTGACAGGAAACATGTTCATTGACCATTTATGATCATTTGAAATCCCATTTTACTAAAAAAACATCAACAAACCTCAAACTAAGTTCTAACTACAGTGCTAAGTTTGGTATGTGTTACTGAGAACTGAAGCAGGACTTTATGTCCAAACCCTGTAAAGAATATATAAGTCAGACTGGTCACTTTCTTGAAGTCTGTTATGATAAAATCACTTCTTGCAATGTAGGAAGTGTGGATGAAGAGCTGCACAATCTACCTGATGAATCAAATAATATGTGGACTCGGCGCTCCCAGGGTCATATAGAGACAACAATTACCAGCTGTGACTTAGAAAGAGTTTAAACTGTCTCCTATGTCCCAATATTCTACTTCAGAGGTTACCACCAGTAGCCAGTATCATAAAGGCAGAAAATCATCAGTGAGGAATTTATGAACATTTGTTCAGTGTAAAAGTGTTGTCCAGTGAGTCATCCAGCAGCCCCCAGATGGGGTGAGAGAGGGGTGAGAGTCTGCTGTACTTAAGCACCACACCCTATCCTGTCCTGGATCATAACGGAGCTGCTGCTGGGTGAGTCACTGCTGCTGCTTCTGTTAAAGGTAAGAAAACATGGAGACTCTGTTCCAGCTCTTACTCTGCACAGAGACATCAGCTTCACTAGAATAACACAGCCCGGGTTAGTATTTAGGTGTTTGTTGTGTTTTCAACACCATGCCGATGAATGGAATCTGTGAATGGCTAGTCTCCCTTAGGAGACTCTTGTGAAACCTTCCGATGTGATAACTGGTCTTTGGGTGCGGCCGGCTGCGGGCTGATGACCTGTTGGCCCCGTTGGAAGCAGGAACAAAGAAACTCAACAGGAAAAGCAGCACTTATTGTCTCCATTTCTTCATCTGCTCCTTATGGTCCTTAAAAAATACTAACATTACAACTAAATCCATTCATAAAGATAGAGTCAGAAAAAAGACTTTACTCAACCATGAAGGTTTTTATTTTGAAACCATTTGGATACATTTGATCTGTCCATGTTTTTTTAGCAGCTTGTAAACTCAAAATTGCAAAACTGTTAATAAAAGTTATACATTTATGGCAACATACATAGCCTTTACATACAACCCTAATCCTAAACCTAGAGTTGAAGTAAACAGAGTACCACGGAATAAATGTTGAACATCTAAACAATTTTGATTTTATATTGTATTCTGATTACAAGTGTGATGACTAGGAGCTGGTCCAAGGCAACCCTGAGACAGCCCTATCTATAAACCTAAACTAGCCCAAACTATAAACCTGAGCCATCCTTTATTATAATCCGGAGGCAGCCCTAATAATAAATAACTCAACTGGAACAATGTTATAGTAGCCTGAGCAATAAAGAATGTTTCGTAATCTAGTTTCGAGGTTATACATCAATAACATTACAATAAAAAAGAAGAATGGATTTGGGAAGAAAAATGTTCAGTTCTTTAAATCTATTGTACTCCCAGTAGTAAAAAACAAACAGGTTTCTGGCCAAAATCCACCAGACCAGGGTCACTGTCATGTAACTCGATAGTTACATAGCTAATATCCTCCAAACCATAATGCAACACTCAGTTTTTACTTCATGAGAAACATCCATGCAACACACTGATGCTCTTGATGATTTTCAATCAAATTCTCCTCCATTTCTAGTTATACCGACATTAATAAATGTGAGTTTGTGCTTTAAGAAGTAAACGTTTCCCTTTAGAAAAGTATAGGAAGACTCTGACTGTTTGTCTTGGCTGTCTTGGCGAACGCTGAATTTCACAGCCTTCCTGTTAATGTTTTCTAAAGGGTCAAAGGTCGGAGCGCTATCGAGCTCTTCTCAAATGTATTATATTAACTATTAATAAAATAATGCTATACAATAACGTCATGATTGATGGCTTAATAATAACATTAAAACACATCCCAGAGTTTGATTTAAATCGTCGTCTCTTTGAGGTTCAGTGTGTGTGTGTTACACAACGAGCTCTACCGTTCACATGTGTGTGTGTGTGTTTTTTGATCCATCACTCTTATCTGCCTCTCCTGCTGCCCCTCCTCCTCCGCACATTCTGGTCAATAAAACCGACACCACACCTTTCTGCAGCGTTTAGATCAGAGTTAGAGATTGAGTCCACTCATGGGAGTTGTCCTCCGTCCAATGTTTTTACATGAAATTCATCCAACATTAATAAAAAACATTCAAAGAATACATCCTGGATCACCTGGTGTGTTATAAAGATGCATCAAAAGCTCCTCACCAGGTGAAACGACAGGAGGAATCATCCGTCCTCTAATAAGACATCCGGAGGAAGAGATGATCTGTCTGTGTTTCCTCTCTGCAGGGCAACTCAACATGGCGATGGTCTCCGAGTTCTTGGGTCAGCTGACGCTGTCGTACGGAGCGGTGAGTCACCTCCCCCTCGTACCATTGTATCAGCAACCTACTTTATGGGATCAGGTAGGTGGAGTTGGTTCTCCCCAACAGAAACCCAATCAACTAGGGCGCTAACAACTACTTATTAAAAATCCCACCATATGATCGTAGAGAAAGTCCTGAAGGGATATATGGGTCAAATAACCACCTCTTTTAACTAAGAACTTTTACTGTGAAAACCTAACTTCCTCTGAAGAGGAAGGAAAATTCTGAAGTAAATACTAACCGCTGAGACTAGAGGGAACCTATGAAACATGTAGCAAAGTTGATGGAGGAGGCAGCACTTCACTTTACCCTCTAATAGTTTCAGGTCTGTTACATCGCTACTCATTCAGCCTCTTGTTGTTGTTGTTCTGTTTCCTCTCTCATGTGGCGTAGGTCAGTGAGTACTGTTCTTCACGATACAGGTCATTGCCTCTCAGGTGTAAGCACACCTGTATTGTCCGCCTGAGACTCTTTCTTTTCTACCAGTTAAAGGAAGGCTAGGTGATGTTACAGCAGCACACTGTGATGTCACATGTCTCTGTCCTCGGCAGGAGGTGGAGCCTAAATTCCCCACCGTGGTGCCGGAACGAGACTTTGACCCGAGCAAAGATGCTGCAAGGATCGAGACGGCCATCAAGACGAAAGGCAAGACAGTCAAATAGATCAGCAACACGTACATTGAGTGAGCAGAAGTATCTGCTCTGTGTAAACATAACCACATGGAGGATAGTTTGTTAGTGGAACTGTAGGAGCCATTTGTGATGAGGTTACTTTGATGACCCCAGCTGGCTAATTCTGACCTTGCGGCCTTGGAGGGCCTTGGAACGGGGAGTTGGGGTTGCACACCTGTGCCAATTAGTAGGTCAGGGGAAGACAAAGGATGAGCCCTTGACAGAGTTTGGAGGGTTTTTTTGGAATCGAATGTTGGAGGTACCTGGACGCCAGCAGAAATATGGTTTTTCAATTTAGCTTGTTTATTTGTTTGTTTGTTTATTTATAAGTTTAGTGACAGTCTATTTTTTGTTATACGTTTAAGTTGTTTATCCAAAGATAAAGAATGCGCATAACCGAATAAACAGAACAGCATATTGAAACCCCTGAGGCGTCCGAAGTGACTTATTGGAAGGCACTACAGTAACATTTACCATCTGATTGAACATCTGACAGTTAAATTACATTAAACTTAGTTCTGACTGTGCCAATTCTTAATTTAGGTAAACCCTTAAAAAGAATCCTCAAGTTGACCGTAATAATAAAAACCTTAAGTCAACATTAAGAGCAGTTGACCTTAAAAAAAAAAAAAAAAAAATTGAGAATTAGTGATGTAGGGGTTAGCATTTGAAAGCGAGTTTGAAGAGGTGGGTTTTGAGGGCTTGTTTGAATGATGATATGGTGGGAGCCTGGCAGATTTGGATGGGGAGGGCGTTCCAGAGGGGAGGTACAGCAGCTGAGAAAGCCCTGTCGCCCCAGGTCCGGCGCTTGGTCCTGATAGTCTTCAGGTTGTTAGCATTTGTGGACGTAAGGCAACGGGTTGGGGCGTGGAGGGGGAGGAGGTCTGAGAGGTAGGTAGGGGCCAGGTTGTTTAGGGCTTTGTAGGTGAGTATATGTGTAATTAAAGTCTATCCTGTATTTTACCGGGAGCCAGTGGAGGTTGCATAGATGTGTTCATAGCGGCGGGTGGAGCAGTCGAGTGGCAGAGTTTTGAACATATTGGAGTCTGTTGAGGATTTTGTTGAGAGAGCCGTAGAGGATGCTGTTGCAGT
Organism: Gasterosteus nipponicus; assembly: GCA_014132575.2. Lineage (NCBI taxonomy): Eukaryota > Metazoa > Chordata > Actinopteri > Perciformes > Gasterosteidae > Gasterosteus > Gasterosteus nipponicus. The sequence goes on from BMAF01002325.1 coordinate 218,980, forward strand.
AGTCGAGTTTGGAGGTTATGATGGCATGGATGAGAATTTCAGTGGTGGCAGAGGAGAGGGAAGGTTTGAGCCGTGCAATGTTCCTGAGGTGGAAGAAGGCAGTCTCGGTGATGTGGTTGGTGAAGTTGACCGTAAGAATAGAAGACCCTCATACTTTTTTGTTGACCTTTGGACCTTCTGGTTGTTCAGGAGTAGACGAGCAGACCATCATCGACATACTGACCCGACGCAGCACAGAGCAGCGCAGGGAGATCGCCTTCGAGTACGAACGCATCGCCAAGAAGGTCCTCCTCTTTCCGCCTGAACTAGAGCATGAAGACTACCTGCTGCTTCTTCCGACTCTTATTAAAACATTTGTGTGTCCTTGTCCGTGATCCAGGATCTGATGACGGCCCTGAAGGGGGCGCTGTCCGGCCCTCTCGAAACTCTGATGCTGGGTCTGATGAGGAGCACCGCTCAGTACGACGCCTCCGAGCTCAAGGCCTCCATGAAGGTCAGCGGAACTCAGTACACGAGTACAAAGATTCACGACTACACACGGTGCAGGAGGGCAAGAGTACATAGGAACAAGAGGGCAGAAATACACAAGTACAAAAGGGCAAGGGGGAAGGAATACACAGGGCAGGAGGACACAAAAAAAGGAGGGCAGAAGTACACAAACATGGGGAGCAGAAGTACAGGAGGGCAGGATGGAAGGAGTACAAAAGTACTGGAGGGAAGGGGTACAAGAGGACAGGAGTTGTAATGGATTCATTCTTTGCAGTTTTAACTATTTCCGCGTTGACACTATCTATCTGACTCGTGGTGGGCACCACACACTCTCGCAGACCAGGAAATTTCAGTAACACAACTGCTTAAGTTCCTTCAATTCACAGGTATTTATTGGAGCAGCAATCACTCGAATAAACCAAGCTCTTTTCAGAAAGACACTGACGATGCGACGATACAACACTTTAGTTTTTATATTCCTTTGAACATTCAATTGATTGAAACCCTCCCCTTTTGTCCTAACTGCGTAACTCTCTTAACACTCTCTCTCTTCCCCACTACTCTCCCCCTCGTTCTTCACTAGCACCCCCCTCTAGGGTGTGTTGGATGTCCCTATTTTGCTGCCCCCCTTTGATTAGAATGTTCTGACCCATCAGAGGTCTCTGGAGGAGCTCACGTCTGAGTTCTGGTTCTGGTTTTCAGGGACTTGGGACGGACGAGGAAACTCTCATTGAGATTGTCTGCTCCAGAAACTACAAAGAACTGGAGGAGATCAAGAAGGTTTACAAAGACAGTATGTTTGGACACAACCATCTAACATTAATTATTTGGTCCAAATAGAAGTTAAGAATTTAGCGTAAAGCTATTGCCAGTAAATAAATGGATTATCTAGCATCTGGAGTAAACAACTGAACTTTAGCAGAAGTCTCTCTATAGTCGCTAAGTCAAATCAGCAAGTACACACAAAACAAATTTACCTTCTATCACTATCATCAGCAAATGCATATAAAGCTAGATGGCCTCTATGGCTAACATTAGCTAACTGTCATACGAAGCGAGCTAACCTCTGCGAACCCTACCTAAGGCATTATAAGTTAGTTAGCCTCCATGGCTAACATCAACCGCTTACAAAGAAGTTAGCCTCTATAGCTAACATTAGCTGACATATACAAAACTAGTTAGACTCCAGTAACAGTAGCTAACATTCACATTTCTCTGTTTGTCTCTGCAGTGTTTAAGAAAGAGGTGGAGAAAGACATAGCAGGAGACACATCAGGAGATTTCGCCAAACTGCTGCTGGCACTGGTTCAGGTAGCTCAGATGCAAACAAAACATAGATATAAGACGTCTTTAGGTGGTGTGTTGGGAGGTGTTTTACTGAAACAGTTATCTTAATTTCTATAGTAATAGAGTACATTTACAGTGTTGTAGAAGTACTTTTAACAGATTGTTCTCACCCTGTGGTAGTAGCATGTATTTGTTCATATTCCCGGTAGTAAATCATTACTTGATTTGATCTTTCTGAACCTTTTTTAGACTCTAGTTAAAGTAGCCAAGTTTCTCTATTTAAAGTAGCCAAGTTACTTTATTTGTGTCTCTGGAAACAAAGTCCAAACTGCTTATTTAATACAACATTTCTACTATAATATCCACTATAATAACATGTTATTGATGGTTCGTTATCAATCTACAGACAAAGAGAGATGAACCTTCTAATGTGGTCGACTATGAGAAGATTGACGAGGACGCCAGAGTGAGTCCAGCCACCCGAATACTTAGTTAATTTATAATAATGAATATTTAACTTTAACCATTAGAGGAACTTTTATACTTACAATATACTTTTAAAGAAATGTATATATAGCATATATGTATTTAAAAGGAACGTATACTGTATATTTAAGAAAAAAACGTGTATCAAACGTAACCAGCATCAGAAGTAACCAGCATCAGATATAACCAGCATCAGATGTAACCAGCATCAGATATACCCACCAGCATCAGATAGAACCACCATCAAATAATACTACCATCAGATGTAACCACCATCAGATAGAACAACCATTCCATCCCCCTGTGGGGGAAGGGAAAGCACAAAAGACTTCAGGAAAGAAGCAAAGTCGTTAATGTTGGAGGCAGGAACCGGGTCCAGTCATCATGCATTGGGGGCCGGCGTAAGACTGCTGCAGCACGCAGACGAAGCCAAACAAGAGCTGGTGGCAATCTCTTAGAATGTCGTTCAAACCAAATGCGAACATTTTGCTGAACAATATGACCAGCATGAGAAAACCACTTTTCACAGGGTGCAGATTTCTCCTCGAAATACAATGGTTACAATGACGATGGACGTCTACCAGCACACGGCTAATACACCGGCGTTAGCGCCCTTTTACCCACTCTAGTTAAGACAATTTTAACTTGCATAATTAAAACAGTATTTGGCTCGAAAGGTAAGGAGCTGACGCTTACTCGTACGCTCCTCATTGGTTACGATTCTAAGGCCGCTTCATTCTTGTTGTCTTTTTGACAGTTCTCCCGCACGCAGGATTCAGCGTAGTCTTGCTCCACTGGTTGTCGTAGTAGTTCAGCTTCATAGTACTTGAGGTTCATAATACTTCAGGCTCGTAGTACTCCGGTGAAAAATAGACATAAATAGCTTTGCTTTTATCAACGAGTAGTCTGGTAGTGATTTCAAATAAAAATTCCATTTCTCCCATTTTTTCAGTTTAACGTGTGCAGCAGCGTTAAGCCCCTCCCAGTTCTCCCCCAAACAAAAGAAGCAGCTATCACTTGGATTTCTACATGAATGCATTTATAACGCGGTAACGCGCTCTAGTGCAGTGGCTCTCAGACTGTGGGGTGCGGAGGTAATAGAGGTGGGGCGTGAGGGGCTGGGGGAAATGTTGATTTAAAAAAAATTATTATTATTATTATTGTATTATTATCCTTTATTAATCCCACATGGGGAAATTATTCTCTGCATTCTACCCATCCTTAGTAATTAAAGGAGCAGTGTGCTGCTGTGAAGCACTGGGGCTTCAGTGTCTTGCTCAAGGACACTGATGGAGCAATCTGGTTTAGATGAAAGTGACTTCGATTTTCTTTATTCTATTATTACACATGGAGTCACAAAATGTTGTTATTTAAATACAAACTCAGCATGGACCATTTTGTTACATATTTGTTTGGGCAGTGGGGCCCGAACATTTTTCTTCCTCCAAAGTGGGGCCCGCCAGAAAAAGCTTGAGAACCACAGCCCTTGTGTATATAAAGATGATATTTATATTCTGTCTGTTTCTCTTATCTGTTCATTTCTCTTACTTTTTTTGTCTGGTTTTGTTCTTGTCTGTCATTGTGAAATGTCCTTGGGTACCTAGAACAGCGCTATAAAAAACAAATGTATTGTTATATCATTCAAGTAATTAAAAAATGCCCGTTATTGTTCATGCCTGTGAACCTTCAGTCTTTGTATGAAGCCGGCGTGAAGAGGAAGGGAACTGACGTAGCTACCTGGATCTCCATCATGTCTCAGAGAAGTGTTCCCCATCTGCAGAAAGGTGAGCTACAGCTACTACACTATCCACTAATATAGGTTGAGGTGTGCTACACCTACTACACCCCAGCACGTGACCAATACCAACCCTCGTCATGGGTTGGTTTCTGTTCCTGTATGTTGGCTGATTAAACTTATAGAAATGTTCAACTTAATAACCCAGTTTTCAAAATATTATCTTTGTTTCCATCAGTGTTTGAGAGGTATAAGAGTTACAGTCCCTACGACATGAAGGAAAGCATCAGGAAGGAGGTGAAAGGAGACATGGAGAAGTCCTTCCTCACGCTGGGTAATAAACACCTTGTGTTCTTCATCTGAACCATAGAAAACATAAACACAAAGTAGTTTGTCACATGAGACTAATAAGACAGCAGAATGATTGTTCCCATGAGCCCATACTCTTAGGGTGGATTAGTCCTTTCAAATTATGTTCTCATAGCACAGGTGAATGCATGTCTTCACAGTGGAGTGCTTTGAGAACAGACAGCTGTACTTCGCCAACAAACTCAATGATGCCATGAAGGTAAATTTTCATACTCTCACTCATAATATATTTTTTATATTAGCAATAAACACATGTTGTTTAACGTAATGTATGTCTCAGTAATATTACTGATAACTAACTTATAAACTAGGACTGTCAATAGATTAATCACAATTAAAACTTAAGAAAGCATGTATTTTAGACACTTTTATTGTTATTTTTAAGCTTTTTCAATCATTTTAAACACAACTACATACATTTGATCATCCACCAAGCACTAATTCGACATTAGTGCTTAAAGTGGTCCGTTTGCTACTCACCCCCCTTCTGTTTGACACGTTGAGGAATTCCTCTCCAAAGTTCTCTGCTGTATGTTGTGTCTCAGTTTTACTGCAATGCAAACTAACTGACAGCAGCTAGCGGTGGTTTCGTTTCCGGAAACTTTTCAACTTTGTTTACTTCCGGTATAAGTATTATCGCATTAATCTCGGCCACATTAGTCGCATAGAATAGCACATTTATTTTGACAGCCCGAAAATAAACACACAAACCTCCCTCTGCAGGGTAAAGGAGCAAAGGAGAAGGTAGTGACCAGGATCATGGTCTCTCGCTGTGAGGTGGACCTCATGAAGATCAGAACAGAGTTCAAGAAGCAGCACAAAAGATCTTTGTACCAGACCATCGCTGTCAGTTATGGTTTTTAATATTGAAATTACCACACACACAATGAAACATTATCATCAGAATTATTACTATCACTGTTATCATCAATATCAGTAGTATTTCCACTATTGCTTTTATTAATAACAATGGTAATATAATTAGTTATATGATTTGATTTTGAATGAATTTTATTCATTTTTCTTCTTGTGTCTTTGGGGTTCAGGAGCAGACTAAAGGAGACTACCAGAATGCTCTGCTTAGCCTGTGCGGAGGAGACGACTGAGAGCTCATCTCACTGTGGAGTTTCCCAGAATACTACTGGGTTTGTGATTACTGCAGTACTAATGCCTTGTGGTGTTATCTTCTACATTAACGCGATCAGATGAATCACTCTGAGGATCTTCAAGTAGAGAAATAAAAAACTTCACCTGACCAAAGTGGTGTGTGTGCGCCTTTTCATGGAGTGATCAGCAGGGGCCAGCAGAGACACACTAACAGAAAATAATTCTGTGACCCGCCACTGTTCTGTCTCTCTCGCGCCTCTCTGTCTTATTATGCCTAAGACATAGTCTATGTATGAGTATTTATGTGTATGTTTACATATATGTGTATAAAAGGTGCAAGACAACAGAGACTTCTAGAAGTCTACCACGAGTCTCCCTAGGCCCTCTTTTTTGTAATTAGACCACAAATGTGAAGTCTTGAGTGGTGTACAATATGCTCTAAACAGAAACATCTTCACTTTATCTGTACACATATACACAGAAAAAAAAGGTGCCAACTGGAACCAAAAATGGTTCTTCCGAGTGATGCCACAGGAGAATCTGTTGAGAAGAAAGACTATAAGCATGTACAAAATTTAATTCAATTAAATATTTCATGGCCTTTTTTCGAGGTGACTACACACAACCGCATAATTGGTATATGCACAGTAAATGTCTATTTTATGAAATCTATTAATTATTATATTAGTCATTTCAGGCCATTTTTATATTAATAGATACTGTGAGATAAAAAGTATAGAGGCGACATGGAGTAGAGTGGGTGCGCCGGGAACCACAGGGTTGGTGGTTCGGCTGCCCCGGCTCATCCACGTGTCCCTGAGCAAGACACCTAAAGGCTTTGGCATGCTTCTGCAACTGCAACTGCAGCTTTTCCCGCAGTTGTGTCGATGGACTCGTTTTAATTCATGGTTCTAAAAGGGTGGCACATGTTGCAGAGTAATTCACCGCCAGAACAACAGGTGGAGTAACGTTTTTTGTCGAAGAAGACCTAGAGAATGATGTCTTTGTGTGTGGAAGTCGTTGGTTTGTTTATTTACCTGGGCTTCTTGTCCACATGCACCCTGAAGGATGGCAGACAGGGCACTCCTAACCCAAAGACTGCTTTTCATCGCCTTTTTTTCGCAAACATATTTGTCCCGTTTTTCCTCCAGAACTTTGTTCCCCTCGACCAGCACACCAACATTTGCAGAGATCTCCCTCCATGAATTGGAGGCCATCTATGCGTCCTTATAGTCCGCCAATGACGGGTTGTACAAGTGGTCATATTTCCGTATTTCTTCCGACAAAAGCTCTTCAATGTGATTCATTCTCTCTTCAAAAATCTTCCTTTTAAATATGGCGGTATTGTGCTATGGAACCGGAAATGTAAGACTCCGGAAAGGATGCAGTTAGCAGAACAATCACAGCCTTGCGGGCTGCGTGAGGCTTGCGTAGCTTTTGACTCTAGTCTAGAAAAATGGTCAACATGTAATATATTTCTTGGCAATAAAAATGTTTTCTTCCTCTTTTATATCTTTTATACTATTAGTGTCTACAGCTATCTTCAAAAAAAAAAAACTTAAATCGATTTCTATTGTTGCCTGCTGTAACATACGTCTCTGTTGAAAAAGTCACTGTGCTGTCCCTTGAGAAACAGTCATATTCAAACAGTGTCCGGTTTCATCCTCCACAGTTGGTCAAAAATTATAAATGAAAGCTTGTTTGTGTCACTACATTAAATAATGTGTAAATACACAACAATCAGGAGTGTGGCATTACTTCAAGGTGCACATCATTTATATAGTCATGAAATGTGGCTCATAGCATAAGCTGCCAGCAGTTCATACTGCTCACTAAGCTCTGATCAGCACAGACTGCTCTTCAACAGTCATTAACACACCTTTCTGACCTTAACTTGCAAGCTACAGTTCCAAAAACACGTTTATTTACTGTCTTATCCCACCAGCCGGCTCAGCTGCTGTCATTCGAACATTAAGCCCCCTGTCGGCCGTAGCGTCCTTCATTCTTCTGTACTAAAGGTGGCAACCCTATATGTGTCCACAAAACAAACTTGAAAGTAGACAGGGGGGACAGATATGGACGTGATTGGTGGTTTATGTTGTCATTCATGACTTTCCCCTTAAAACGTTCCGGAAAACATTATTATGGAAGAGGCTATTTAGGCCCCAAGTACCAAAGTAGCCAGAACCGGGACCTTTTTCTAATATATATTATTAATATTAGCCGTTTTTAAACAAGGAAAAGAAGTGCTCAAGGAAATGTAAATTTTGCAAAATGTATTTATTTGAACTGGCAGCTAACACAGAGCATCGCACAGAGGTGTTTTTTTCCATCATCCAGCATTGAACAACTAAAACGTGAATTAAGAACCCTTTAATATCTCAAAGAACCATTTAATAACCCAAAGAAAGAATGAAAGAAAGACATGTAGAACCATCTAATACATTGATCCCCAACCATGGGCCATTTGGTACCGGGCCGCACCACAGAAACCCCCCGTCAGTTGGTCCGCCTGCTACGACTACTACGCCCCCGTTATTCTGCCGGACCTTCTTGACCGGTCCGCGAAATATTGTCCGACATGAAAACGGTCCGTGAGGTAAAAAAGGTTGGTGACCACTGATCTAATAGATAAAATGGTTCTTTAGAAGGTGATGGTTCTTTGTAGAACCACTTAGCCTTCTAAAGAACCATTGAAGGACCTTTTTTTTCTGTGTGTACTTAACTTGCGTGAAATTTTTGCTTGTGCTTACATCCTTTCACATGTAGATATCTTCATCATCTGTCATCTGTTCTGTAATAAAATGCCCAAGATAGAAACAGACACCGAGGTAATTATCAAACAATTTGAAGTCAGAGAATTTTCTGTCCACATTAGTTCTACAGATCAAGATAGCACTCTTGGCATTGTATTTTTCCACACCATAAACCAGGGGTGTCCAATATGTTGAACGCAAATGACCAGTCGATTAATTAAATTCAAGTCAATTCATTTTATTTTGTATAGCCCAAAATCGCAAATTACAAATTAGCCTCAGAGGGCTTTACAGTCTGTACACATACGACATCCTCTGTCCCGAAACCCACCATCGGCACAGGAAAAAACCCTTCCAACAGGGAAAAAAAGGGAAGAAACCTTAGAGAGAACGTCAGAGGAGGGGATCCCACTCCCGGGATGGACAGACTACAATGGATGCCATGTGTACAGAATGAACAATGTATAATACATGCAATTCCTATGACAGAAATGATTCAAGTAATTGTAAAAGTAGTAAGCGATCGTCAAGGCAGTGTCGGTGGATCACCTGCCACTAAAAAATAACGGACTTTGCATTGTTAATTAATGATCCTTGTTTACTAACACAAATTGAGCCCGAACATAACGAATGTCACTAGTCTTAACATAAATAGTTTTTCATTCCAAACTTTATAATTAACAAAAATATGTAGAGATAATATGAAGCCATTAAAACACCAAACAATTAACTCTTTTGAATGGTACGTTAATCTGTGAGATTTTATTGACTGATCTGCACATATCTCCATAGTCGCTTAACAGGTATTCCCGGATGTTTGAGCAGGTGGTTGTCTTTTTGTTTTTTAATTGAATACGCTATTTAGGTAGTCAAACAAACAAGCACAAAGTTCCGGATACATAAACTTTTTTCCATCCAATTTTCGAATTATGACCATTTTCTGGGTCAAATTGACCCCAATGGTAAAAAATGTTCGTAAATTCGGAGGTAATTCGAAGGAGGGTTACGATAAAGCTTAAAACTTTCCTCTTGGATATCGCTTTGATATCGCTTGTGGCTGGCTCAGGTTAGTCTGGACCATCCTTTAGATAAGCCGCTATAGGCCTAAACATCCAGGGGGATTTCTTAGGACACACCAAGCTCCTGTCCCTCCTCTCCCTCTCTCTTTCTATAATAATTCACATCTCATTAGTGCACATCACTAATTGAGCTTCTTCCCCAGAGTTTTTGTGCTTTCTTGCCTCCCAGGTTTCAGTAGATCGTGGTTCTGTCTGGACCCTTTTCCTGCTTCCTGCCTGGCCCTTCTGACATCTACTGCTTCTCACACCATTATTATTCCCATTACTATTACTGTGAACATTATCATTAACTATGTTTCTTCCAAGGAGTATTTGTGATTTCTCGCCTCACAGGTTTCTATGGATCATCATCATCATCACATTACTATTACTGTCATCATAAACCAACATTACCCACTTTGCTTCTTTCCTGAAGTCATGCTTTCCCTCCCCACAGGTTTCTATGGATGGTGGTTGTCCCTGAAGTGGTCCTGCCTTACACCTGGCGAGTGGGATCACGTGCTTAACTGGAATGCTATTGGTCTTGAAAGATCGTGAACAAAATTGGAAGCCCGGTTGGGCTAATTCTGCACAAATTCAGCCAAAAAAAATCTACTTGTTCTGGTAGATGTATTTGTCAGATCACAGGTCAAGTATAAGCTCTGCGTTTGCAAAGGCAGGATCAGTTCTTTCGGCCCGCAGACTAACATAAGGAAAAACATTACATTTTGTATTTCTTGTTAGATATAAAAGAAAAGATTTCTATTGGCCCTAAACTGGCGTGGAGGAGGAGCAGGTCCTCTCGCCACAACACAAGATCCAATCACATGCAATGTGTGGTCTTCTAACATATGTGAACATAACAAACAAAGCGTGAGTGTTGTATGTTGCTTTGTGTGTCTCTAAATCTCATCCTTATCAGCCCTGGGTCTGCCTGGTTGACACTTTCTGCTTTTCTTCTGGCCTTGGACTCCTCAAGACAGTGACTCCCTAAATGAGCACTATGAAAGAGCTTTTGATTATCAGTCTATGCTTTAAGACACTACTGCAAAGACTACCAAAGCTGCGTCAAAAAGTGCCCCGTCTGATCAAAACTGTCTGGTTTAGCTTTAGGTCGGTGTCCGGATGGGGCGGCTTCTGTGTCCGGATCCGGACCGCGTTCTGCCAGTTGGTGACCTTTGATAGATGAAGACATAGAAATGAATGTGATGAAGGTTTAGATTTTTAAAGAAGGTACCAATGAATCAGCTCTTCTACTAACCTGCTCCACTGGAAACAGAGCAAATCCTCCCTCGTCATGCTCCTATAATCCCCCCCTCTCATCTGGAAATAACCACAACACCCACTCCAACATGAGCCAAATGTCAGCGTTAATCACTGTCTTCCTGCTCTGAACCACATATAAGGACTGTGAAGGTGGAGCTAGCAGGAGGAGGATCTACATCACACAATCACACAGTGGTGTGAGTTTAGGATTAATCCTCCACATCTGTGTGCATCTCTTCTACAAGGCCATCAGACATCCAGGCGACCTGAAATCGGACTAAGTATCTTTTTCTTAAAACCAAGCTAGTCTGCTAAATTTGTTGTTGATTCCAGTGTCTTAAGTTAATTTGATTGCTGATTTGCTTTAGTTCTTGCCGTTTTACTGCCAGTTCTCTCTGTTTGAGGTTATCTTGGCTCCTAGTTTGCTTAAACTCTTTCACTTTTTTTAGTGCCAGTTGGTGCTCTAGACTGTACTATTAACTGCCAGTGTGCCCTCCTAACTCTGCTAGGTTTGACCTGATCTAAGTCCGTTTTGCCTTCACTTCTGAATCAAATAAGACTTGAATCCTTAAACTCCCAGTTTGTCAAAACGCCACATGGTGATTGTTCACTGATTAGAGTGTCAAGCAATTGGTGTTTTGCATTTTGAGGAGTTTCTGTGGAGGCCAATCAACCTTTTGTCTCCTAAATTAGTGGTCCCCAACCACCGAGCTGCGGACCGGTACCAGCCTGTGGTTCGTTTGGTACCGGGCCGCACGTATTATACATTGTTCATTCTGTACACATGGCATCCATTGTAGTCTGTCCATCCCGGGAGTGGGATCCCTCCTCTGACGTTCTCCCTAAGGTTTCTTCCCTTTTTTCCCTCTTGTAAGGTTTTTTTTCATTTTTTGGGGAGTTTTTCCTGTGCCGATGGTGGGTTTCGGGGCAGAGGATGTTGTATGTGTACAGACTGTAAAGCCCTCTGAGACAAATTTGTAATTTGCGATTATGGGCTATACAAAATAAAATGACTTGACTTGACTTGACCACAGAAAGCTTATATATATATTTTTCTGAAAAATGTTTTATTTAGAAAATTGACCGGATTTTCTCCGGTGTGCGTCATCCCTCTGACATATTCCCCACGCGTCACCAGGCGTTTTTCTTGTTCTCCTTTTACCGTGCACGGCAGTTTCACCGACCAGCCAACACAGAGCGCGCGACTACTCCCCCCCTGACATGAAACGTGAGGTAAAAAGGGTATGGGGACCACTGTCATAAACGACGGGGGAGTGGTCAGAGCCGTAGCCGACTCCCACTATCGAGGTATAGTATTTAACTACATCGAGTGAAGCATTAGCTTCAGCGTTTACTTATCCTCGCAGCACGAAGACGAGCAGAGCCAAGACAAAGGAGTCTTTCGTGGGAGTCAAGACGAGCAGAACCAAGACAAAGGAGCCTTTCGTGGAGTCTTCCCGCAGATACTACAGGCCTCGGGCAGATCCGCTCTCTATCGTAACCTTTCCTCTCTCACCTATCCCACCCCCTCCACACATGTCCAGCACCTCGTCACAGGAGGCCTCTGGAACTGCCAGTCAGCTACTCGCAAGGCAGACTTCATCTCCGGCTTCGCTATCCAGCAGTCGCTTGACTTACTCGCTCTCACCGAGACCTGGATCACACCTGAGAACACATCCACCCCAGCCGCTCTCTCCTCCGCCTTCTCCTTCAACCACACACCCAGGCCCACTGGTAGGGGTGGTGGCACAGGTCTACTCATTTCACCCAAATGGAGCTTTTCTCTTTACCCTCTTCCACCATCCACCCCATTGTACTTTGAATTCCATGCTGTAACAGTTACTCACCCGGTGCAATTAACCATTGTTGTCCTTTACCGTCCGCCAGGCTCCTTGGGTCATTTCTTGGAAGAACTGGACATTCTCCTGTCCAACATCCCTGAAAATGGCCCTCCGCTCATCCTCCTGGGTGACTTCAACATCCAGACAGAGAAGTTATCTGACCTCTTACACCTACTTTCTTCTTTCGCTCTGTCTCTCAGTCCCTCTCCTCCTACTCACAAAGCCGGCAATCACCTTGACTACATCTTCACTAGAAACTGCTCCACCACTAACCTCTCTGTAACTCCACTTCATGTGTCTTCATGTGTCTGACCACTTCTTCTCCGTCTAGCAAATTTTCGCTCCATCGAATAGTTGCTTAGACGTTGTTAGCGTCAACGTTACTTCTATTAGTGTTAGCATTAGCTTAGCAGATAACCTGGTGATGTCTTCCCTCCCTACCTCTCCAGCTCTTTCTTGCTCGCTGTGTCACATGTTTAGCTATTCCTCTGCCTCCCTTACGGATAATGGAACATGTAAGAAGTGTAGTATATTTGATAAATTGGAGGCGAGGCTTAGTGAGCTTGAAGCACGGCTCCGCACCATGGAAGCTCAGTCGTTAGCCGCTGTAGTTACCCAGCCCACCCCCGTAGCCGGTGCGGGCCACATAGACGTAGCGTTCGCTCCTGCTAGCCGTCCCCCGGCAACCCCCGAGCAGCCGGGAGGCTGGGTGACTGTCCGGAGTAAGCATAAGTCTAAGTCGAAGCACACGGTTAACCACCAACCACTTCACGTTTCAAACCGCTTCTCGCCACTCAGCGACACACCCGCTGAGAAGCCAACTCTGGTGATAGGTAGCTCCATTCTGAGGAACGTGAAGTTAGCGAAACCAGGGACCATAGTTACATGTATACCGGGGGCCAGAGCGGGCGACATTGAGTCTTATCTTAAACTGCTGGCTAAGGATAAACGTAAATACAGTAAGATTGTAATACATGTCGGCGGTAATAACTCCCAACTACGTTGCTCTTACGTTGGGTGACTTCATGTGGATGTCGACAACAACAGCCTTAGTACTGCATTTCTTTTATTGTTAGATTCAATTGGTTTCTGACAGTGTGTAAATAAACCAACTCACTGTTTTAACCACACTCTCAACTTGGTTCTTGTGTATGGGATTGGGATTGAACATTTAACAATTTTTCCACAGAACCCTCTCCTGTCGGCCCATTGTCTGATAACCTTTGAATTTTAATTTGAATCGGAACCACCTCCTCCTGCCAAGGGTTTCTACAGTCGACGCTTATCGGATACCGCTGTAGCCTCATTTAAAGAAGCCATTCCTTCTGCTCTAAGGTCAGTGCCCTGCCTCAAAATACAAGAAGACTCCTGTGAGAACCTCAGTCCGTCCCAGATCGATAATTTTGTCGATACTGCTACAGGCTCTTTGAGAGTGGCGCTGGATGCTATTGCTCCTCTGGAAAGAAGAATAGCAACAAGAAGGAAGTCTGCTCCGCGGTATAACCCTCCAACACGGAACCTAAAGCAAACTGTGCGGAAACTTTACTCTACACTGTAGCCCGACTGACAGAGAGTCACAGCTCTGTCGAGCCGTGTATTCCTTTGGACCTCACTAGTAACGACTTCATGAACTTCTTCAAAAATAAGATTCTGACTATCAAAGAGAAAATTGATGGTCTCCTGCCTTCAACCAGTGCCGACCTGTCCTTCAATGTAGGAACCTTGGATGCAGCAGTGGGCCCTGATGCCTGTTTGGATGCCTTCTCTTCCATCAACCTTGATCAACTGACTTCTCTTGGATCCGATTCCGACCAAGCTGCTTAAGGAAGTTTTTCCTTTAGTTAGCACATTACATTACATGTCATTTAGCGGACGCTTTTATCCAAAGCGACGTACAATAAGTGCATTCAACCATAGGGTACAAACTCAGGAGAACAAGAAACAACAAAGTGCAATTTCCTCAAATAAGCCAATTTACAATTTGCTATAGATGAGTGACGTTACAAGTACAATTTAAGTGCTACAATTTGTTAGTCTTTAGTCGAGGTAGAGTCTGAAGAGGTGTGTCTTTAGTTTGCGGCGGAAGATGTGAAGGCTCTCTGCGGTCCTGGTTTACATCCTTATTAGATATTATTAATCTGTCTTTGTTGACAGGACATGTACCACAGTCCTTCAAGGTAGCTGTAATTAAACCTCTTCTTAAGAAACCTACTCTTGCTCCAGAGGTGTTGGTTAACTACAGACCTATCTCTAATCTTCCCTTCCTCTCTAAGATCCTTGAGAAATCCGTCGCAAATCAATTATGTGATTTTCTACAAAACAATGCTTTGTTCGAGGATTTCCAGTCAGGATTTCGAGCGCATCACAGTACAGAAACAGCACTGGTAAAAATTATGAATGATCTTCTACTTGCATCGGACCAAGGACTCATCTCTTTTCTTGTCTTGCTGGACCTCAGTGCCGCATTTGATACCATAGACCATTGTATCCTGTTGCAGAGACTACAACTCCCTAAGGTTTCTTCCCTTTTTTACCTCTTGGAAGGGTTTTTTCATTTTTTGGGGAGTTTTTCCTGTGCCGATGGTGGGTTTCGGGACAGAGGATGTTGTATGTGTACAGACTGTAAAGCCCTCTGAGGCAAAATTGTAATTGCGATTTTGGGCTATACAAAATAAAATGAATTGAATTGAATTGAATCCTTATTTCCTCCCTTCAGGAACTTGGTGTCTCAGGCTCTGCTCTCTCCCTTCTCTCGTCCTACTTCGTCGGCCGCACCTACCGGGTAACTTGGCGAGGATCTGTGTCGGAACCTTGTCCTCTTACTACTGGAGTTCCTCAGGGTTCCGTCCTGGGTCCCCTCCTCTTCTCGCTCTACACCAACTCTCTCGGCGTTGTCAATCGCTCGCATGGCTTATCCTACCACAGCTATGCCGATGACACCTAACTAATTCTCTCCTTCATTCCCTCGGACACCCAGGTAGCAGTACGGATCTCTGCCTGTCTGACTGACATCTCTCAGTGGATCCGCCCACCATCTGAAAATCAACCCCGACAAGACTGAACTACTTCTCTTTCCAGGAAAAGACTCTCCAACCCAGGACTTGACTGTTAACTTTGGCAACTCCGTGTTAACGCCCACTTTAACCGCTAGGAACCTTGTCGTCACAATCGACAGCCAACTCTCCCTGACTCCCAACATTACTGCGACAACACGATCCTGTAGATACACTCTCTACAACATCAGGAGAATACGTCCTCTTCTCACTCAGAAGGCTGCCCAGGTACTGATTCAGGCTCTTGTCATCTCACGCCTGGACTACTGCAACTCGCACCTCGCAGGTCTCCTGCTACCACCATTCGACCTCTGCAGCTCATCCAGAATGCAGCAGCTCCACTGGTCTTTAACCTTCCGAAATTCTCCCACACTCCTCCACTCCTCCGCTCTCTTCACTGGTACCGGTGGCCGCCCGCATCCAGTTCTAAACATTGGTGCTCACCTACCATGCTGTGAATGGATCGGGTCCAGCTTACATCCAGGACATGGTGAAACCCTTCATCCCAACCCGCACTCTCCGCTCTGCATCTGCAAAACTGCTCATCCCTCCCTCCCTGAGGACTGAGTGCATCTGATTCCTGATGTCCCCAATAACCTCAGCATCTTCTAGATCAGCAGCTAGAATTTCTGTTTAGGGAAACTGGCAGTTTGTTCTCTACACTGATCGTCTTCCAGGAAGAAACTATTTCACTCCTATTTCAATGGGAAAGATGAAGAGACTTGATGGGGGATGGGTTCATGCATTATGTAAAGCACCAACCACCAGATGAGTAGGAATGGGTATTGCTTTTTTTGTCAATACTGGTGCTAAACCGATGCCGATACCCAAATGGGGCCTTTCTTGAAAAGAGCACAAAATGTCAATTGACAATATTAAAGAAAGTTGTTTTTTTTTATTGCCAAGGCATTCTTTTTTCTTCAAATTGAACAATATATTAACCTTATAACTTTTTACTGTAAATATAAATAAAATAAAAATCACTCGGCTTCAAACTGCAGCATCTAACCTTTTAACTTGAAAAATATATGTATAACTGTTAATAACAGTGATTGCAGCATGTGCCACACAGAAGAGCTGCATAGGCACAAGAGCATACTGTTTTTCTACCGTGAGACATTTGTATATTCATTTAGCACTTTCCTATGTAAGATAAAGTCTAAATGAAAATAATCAAATGATCATTCACATAAGTAAATTAAGTTACTGTGTCTGCAGCTCAACTGTGGCTCATTGTGGTCGTTGCAGACGCACACTTTGTGTCCACTGGTGGGATCGTGCTCACCTGTGTTTCCATGCCTGTGTCCGTCGGGTCGGAACTGCCGTGCGCAGCAAAACGTTAGATTTTAATGATGGAGGAAACACTGACTTAAATAAATATAAATTGAATGTAGGTGACTAGGCTAGCTAGCCAATATGCCACCAGTTCTCGGTACCCAACAGATGAGGTTCTCAGACAAAACTATTTAGAGCCTTTTCAGCTCAAATTAAGGCTTAAGTCATGACTGGTGATGAGCACACCAGGCTGCCACATGCTCTGTATAAGGAACTATTAAAAGGCAGCCCGCTAACTCTAAGAACAAAAGCAGCAGAAAGATGGATGAAAAAGTGCCCTCGTAGCCACATGGTAACGAAGTCACATTTATGCCCGCCCACTGAGGTGCATGTGTTTAATCTCGTCATTTCCTTTTCTTCAACTCTTGTTCTCAGGGAATATGCAAAGTTAATCAGACCTGCATCCTGACTTTCATGTCAGGCCTCGATTTGAGCGAGACGTAGACAGACGCTGAGCGAGACAGAGTCAGGTAGCAGCTGAGCTAGCCTGCAGGCCTGACTGACGCGCGTCTGTGCTAATGCGTCCCGACGTGCTCCTGATGTCAGCTCTTCATTATGAATGCTTTTAAAAGGGGCTTCGACCTTTGATTTGACAGCGCTGCTGTCAGCTCCTCATCATAGGCCTCTTGTCGTCTTTTGTGGGAATTTCTGCAACAATTATCATAAATATTTCACGGGTTTCTGCCCCACGTCGCCCCTGCTGTTGCTGCTGAACAGGATCCGGCTGATGTCACCAGAGATGTGACGGGGTGCTGCCGGAGAATGGCAAACCTTTGTAAATTGTGCTTTTCTCTCCACTAACATACAAAGACGGAGGCAGAGAGGCAAACAGCCAAACATATGTTCCCTTTGAGGAGGCTCTTATTGAACATATTTGGAAGCAAAGAAAGCAGAGTTTGATTTGGAGGGGGAAAGCCGGAGTGCATTCAGGAGACACACTTGTACACATTATTTATTTCACACCAACTTATTTACATTCTAGATGGAAGTTTACCGAGAGAATCTACCTGCTGCTGACTCTTAAAGGAAAGGAGAAGAAACTTCCAGGTAAGTAGAGCACTCAAAAAGGAGCTCCGTCTTTTCAACAAAGTTTCATCTCAGTCAAATGGAAAAGGAAGCTGCAGCAAAATTATGAGGGCATATAAAGCTGTGCCAATTCATCTCTGTGTCTGAGAGTGCCTGTGGCCAAATAGCAGCAGAATTAAATATATACTTGCATGTGATTTCAAAGGAGATGTAAACACTCTCTGGCTGCAGCGCCCACTGTGGGAGACTTTACTTAAGCATCATTAAAATAGAGGAGGAACATTTCACCACTTGTGCCGCTAGCTACTGTTCAGTACTTCAAAACAAACTGCATCCAGCTCCTCTTTCTCTTCTTCATGATGTTTGCAGGTGCCGGTGTCAGGTTGATGATTTAGAACACAGAAAACTCTGTGCTCCTCATAAGTATTCTCACTTATTCTCTAGAGCTGAGGACCACATCAACTGACCTTCACTCCATCAACGTGTTTCCTCTGGCTCATCAGTCTGGTGAGAAGATATTAAAACTGCGAACCTCCTGCTCCTTCATCAGTATCTCAGGTTTACTCTGAGTCAATCCATCCATCTTCAAACCGCTCTTCCTGCACACAGGGTTGTGGGGAGTGTATCCCAGCCATCTTCGGGCGAGAGACGGGGCACACCAACACAGAGACAAACAACCATTCACACTCACATGGGCCTTCTTGCTGTAAGGCGACAGTGCTAACCACCACTCCACCGTGCCGCCCTCTGAGTCAATCACATATTTGTTCGCTATTTCATCATGTTGATGGCGAATTTGAAACCAAAGGTTTGCTTTGTTTCAGCCTATTTTCAAAAGCATGGAGGAAATCCCAGGAAAGGCCATCGCACAAGCACAGCTGGATGTAGAAGGGCAGCGACCCGGCGGCAGGACCTCCATCTTCTCCTTTGTGTGAGGACCAACAGGTGGAGCACTACAACATAACCTCCAGTGATCTACTTGTAAGCATGTTCCTGACCATGGTGTCAATGCAGTGGACCCTTAGTTCCTCCTGGTCTAGAAGGTCCTCAGTCCTTCCTGGTCTAGTGGGCCCTTTGTTTCTCCTTGTCTTAGTTGGCCCCGGATTCCTCCTGGACTAATGGAGTTAGCTCAACATCTTTTTCATGTTTGCTTTATGTAACTCAAAGCATTTGTTTTACAAAGGGGAACGAGGTATAACAAGAGGATTGAAATCTCCATCAAACAATGTGTTCATGTCCCAAGCCCTTCAAACAAAGCTAAATCAGAGCTTTTAACGCTACAGATGGGCTCAACAATCCATCATGGAGGAAATTGTGTCATTTATTCAAAGAAGTTATCAGCAGATCGTGACATTAGTTGACGTCATTTACACACTTCATTTATTTCAACCAAACAGCTGATTAAGTGTGAACGTCTCTCAATTTAGTTATCCAACAAGAGCATTGACTCTAAATAACTTTAAACCCAGTGAATTAGTCCTAGGTTGAACATAGTTTGTGGGGCTCCAGTCAGGAGGGCTTTGTCAATCTTCCGTGGTCTGTCTCCTCATCCCTCCTTTCGTGCTGCTGTCTCATCCAGACTCTGTGCTGGCTGAGCGAGGCCTCATTGAGTTATCATTACATCCTGAGAATATGCAAATTGAAGCAGCTCGACGGTGTATGTTTTTGATGGAGAATACAAATCACCGTAGACAAGACACTTTTTAATTTTCCTGATGAATGTAATGCTTCAGAAAGTATGAGGATTGATGGAGAAGGGGTGGGTGGGGGGTAATGAACTCTTTAGCACTAAGACACTCTTCGGCTTTTCATTACACTGTCCTTTATAAGGACACTCATCCACAAATCTTTCCCAGACAGCTCACCGCTGAAGCTCAGAGGAGTACAGCACATCGCTGGTGTTGTTTGCCATCCACTATGTCCACAAGGTCTGGAGAGTCCATAAGATCTAGAAAGTCTTAGAGACCATATATCAGTGGCGGCTGGCGGATTTCTTTTCATTTTCAGTGAACATCCCAGTAGGATTCAATGCAAAAAGGGTATCAAACATGCATTATTACTTTGCAGTTAAATTGTGGTGGCCTGCTTTTGCATTTCCTGATTTCGGTGCCCTGGACTCCGCTTCCTGACTCACACATTGTCGCTCCCATAGAAGACACTCAATACTCGTATTCTCATTTACGTTGTTTATTTAATTTTTACATTTGGTAGTTTAATTTGAACATGATTAACAGAGTGGACAGGGTATGGCCAACAGACTGCCGATGTCCCGTCAAATAAAAAAGCCAGCCCCTCGTGCATCAGTCCCACCTCTTCCTCTTATCTGCTCAATCTCTCAACTATGTACCAAAAATGCATTAAGTGAATACACGTAATTCTTACCAACAAGCAAATAAATGATATGTAACAAAACAGAAAACATGGCTCCAACATAAATATTTAACATATTTAACATATATTTAACATTTGTTACAACAGTTTAACATAAGGACAATCATCAATGAATATTTATACAGCAGCTGGGTAGCGATGTTAATTTTAACACAGCGACGTCATGTGTGTGGTGCGCGAATATACGGCGTTAGCATTTAAAAAAAGCGCTATACAAATAAAATAAATAAATTGCCTTTAGCTAACTAGCTAGCTAAACATCATATCAGCAGAAACATCATATGTGCGGCAATTCCCTTTCACGTCGGTCCATTGTGCGGTCCGGCTGATCGGGTCCAGCTGTTTTACCTCTAGTTTCTCCGGCAAAGTGCTTCTCTCTTACCGAGTTTGGGTCGGGTCTTCTTGGAAGCAGTGTTAATTTTGGCAGCTATTTTTGATTTAGTCTTAGTCTTTAGAAGAAAAATGCATATTAGTTTTAGTCACATTTAGTCATTTTAATCCTTTTTAGTTTTAAAATGTAATTAGTTTTAGTCACATTTAATAGCCATATTAAACTCCTTTTCTTCCCTTCTCAGGCCCAGGGACCACCTGTGTTGTGTCTACAACTGCATAATAGTCTAGCTTGCAGTACTTGGATGTCCATCAGATGTCCCTCCTAGGACAGGTCTATAGATGTCCCTCATAGGACAGGTCTATAGCAGCGGTCGGCAAACTTTTTGACTCGCGGGCCACAATGGGTTGTAAAATGTGACGGAGGAGCCGGGCCAACAACAAATGGTTGAAGTGTTTGTGTGAGCTGATATAAATGACATGTGAAAAATCATTACATGAAAGGATTTGGAATTTAACAAATAGCAAAGCATTTATTTGCAAGGCAATTTAACAAATTGGCAAAGGTGTAACAACTTCATGAGGACCAGGGACCTAAACGCAACACTTTGTTGTCTTTGTGTGTTTACTTGCAATGCTTTTGAAACTCCATGGTACTTTATTGTTTCCACTGTCCCAAAAAAGAGACCCCTTAACGTCCAACAATTGTTGCAATACATTATTTTCTTGGCTTCAGAACCTGCAATGAGTGTATTATATTAGACGCGTTTGTAACGGACCGTCTCATCCAGCGAGGAAACGCTGCCTGCCGTGGATCTCTGCTGGCCGACAGTCTGTTAAACGGGTCTTAATATCCGCCGTACTTTGCCTGTCTGTTGTCTGTCAGATGTGTGCGAATTTAGGGGGAAAAAGTATTGTGACTTCGTCAACCACCAACATGTTCGTCTCGTCTTGTTAACGAAAGTTAGAATAGATTTAGTCATAGTTTTTATGTTTTAAGATCGTTTTCGTCACGTCTTAGTCTTGTCTTAGTCATGGAAAAAAGGTTTGTTAACGAAAAATTTTCGTCATAGTTTTCGTCGACGAAATTAACACTGCTTGGAAGGTCACTGCTGGTGGTCGCTCTTGTTTTGTTGTTAAACGAGACTCGCCTTGACGAGAGCGCGGCGTAGGGCGAGTCCATACCTCAATGTATTTCAGGTCGCTGAAATTATAATTTCACTCATTAACTTTAGCAGTCATTGGCTAACTGCTTCTTAGGTGACGACGTGCAGGAAAAGCATATTGTGAGCGGATATCTTAATTTACAAATATTACCCGATACATAATCCACATTTCAAAAACATAATTATTATTATAATTATTATTATTATAATTATTGACTATTTGTAAAATGTATGTATAATATAATAAACAACAAAAATGTATTTTATTCTTTTTTATTTTCATTTTTAATCTATATTTTCGGCGCTCAAGGTGGGGCCATGTCCCATTGCCCTCTATGGACCAGCCGCCACTGCCACAGTAACTTACTTCACAGTAATTTACTGAGTACTGCTAAGAATCTGTGGAAAGTATCATATATTCATTTTGAATATAGATAATGCTGAGTTTTGTCATCGCTCTTTCAATCTCGTCATTTTGAATTTGAATTATAATATATTACACGTCATGTCATTTAGCTGACGCTTTTAGCCAAAGTGACTTACTTACATTATTAACCAATGTTTTTACATTTATTTATTTGTCTAACCCATCCCACACGGTGGGAGTAGTGTGCAGCCATAGGGGCTGCCCGGGAGGCAGTTAGGGGTTGGGTGTCTTGCTCAGGGACACTTTGACACGGGACATAGAGCAGCCAAGGTTTGAACTCCATGCGCCACCGTCACCCATAATATAATTAGCATAATAATAATGAACAATAACATAATATATCATGTGTTAATACTTCAATTCAATTTAGTTATGTCAATTTAGCTTTTCCAGATTAGAATAAAACCATTTAAAGTTGAGCTATTTTTATTCTTTGAGTACATGAACTCCTTCCTTTCAGGTTTCCTTCACTAAACCAGCTACTCTTTGTATTCTCTGGAGCTCTTTGTCTCCTCTGTGACATTCATTAACGGCTCCTGCTTTAAGAACCGGCTTCCCTCTCTCTTACTCTGACCTTTTGTAGAAAAACTTGAGTTGAGCCGTTGTTCTGCCGTTGTTCTGCTGTTTGTGTGTTTGTGTGTGTGTGTGTGTGTGTGTGTGTGTGTGTGTGTGTGTGTGTGTGTGTGTGTGTGTGTGTGTGTGTGTGTGAGTGGGTCGGGGGTTAAACAAACTAATGGCCTCCATTCGTTAAGAGGCCAGTTGATTTTCATTTACTCCCTCGGATCCGACAATTAAAGGGAGCAGCTGAGGAGGTGATGGAAGCACCAGGACGCATAGAGGTCGGCCACCACTTAAAGTGATAAATTAAATACTATTATAAAGACTGCCCCCCGATCACAAACACACGAAGGAACCCTGGTACTGTGGTTTGTCCCGCAGAGAGGGAGGAAGACATAAGACCTTGTATAATGTTGGCTGGGTTTGTTTCCCAGGGTCTTCTCATGTTGTCGTGTCCCCTTAGTCTTGTCCTCAATGTTCTCTGGTGCCATTGTATTCTTGCACCTGGCTCCTCCTTGTCCCTGCATCATCTCTTGTTGTCCTCACTGTCTTGTGTGGTTTTCCTTGTCCCCTTACCATCAGCTCATGTTATCTCGTGGACTGCGGTCTGAGTCCAGCAGAGTTTTCTTCCACACTAAACCACATATTAGCGTTAGAGAGCAAACTAACATATTAGTGTTTGTTGATCTGATGGGATGTTCTTCATGCAGCAGGGGGGACAAAGACAATTACAGCAAAGCAATAACTGAGTGCAGAGAAACTCCTGACCTCTGCATCGCGTCTCCATTTAAGTGTTTGATGTCTCATTGAATTAGTACCACAGTGTGAAAGACAAAGCTAATGGAAGTGAGCCGAGACAGGCTGCTGATTGGTTCTGATATAATTAGAATAATATCACGTCCGGCGTTAATAACAAGGAGAGGAAATAAATAACGGCAGATCAGTTAATAGCCAGCGTGTTTTAAATGTGCCGAGGCCAGCGCTTCTTCCTGTTTACTCATGGGCCGCTGATCGCCTGCATATTAATGTGAAGGAGCAATCGGCGCTGAGGGGTTGGTGGGGGCGCATTTCATCTGGATTATTCATCTTGATAAATACATAAGGACGGACTAAATTAGGGCTTTGGTTGGTATGTGTGTGAATGAGCTGATAAATCGCCTCTCTGTACTGGGACCCTTTGGTGGATTCTATGGATCCACAAATATTAATTTAGCTGCTGACAGGAATGAAGATAAACTGTTTTAATCAATATCATCCACAGGGAAATATTTTTGTCATTTTTGGAGAACTGATGAGGAAATCGCAGCAGCAGAAAAAAAACTCTCACATCATTTATTCTGCATGTGCAGATTGTGCTTGTTTGTTTTTCTTTTTCCGAACAGAAGTAAATGATGCTGGTTCATTTCTGTAGTTTATGTCTTCTCCTTCAAAGCCTAATTGTACAGTAGCCCCTTGAATTACATATTGTTTACTTCAGGTTATATATATATATATATATATATATATATATATATATATATATATATATATAATGTACACACTGGTGGCCAAAATTATTAGAACACCTGTCAGATCTGAAAATATTGACCTTTTTTTTCCTCCAAAACATGATTTAATTTCATAATGTTCATGAAACATGCAGATGGTTGCTCTGAGCAGAACAAATAACAGATGAAGTGAGTCCTATTGTTTTCATCGACTTTTAACCTTTGGTTGTATAATAGATTTCCAGTTTATTTTCCAACTTTCCCCAAATGTGCTCCATGGGGTTGAGGTCCGGACCTTGAGGGGGCCAGTCCATCATTTCCAATGTTCAAGCAGTGTATTTTTTCTACCTCCCCCTTTTATGTGTAAATTGGTGGCATCATGGCGGTCTAAAGTGCACTTTACAGTGCTTGGAATGCATCTCCTTGGTTATACGGCGGTAAATCCCACCAGCATCAAAAAGGGCCTTAATTGAGCCCGTAGCTCCTTCACCTTAGCCATGTTCAAAGAGCAACATGTGCTTCAAGACTACTTCTAGAGCCTTTGAATTTATACCAATTGGTGGTGTGGCCTCAGTGACAAAACCCTGATGTTACCAATCACTTAATGAGCAGAATAGGCCTTGTACATTCAAAAGAATCACACTGCTGTGTCCTATGACTGTGACCAGCAATTTAACCACAATCACACCTGACAATGATTACACAACTAATTTGGATTCTTCTATGAACACGATTGTGTGACATTGACAGAGAATTAGGCCTGACCCCTGAAGCGGCGGCGTGCTGCAATCAGTCAGATGGAGAGACGGAAGTTGAAAAAAAGACATCAGAGTAGTTCCGTCTGGACCCTGGTCCTGACTCCTGCCTGGCCCAGCAGACACCTACCGCCTCTAACACCATTGATATTCCCATTTCTATTTCTGTAGACATCAATGCGCATAACTAACTTTCTTTCTTCCACAGAGTATTTGTGCTTTCTTGCCTCACAGGTTTCCATGGATCATAGTTCTTTCTGGATCCTGTTCCTGCCTGTGGCCTTGCTGACACCTGCCGCTGCTATCGTCATCATTATTAATATTATTTTAAATATTAATGATATTTCTATTACTGTCATCATAAACTAACATTACACTTTCCTAAAGTCTTTGCTTTCCCTCGTTCATTGACATCCATTGTAGTCTGTCCATCAGTAGAGGTATCCTCCTCTGACGTTTTCACTGAGGTTTCTTCCCTTTTTCCCCATGGAAGAGTTTTTCCTGTGCCAATGTGAGGGTTTCGGGAAAGAGGATGTTGCATGTGTACATACGGTAAAGCCCTCTGAGACAAATCTGTAATTTGCAATTTTGGGCTATACAAAATAAAAGTAATTGAATTGAATTTTGCTCTCAGTGAGGAGGAACAAGCAGTTTATCAGATGCAGAGCGGAGAGTGCGGGTCGGGATGTCGGGTTGGACCAGGTCCTGGATGGAAGCTGGACCCCATCCATTCACAGCGTGGTACCTGAGCACCAGTGTTTAGAACTGGATGAGCCACCGGTACCAGTGAAGAGAGCGGAGGAGTGGAGGAGTGAGGGAGAACTTAGGAAGGTTAAAGACCAGTGGAGCTGCTGCATTCTGGATGAGCTGCAGAGGTCGAATGGTGGTAGCAGGGAAAGTTACAGTTGTCACTTCAAACACGGATGGAGAGTTGAGAGCTCCAAGATGATCACATGGGTGGTTTGTCTTTAAAAAAAAAGTCTGAAATTACTCTACTCTAAGATTTAGTCTTTAGAGGAAAAACTATGATATATATATAGAAAATAATAATTGTAACAATAATTGTATAGTGTATCTATATATATAAATATATATAATTGTAATGTATATAATATATAGTTTTCCATCCCATATTCTCTTTTTCTGTTTATTTCACTTATTCTGCAGAAACTCACATTTTACCAGATTCACCAGCTGTGAACTACCACAACTTGAAAGATTCAATTTAAATAAATAATGTAATGAAAAGCAAAAACAGAAAAACACACCTGGTTCCTGTTTTTCAAGTGAAACTATACCCTTTATTTTGAGTTTGTCCAAGTCGACATTGTCAGAACCCGGGCGGGAGGCAGGACTCAGATGCAGAGCAGGTGTATAGGGTGACAGTTTATTCATACAGAGTAATAATAGATCCAAAATAAGGTCACTCCAAAAGTAGGAAAACAAAGCTACTTATCTAAACCAACCTGAGACCTGACGCAGGAACACAAAGAACTACAAAGAAAAATCACTCGAACAAGGTAAAACTGTGATCACGAGACAAGACAAACTATGGCTATGGATACTGGCTGGTATGACGACGTAGGACGACACACTGGCACAAGACAAAGGGAGACGCAGACTATATGAACACATGGGGGAAGAGGGAACAGTTGGACACAATCAGGGAAGACTATCAGACGAGTGACACATCAGGAAGGGCAAGGAACCTGAAACGAGAGGAGAATTAATTTCCAGAATAAAACATGATGTCATGATGTTTCAGATATTGATTTGAGAACCAGAGAGGAACCTCATTAAATTAACTTCCTGCAGTCACGCTAAGGACAACAGGATGTGTCAAGAAGATCAGAAGAAGAAAATAACTGACACACAGATGCACTCTGGGTAAAAAAAGAGAGGAGACGGGGACGCAAAAGTCCGTCGCACTTCAAATGTTCTCTGATGGCGCCGGGACTGATGGAGCGGCCATTCTTCCGAGTCTGCCTCCTGCTCTTCTGATCCAACACACAATGAATCAATCAACAGTGTGCGTTCCGAACACAGCGTCATGGATTATAAAGAGCTGAGATAACGACTCCTCTCGGATTCAGGTCTGTTGGATTAATCCAGAGAGAAGACGCTCCACCACTTCCTGTTAATAAGATTCCTGTACGCGGTGGAGGCGGCACTCTTGAATGGTTCCGCTCAGCGTCTCCTGCATTGACCCCCCTCCTCAGAGCGATGTCAGACGAGCTGCCGGGATTAGAGCGACGTGTGCACAGATCACATGATGTGTGTGAGATGTGAGGATACAAACAGAGAGATCTCAGATATGAACACTGCTTCAAATCTACAGTTCACATCTGATCTCTCTTATTGCAGTGAGGTGGTGTCCCCACTTTATACAGGCTTATACATAAAAAAGTCAAGATAACAATATATATATCAATCTAAATGTATTGAGTTATATTTATATTACATATAAATGATACTGTATACAAATATATAAATGTATTACGTTTTACTCACATTAAACATATAATATATATACATATATATATATTTTTTTATTCCGTAATCCTTCTCTGCAAGAAACAAACTAAACCCTTCCAGGCAAAGGTAATATAATAATGTAGTTGTCAAAGAGTGAGACTTACTCTTAAACCAGAAATCAATCATTCTTGTTCAGTTGAGTATCATATGCAGAATTTTCATTTTCAAGAACTGCAAGGGAATTAGAGATTAAAGAGATAAAACATTGGTTTTTCATGTTTTAAGGAATTGGCTAATTAGCAGAGAGAAACCATGAATTGTGGTAAACGGAGTTGGAATAAAAAAAAGTGAAAACAACCATCCCCCGGGAGCCAGAGGATGCTTCATTACACAAGGAGATGCAAGCATCTGCTCCTGTCTGCGCTGTAAAAACCTCCCACTTAAAGCCATCAGGATGCCTGGACATTAATCATGTGTTGGATTAAAGAATAACACAGTTATAGTTCCGATTCAGATCTGATTGAGTCTTTTTGCTGCAAACGAAGGGAAGAAATTCTCACTGGGAGGTGCTCTTTTTATACTGTTCTATAAACCTGGACGTTTAGAAACACCAGGTAAGTTGTCTGATGTCTGCAGCTCAGCTCACACTGTTGAGGTTAAAGGTTGATGAGATTATTAGATGAAGTAAAGCAGTAATGAGCTCATGACAAAGCATCAGTTATTTCTTACAACGCTGAACATAGAAGCAGTGAGAAGCAGCACATGTTTAATTCATCCACGCCACTCCAGTTGATTCCACCGGGGCTGTTTACTCCTGTTTTGTACTTTTGTTTAAAGCCAGTTGTTGACAACTCATGTCAAACTATCGTCACTAATAATTGCTCAAGGAGCTGGAACTTTCTACAAATGTTGGTTCCAGCTCAATACACTCCTCCTCCTTCTCTTTGTTCCTGAAAGTCTCTCAGATCAATTTTGATTTTTTTTCCCCCTTCAACATCTGACTCTCAGCAAAAAGATTCCGTGTGCAATTCAAAGCGATGGCAGTGAGAAAGAATGGATGCAGGGCTGCCGCCGCTTCTTCTTCCACAGGCGTCATGTTTGGAGAAAAAAGTGTCAAGTGCTATTCTTTCTATTTCATTTTTGATTAGTTCAGTTCCTATTATCCATCTCAGGATTTTTATACTTGACAAAGGAATCCTAAAGAGGTTCGCTCTTCTTCTGTGGTGGGGTTAGGAATAATAACAATACGCTGAGGAAGATGAATCGGTACATGCGCCGGCCCCAGGGCGGAATACACCTCTCTCTTTGGGTCAATGCCACCCCTCTTCAGATCGCACCACCGCCAGTCAACCAAAGCTGCAGTTGATTAATCCCAATTAGACAGGCTGTCACTTTCCTGCAGAGAGGAGGGAGGTTTCCTCTCTTTTTCGGGAACAGGAAAGAGTATGTTTCCACATGTCTGTCTGTGATCTGTCTGCATGCAGACATTTGGAGCAAAGAGTCTCTCACAGACAGTCGGGTTCAGAGCACAATGAGATGAAGGTTTTGAAACGTCTACTCTGTTCTCTATCTGCTCAGGTACTCTGTTCTCTCTGGTAAATCATGAGACAGTTGGTTGCATACCATTGTAAATTCACCATGATGTCTGCTCTCTGAATCATTAGAGTCCACTGTAATATCATAGACCCTCAAAACAGCAGTGGACCTTTGTCCCTCTGAAGACAGCCGAAGAACGTCTATTAGGTTCACCCAACAGGAAAACAATATTTAAGTGATTCCTTCAGGTCTGGAGCCTAATCTGGTCCTTCCTCATCCAGTGATGTTGGTATGAAGAAGAAATCTATAGTTCTTCCTCATACCAAAAACATTAAACCTGCTCATGTTTGAAAACTAAAGTCAGCTCCCTGTTTATTTGTTAAGTGGCCTGTTACTATGTCCTGTAGTGAACTAAGTGAAGACGCAAAGCATCTCCTGACAGCTCAGAGCATAGCCTTAAATGTTCCCTGTTGTCTTCCTCACTCCCGTAGGCCATAAAAAAACCCTGCCCCATTGACAAAACCCCTCAGAGTCTTCATATTACAGTACAGGTACAGGGGGGGACTCCTCTGGTCCCATAGAAGTCTATTTATTCCCTCAGTAAACATTTTAAACATGAGTTAATGGTCTCAATCTCTAGTTCAAGTCTTCTTCAATACAGCATGATGTTCATTTAGTAAATCATGGTCCATCTAGAGCAGATGTGTCAAACTCAAGGCCGTGGGCCAAAGTGGGCAGTATCTGGCCCAAACCTGAAATGAGTTTGACACCGCTGATCTAGAGTTACACACACCACAAAGCAGGGGATGATTTAGGGCGGGGTTACGTGCTGATTGACAGGTCTACCCCCAAACTTATACTTCAATATATATTAACTTGAGACAGGGTAGACAATGAGACAGGGTAGGCTAGACAATGAGACAAGGCTAAAGGTAAAGAACTAGCATGAGGCAGATCTGAGACCAGTCTAAGCAGCCCTAAGGAAACAATGGATCCGCCTCCTCGTCTCCTGGAGTCCAGGTGGCTCGTTTGGGCAGCTTTATGCCGCTATCATCACATTAACAAGCACCTCTCTGGACTGATGCAGTGATTCAGTCACGGGTTAATTAAACATTTACATACAGATGCGCATGCTATCTATTGTTGTTCATAGCATCAATGTGCATTTTCAACAGAGCTACAGGAGGATGGTGCTAGCGAGCTCTTCGCTAATTGGCACCATGCTGGTTTCTGTTTGGAGCTTAGAGACAAATTGAGCTTCTTTTTACCACTCGTCCGTGGTCTTATTCTGGTGGGACTTTGCTTATCCACTTTCTCCCCCAAATTAGCCAAAACATCCAATTATATATATTTTTTAAATGGCATTAATTCATAAAATCATCTTCATCACAGTTTTAGCATTGAAGGTTTCCTCCTTTTATCCTTCTCCTCTCCTCCTTGCTCACCTCCCTTGCCTAACCTGAAAAGCTTCTTCTAGGTTCACGTTATGCATCATGTAATGCTGCGTTATTGACCAACATGAACGTGAACATATGTATCTTCACATTCACAACAGTAACCGTTATAAAGAGCGTTCAGCTCACTTCATATGTAAAGTAGAGAGAAGAAAGCTTGCTGAATAAATTGGATTCAGAGGGCCTATGGTTCTATTTCAGGATGAAGAATATATTGTAGACTGGAGGTGCCCACACTTTTCCTGTTGGCAAGCTACTTAAACTGACCACGTCATGGGGATCTACTCCTCTCCGAGGACCGGCCGACGGAGGGGTAAATGTTTAATTAACCCGTGACTAAATCAGTAAGGGGGAGGTAAGGGGGCGGGGTAGTGTAGTAATTGGACGAGTAGTAGCGGTAACCAAACGGAAAAGCAGCGCTGCTTGCCCTCCCTCTCCACACCCCAACCCGTTGCCTCAGGTCCACTAATGCTAACACCCTGAAAACCATCAGGACCAAGCACCAGACCTGGGGAGACAGGGCTTTTTCAGCTGCTGCACCTCCCCATCCAAATCCGCCAGGCTCCCACCGTTTCATCATTCAAACAAGCCCTAAAAACCCACCTTTTCAAATGCTAACCCTACATAACTCATTCTCCAGGTTTTTACATTTTTTTATTTAATGTTTTCTCAAGTTCAAGTTCTTACATTTCTTTTATTTTTATTGTTTGCTCCTCTTATCCATACGTTTCCCTTCCCTTAGATTTACAGTGTAAAATTGTCTTTTAGTAGTAGTAAGTATTATTATTATTATAAATGAAAAGTTACTTTTTTTTCTCAATCAATCGTATTCAGTTGTTGTTATTATTGTTATTGTTTTTTGTCTCTTTTCTCAATGAGCTTCCATAAAGCTCAGGTTCTTCCTATAGTAAAACAACTCCAACGAGTCAACTTGCTCAGAAACTTCTCGCTGCCAACTTATGAGCTTAGGAGCTAAATGTATACTTAATGTAGCATGTTATGGTTTTATTAATCAATGGGTTATGTGCCCTCTGTTTTCATTATCAATCCGTCAGCACATCTCACTGATGTTTAACTGACAGGAGCGCAGTGAAGGTGGAGCTCGTGGTGGAGGAACCGCTCTCTATGATGAGTGAGGGTTCAAAGATTCAAAGATTTTTATTGTCAATTTGTTCACTCTTGAAAGTTTTTTTTTCATTTTTGGGGGAGTTTTTCCTGTGCCGATGTGAGGGTCGTATGTGTACAGACTGTAAATCCCTCTAAGGCAAATTTGTAATTTGCGATTTTGGGCTATACAAAATAAAATTAATTGAATTGAATTGAATCTAGAGTTGCCACCTGTCACCCGTATTTTCATCAATGCAGCCTCCCATGCACCATGCAAATAATCTCACCCCAAGACTCGTCCTGTATTGCTCATTATTGGTTAATATTTGCTTCCATCGGTTTGATTGGACATGAACCTGAAACAAACCAATCAGAGTCAGAGGAGGGCGGGTCTGACGGGGGCAGCTCTAGGTAACCCCCCGCGTCCAGTTCAAAAGGTCGCCGCGTGTTTCTGCGTCTTTACGCGTCGACGCACTGGTTTCACTTCCTGGTTGTAAAGTCTCGCGTGTGTTGCAGAGCGATTCACCTCCAGAACAACAGGTGGAGTCACGTGTTTTGTTGAAGACGACCTAGAGAGTCACGTCTTTGTGTGTGGAAGTCGCTGGTTGCTTTATTTATTGATCATAGACTTTATTGCCCCGTGCATCCACACTGCTGCTTTTCATCAAGGACACATTTGTCCCGTATTTTCCTCCACAACTTTCTTCCCCTCGTTTGTGGAGATCTCCCTCCATGAAACCGGGGGGATCGCAGAGTTGCCCCCCCGCCCGTTGGCTGTAGGGTCCCTTATTTTTCTGTATTGAAGGTGGCAACCCTACTGTCACCATAAACCAACATTATACTTTTCTAAAGTCTTTGTGCTTTCCCTCCCCAGAGGCTTCTGTGGATGGTGGTTATACCCAATGGTGGTTGTCCTTGCAGTGGTCCCGCCGTACACTGACTCACTACTCTCAATATTTGAATCATTTCTGTCATAGGAATTGAATGTGGAGTACATCTTTTGCATTGTCCATTCTGTAGAAATGATATCCAGATAGAACCACCATCCACAGAAGCCTGTGGGGAGGGAAAGCACAGATCCTAAGATTTTAGGAAAGGGTAATGTCGGATCATGATGACAGTAATAGTAATATGATTCATATTTAAAATAGTAATATGATGACGGTGATGATGATAGCAGCAGGAGGTGTCAGCAGGGCCACGGTAGGAGGCAGGAACAGTCCAGATATAACCATGATCCATGGAAACCTGTGTGGCGAGAAAGCACAAATACTCTGTGGAAGAAACAAAGTTAGGGATGCGCAATAATGATTACAGCAATAGGAATGGGAATATCAATGGTGTTAGAAGCGGTATGTGTTCGTTGGCCAGGCAGAAGTCAGGACGAGGTTCGAGACGGAAGTATGATCTACGGAGACCTGCGGGGCGAAAAAGCACAACAAACTACAGGAAAGAAGCTGATTTAGTGATGTGCATTAATAAAATGTGGATTATTGTAGAAGGAGAGAGGAGCTCGATGTGTCCTAAGAACTCCCCCGGCAGTCTAAGCCTATAGCAGCTTAACTAAGGGCTGGTCCGTGTCGAACTAAATATTTAAATAATTCCATTTGAATAAAGCAGTTATTGATTCTGAAAAGGATGTGTTGATAAAAGCTAATAAGTAAGGAGATGAATGGAGATGAGTCAGGGGAACTATAATCTAGATTTACATCGAAACTGTATTGATATTATTTATTTGTTACACATCCCCTCAGAGATGAAGTATTGCTCAGGTTCCGTCACTGAGAGTAAGCGCGTCGGAGGAGGAACATTTCCCAGGAGGCCGTCGGTCTGTCACGGATGGAGTCTCTCTAAGCAGACCAGTCCCATCTTAATCTGTTCTGCATGCTAAGCAGAGCCCCCCTCCCCAACCCCTCTCAGATTGTTATAAATGCTGTTTACGGTCCTGCTATGACAACTGTGAAGGGCACGGCGAGGATTTATCACAGGATTATCTCTGCAGCCAATAAAGAGGGGGAACATGTTGTAAATGACCCTGCAGGGTCATAAAAGGAGGCGCTGCCGGCACAAAGACAAGAAGAGGTGTTATTGTTATTATTATTATTATTATTATTTATTGGACCAAAGCACATGTTTGTTTGGTCCTATTTGTCCATTGATTTTTCAATAAAAAGAGATGGCAACAAATAGATATGGACATTCATATCAGGTCTATAGAAGCAGATAATCCGTAAGTAGATAAATCAATCATCTCTATATATACAGAAGTAGTTAATAATGTTGTATTTGAACATACATCAAGAGTCCAAGTGATTTGTGAACCAAACAGTAACTTTAACGTCTTCCGATGATGTCACAGTGATGTCATCAGGGACACTGGCTGAAGTCCAACAGCTTCTAATTAAGGGTGATTGAAATGAAAGTAAAACAAAAAAAAAATAGGTCAGGAACACGCAGCTGTCTTCGCCAAATGCTCAACATGTTGATAAGCCAACAAAAGATTCCGGTGTTTGACTTGTTATTTCGAGCATATGGTAGTGAGAAGGACCCCCCCCACGTCCTCATATACTGACGTCCCCCGGCGACCACCACCCTCGGGGTGTCAGCTTTTAGAACTCTGCCATTACAAAGACAGCAGGACTGCCAGTCACATGTGAACCAGTCAGTTAAACTGGGTTCAAGTCAGCCAAAACCCGCAAGGAATCTACACAAAGAACCAGCTGCTTGGTATGAGAGAAGAACAAGATTTTTCTGCTGGCCGCAGACCATCAGAAGATCTATGAGACAGTTCATTACAATCACCTCGGTACAGGCGGAAGACCCCCCCAAACATCTTTTCCAAGAATTCCAGAATATCATAAGCTCGCCAACAACTGATCTACCAAGATGAAAACACCTTTAAAACCGACTCAAAGCATCTACAACCAACTGAGGACCTTAAGAATCCCACACAGGAAAAAAAGTTAAAATCTCATAAACTGTAGGACACAGATTTCCGTCTGCATTGATGTTACATTAGTCCCACAGTCTAATTCTGGTCATGGTGATCTAAGAAACTGGAGTCACAGTATCAATTATCTGATCATCCTTCAAATGGGTGATTTACACCAGTCAGTTGTAAGGACAGATTAAGCAGACGGACTGTAAACTAGCGTCTAAGGAGAGGAACAATGCAACCAACTCCCTGAAGAATAAAGCCCCTAATCCCAGCAAACGCTTAAACCCCCATTAAATATTTAATGAGCCCAAGGAGCCGACTGTGTGAAGTGAATAAAAAGATGCTGGGGGGAGAAAAGACAAGGATTATAATTAGATAGACGCAGACAATCTTATAATATGAATACTAAATATATATATTTGGTTTCAGTTGCAAGTTGCAGCAGATTTGTCTTCATGAACTAAAGCTTTTCTTAGAAAATGTCATAAAAAAAGAAAAAGGTTTTATATAAATCAGACAAAAACAATCGCTTCAGAAAATATGAAGCCACAAATCTCCTGTGCTGAGGTGGAGCAGATGTTGACATGTTTTCATGTTACAGCACTTACTGCTGCTTCACGTGGTCCATCTTACTTTGAAGTGTTCACACATATCGCCTGCTTCCTGTGTCACATGCTGCATGCTTTATAGCCAACTGTAAAAAAATGTAGCGCTGCAGGAATTGGGCTGTTGTTAAAATAGTCGGAAAGTATCTGTCACCGTCTCTTTGTGACGCTGAGATATATTTTATCATAATATGCCAAGGTAGAGCGGGGCCTTGTACACATCATTGGCTTTTCCTGCTCAGTTAGATTGTGAAGGTCAGAGTTCCTGCAGCCGTTTATGGCTGTTTAACTTTAGAGACTGATTCTGAGGCAACATTTCAGACCATTTGTCTTCCCCCCTGTCAGGAGGTCTCCAACCGGGGCCTCTTGTTCTTTAGAAGAAACAGGAATCAGATCTTCCATCAATTCTTTGATCCTGAAAATGTTAACATGAAACATCAAGCACCTCTGTCAGTCCACTTCCTGTGACTGCTTTGTCCTCAGTTGATTTTAGCCTTTCTGGGTAAGGCACATATATACAAATATGTATATACACATATATATACACACATACACACTACATATATATATATATATTTTTTTTATTTTTTTTTTGGGGGGGCTATACAAAATAAAATGAATTGAAATGAATATACTCAAGTACATATTCATACATACATATATATATATATATATTTCTTTTTTTAGTTTTTCAGAAACAAGTGAATTTCACGCTTTTAATTGAATATTATCGGGAACATAAGAGGCACTCTCTGAGATACAACAGGTTAACATGCAGTATATAAATCATTTTTCTTTTCATTAGTCTTTGATCAGGGAGCAGCAGTCTCTGGTCAGTAGTAAGGGTTTCTGTTAAGAGTGAGCTAAAATGGTCTAGCAGAAAAAAAGGTTTTAGTTTGCGAGGCCTGTGGATTTCCTCTAGCGAATCTTAGTCAAAGAAAGAAAATAATTAACTTTTAACGTCCACCTTTTATATCCATTCATCCAAATCTTTCTTCGTTCAGCATGAACTGGTTCAGCATCACTGGTGAGTCAGTGTTTGTCTGGGGAGGCGTATCCATGGAGGCACGGACCTCTACAGGCTAGAGAACGGCAGTTTAACTTCCATTAGGTATTGGGATGAAGTCCTTTAACCCATGGTCAGACCCTTCGCTGGTGCAGTAGGTCCTGGATTCCTGCTGATGCACAACAATGCCCGGTCTCATGTGGCTAGAGTATGCAAGCAGTACTTGGAGGATGAAGGAAGTGATACCATTACATGGCCCTCATAATCACCTGACCTAAATCCGA
This sequence comes from Gasterosteus nipponicus, assembly GCA_014132575.2. Classification (NCBI taxonomy): domain Eukaryota; kingdom Metazoa; phylum Chordata; class Actinopteri; order Perciformes; family Gasterosteidae; genus Gasterosteus; species Gasterosteus nipponicus. Next base: position 255,307 of record BMAF01002325.1, read on the forward strand.
TTGGACATTGTGTTTGACAGACATCGTCAGGTTTGCTCCTCAGACTTTACAGGAGCTCACTGATGCCCTTAGATAGAACTGGGAGGACATCCCACAAGACACCATCCGTTAGGAGCGCGCCGCAACGTTGTCAAGCAGGCATACAAGCACAGGGGGCCACGCAAGATAGAGAAACATTTTGAGCTGCACAAATTTTATATATATATTAGAATAGCTTGGTTCCTCAGTATAATATGTGATTTCTGTTTTGAGGACAGAGGACACTGACTGAGCTGTGGCCTCCACACACAAGACAAAAAGGGGCATTTTCATTGACTAACAATACTCAACAGCTTTTACACTCATGCTTGAAATTTGTTTGAAAGCCGTTGGAGGTAAAAAAAACTGCCAAAAGTGGAAGTCGTTGGTTTGTTTATTTATTTATCATAGACTTTATTGCCCCGTGCATCGACACTGCTGCTTTTCATCGCCTTTTATTCACGAACATATTTGTCCCGTATTTTCCTCCACAACTTTGTTCCCCTCGACCGGCAGACCGACGTTTGCAGAGATCTCCCTCCATAAATCGGAGGCCATACGCGAGTCCTTATAGTCCGTCAATGACGGGTTGTAGAAGTGGTCATATTTACGGATTTCTTCCAACAAAAGCTCTTCAATCTGATTCATTCTCTCGTAAAAAATCTTAATTTTAACAATGGCGGTATTGTGCTATTAAACCGGAAATGTGAGGATGTATTTCGCAGACCAATCGCAGCCTGGAGAAACGGTTCAATGGTCTTTATTTATAGCAAAGCAGGGGTTTCAGCGTTGAGAGCAGGCGGGGGGAATGGTAGGTAGGCTGGAGCTGGCTGGAGCAGGTGGAGTCCCGAATGCAGGTTACGGGGAATCCAGAGTGGCAGGAAACCTGCGACTGAGGCAAACAAAGAGGGTTAACGGCTGGTAAGATGGTGGAGGCGTTTAAGCCTTTGTTCCTTAAGTTCCAGGTTTGTGAACTGACGATCTGGCGTGGACTGCGTGGAAGGCTGGAGAATATAAAGCCTGGAGCTTGATAGTGAAACGCCTTCCAGCTGTGCGACAGCGCGAGGCTTGCGTAGCTTTTGACGCCAGTCGAGAAAAATGGGTCGACGCACGCAAGAAGGGGTGAAAAGGCACGCAAGGGACGTGCAAGGGGCTCTTGCGTGTACGTGTCCTTGCATCTCTTTGAAAAAGCAGAAGCATAAACTAGGCTTAAAACACCTCACGAACTACAAGCCAAAAAAAAAACACTCCATGAATGACCTTCGCCTGGCAGACGAGCTGAACGAGTTCTACTGCAGATTTGATAGACAATGTCCTCACTCCATCCCCCACAGCTCCACCACCTGCCCCAGACCCTCACCCCTCCCTCCCCCAGCCCATCAGGGGCTCACGCCTCTGTATCACCCTTCCCTCCCCCACCCCCTTCACCCTCTCTATTCTGGAGAGAGGAGAGGCTCTTTAAAAGACCAAACCCTCACGAAGCAGCCGGTCCGGACTCCGTCTCCCGCCAAACCCTGAAGCATTGTGCTTATCTGCTGTCTCCGGTTTTCACAGAAATCTTCAACACCCCCTGAGATATGCCACGTACGAGCCTGCTTCATGGCCTCCACCATCATCCAGGACCACAGGACTCAATGACTACAGACCCGTCGCCCTGACCTCTGTAGTCATGAAGTCTTTTGAACGGCTAGTCTTGTCCCACCTGAAAACCCTCACCGACCCCCTCCTGGACCCCCTGCAGTTCGCCTACAGAGCCAACAGGTCTGTGGACGATGCTGTCAACATGGCCCTCCACTACATCCTCCAGCATCTGGACTCCCCAGGAACCCACGCCAGGATCCTGTTTGTGGACTTCAGCTCTGCCTTCAACACCATCATCCCGTCTCTGCTGCAGGACAAACTCTCCCAGCTGCACGTGCCCGACTCCACCTGCAAGTGGATCACAGACTTCCTGTCTGACAGGAAACAGCACGTGGAGCTGGGGAAAGATGTCTCAGCCTCTCGGACCATCAGCACCCGTTCCCCCCAAGGCTGCGTTCTTTCCCCTCTGCTCTTCTCCCTGTACACCAACAGCTGCACCGCCAGGCACCAGTCCGTCAAGCTCCTGAAGTTTGCGGATGACACCACCCTCATTGGACTGATCTCTGGTGGGGACGAGTCCGCCTACAGATGGGAGTCTGACCATCTGGTGTCGTGGTGCAGCCAGAACAACCTGGAGCTCAATGCTCTGAAGACAGTGGAGATTGTTGTGGATTTCCGGCGGAACAGAGTCCCACCCTCCCCCATCACCCTGTGTGACTCCCCGGTCACCACTGTGGATTCTTTCCGTTTCCTGGGCTCTTTCATCACCCAGGATCTCAAGTTTGAGCTGAACATCAGCTCCATCACCAAGAAGGCTCAGCGGAGGTTGTTCTTCCTGAGGCAGCTGAAGAAACTCAACCTGCCAAAGACGACGATGGTCCACTTCTACACAGCCATCATGGAGTCCGTCCTCTGCTCCTCCATCACCGTCTGGTACGCTGCAGCCACAGCCAAGGACAAGGGCAGGCTGCAGCGTGTCCTCCGCTCTGCAGAGAGGCTGATCGGCTGCAATCTGCCGTCCCTGCAGGACTTGTTCGCTTCCAGGAGCATGAAGCAGCTAAAAAGATGGTAGCCGACCCCTCTCACCCGGACAAAACCTGTCTGTGCCCCTTCCATCTGGCAGGAGGCTGAGGTCCATCAGGACTAAGACCTCATCAACAGTGCTGGACCCCCACTGACTGACTCTGACATCCCACCGCTCACTCCCTTCACACTCCACATGCACACACTTGCCACCTGTCACTTTCACATACACTCACAACACAGTTGTGTAGAGTATGTTTATTGCTTGTGCACTTTATGTGTCTAATACTCTGATGTTATGCACCTACCGCCATGTCAAATTCCTCGTATGTCAAACATATTTTAATAATAAATGTTCCTGATGTCAGATCCTGCCTCTCACTCACAATCAGCACTCATCTCCCCCACCTGGTCTTTACCTGCAGCCCACTCCCGGTTGTCCCGGTTCAAATCCTTCTTGAGACTAGTAAACTAAACTACTCTAGTTGTCTTCTGTCTCTGTGTCGTGCATTTGGGTTTCAAAACTATTTTACCAATGGTTTGGCCTCATAGGTCCCATACATTTGTGTATGTCTGGCTACTATGAAAAGATTTCACAGATATAATTCCTCAGAGTCACGTGAAAATATAGCCTAGCTTAGCACAGTCCTGTAAGCAGGACGAAACTGAGCTCCATCAGATCATAACTTCTGATTAAGTTTCTGATTAACATGTGACTCATTTTGTAACCAAGCAGGGATAGAGAAATGTCAATTTTAAGCAGTTAGCATCTTTGAGCTAAGCTAAGCTAAACTATGTCTCTGTTAAAGCCTCCGAGCCATCAGGCAGATAACCAAGAACACAATCTGTCGCCGTGCCGACCGGCTGCCAGCGTCTAAATAAATCATCTGTCTCAGCTAGAGGTGAATTTGTTTGATTTAATTTGCGACCCAAATAACAAGGCCTTCCCCTGTGTGTGTGTGTGTGTGTGTGTGTGTGTGTGTGGGGGGGGGGGTTTAACCTTCACAAAACTTTAATGTCTCTAAACAAGTAGTTTTGTATTATAAGTAGTTGTTTTCCTGTTACAGAAATGAATTGTTAACACTGATCTTACAAATATTTTTCGTTCCGGAATAAAACTCAAAGAAACCTTTGTGCTTCACACATTTTCTTCTTCCTTGGCACTCCTAACCCATCAAATATTGTTCAGTGACCTTTAACCTCAGAGACACTCTCCTGTGATGGATTCCCCTGACTAATAATTACATTGTGTATTACCCCTCCATCAGTGAATGGGAGACTACGGGACATTTTGTTCATGTAGTCGCCCACCCTTCCATTAGAGAAGTTGAGGGGGATTGGTTCATGGTAAACGTAAGCCTCGCTATAGTTGTTACTTTGTTTTCTTATGGTGCTTATTAGTTACGGGTGATGCAAGCTACTGGCACAGAGGCAGCATCCTTCATTGCATGTTTGACAATTAGTTATGGGAGGAGGAGGGAGGCAGGGGGAGTGAAGCTGCTGAGCACAGCACTGCAGGGGGGCTTTTACTGCCAATGAATTAGTGTAGTTTTCTTTTCACACACCCACTAACTAACCTCCCTCTCTGCCCTCTAAATGTTTTTTGGAAGGCAGCTCCGCCCCCGCACAAGGTACCTATGCATGATGAGGAGGAGGAGGAGGAGAGGGGTGGTCCCGGCTGGAGATCAGTCAAGTGTGTTGATGAACTCACAAGAAGCCGTTCTGATATTCATAGCATTCCCTTCATTTATTAATTTATAGACCAGAGGCTGACGAGTCACTGAATTACTAATTTATTGATTTATTCTACACAGTAACATGTAATGAGAAATAAGGTGAAACATGTCCACAAACAGTTAGCATCTCCTGAAGTCAGACAAAGGTATCGCCAACCCCACCTCACAGACCACTTTGAGGCTGAAAGACGATCAAATCAATGGGTAAAATCTATGAAATAAATCCCCTCAATAGATGATATTTTGTGACGTTGTCATGGTGACGTGACATGTCGCATCAAAGTGTTGTCCGTTCATACTTAAACCATTAAAGCCCTCACAGACTGACTCTCACACTCAAGCACTTACCAAGTGACCTCAGTAAATCCCTAAGGGGTCAGAGGTCAGGGTTTAGTCAGGACACAGGTACAGAAGCAGGTATAGAACAGAGCACTTAGACACACCAAACATTAGCCTAAAAGATACGTCCATGATTAAGGCTTCATGATAATTGCAGTGAAAGTAAAAGAAGCCATATTACGCATATTTATACATGTCAGATAAATTACAAAGGATACATGCTATTTTTTACTACCTCATCTTTTCATGTCTTATTGATAACTTTTAAAATCTTCATATTATTTCCTAACGTTTCATCATGTAGTGAATTCACTCAGCAGTATAAATAACGTATGTCGGTTTGGCTGGAGGAGGCGTGTCATCATCATCATCATCATCATCATCTCTGTGTTCTTCCTCTCTGCTTGTTGTTGTTCTGCTCCTTGGTGAGACCTCTCTCGACAGGGCCGCCCATATGCTGTAGAAACATTCTGTTGATTAGTGAAAGGACACCTCGCTGTTACGCCTCTCCCACAAGTCTTTAATTATCGAATGCAGACATGACGGATTACAGCTCAGCCAATTATCATACTTATATAACAGTAGAGCGGGACGCTGATATTCATCTTTACTGTGTTTGTGTGATTTCAAAACTGAATTGTGACACCACTGGTTCCACCTGACTGGAGCTTCAACATCACGTCTTAGTTTGGAGTCAAACAGTCACACTGTAAAGAAGCTTAAACTGTGCTGTTTAATCCGTTTAAAGTATACTCCAGCAAAAATTTATATTTCTTGAAAACATGGATGTGTCTCTATAGTGATGAAGAATTACCACTAGAATCTACTGTTACAGCAACAGAGCTGCACCTGTTCAGGTACTCTCTACCTGCTCAGATAAAGAGTTATTTGTCTCACCTGATGACCTCTACCCTTTAAGACTTTCAGACATTTCTGTTTGTCTGTCCGCATCTGCCCGTAGTTAATAGTGGAAAGTCACTTTAACGCCTCAACTGTTAACATTTATAGAGTATATTCCTCGTATTATGAACATAAATGGATCAAAGTTATGCATCTGAAATATCACTTTCTAAGTCATAATGTTGCAAATGTTGAGAATATATACACAAAGAAACTGAACTTGTTGTTTTGTGGTTTCTAAACTAATTATACAATGTGTGTGGTGACATTCAGCTTTTGTAGCTGGGAAATATTGTCTTTTATCTTAAATTACAGTTAAATTGGCTTGTATATGCAAGAAAAGTATAAATAGTCTGTGCATCCAAGTTAATAAATGTATCTGGTATTGTGGTTGATTGATTTCCTCTGATTTAAGATTAAAATATTACTATTAAAGGAGCCCGGTCCTTTTACCTGGGCTACTCTGGTGCTGGATTCCCCCCTGGATTGGTCTGTATGACGCGCTGTTCTGCGTTCTGCCAACTCTTTCGCTCTCCGGGTCCAACACCTGATGTCAATTGTTACCCAATCAATGATATAGGTGCGCCACAGGACCCAAGAACAGCGCCACCCAATGTACAGAATACAGAACAGAAAAGTACAGTAAAGACATTTGATGTGAACATTTGGCTCCTACAATTACTTTTAGCTAAAAGTTTAGGTCTCAACTATTTTAATTGAATTTAAAATTAGCTTAAAATGTTCTTTTCTCACCCTGAAACAAATCATGCTCTGAAGGTGAAGCATATGTTCCTAAATTAGTGGAAGTAAGAAGGCCGCTGGATTCAGCCTATGCTAGGGGTGTCAAACTCATATTAGGTTTGGGTTAGATACTGCCCACATTGATCCCAGGTGGGCCAGACCAACACACCACTGGACGGGAGGGTTTGGCGCAGACGGTCGACAGCGGAGACACAGTCATTTTCAAGTGGCCGCTGCTTCCTGGAGAAGTGCCGTGGTCGAAATGGTCTAACGCAGGGATCCCCTCACTTTTTTGGCTCACAAGCTGCTTTTTACTCAACTTTGCAATCCAACTCATGCCGATCTACCCGCCCTCCTGCTCTGACAGTTTGCCCCAATAATAATAATTCTGAGCAGTAGCGGTAACCAAGCAGAACAACATAGCGGGAACACAAAACGCACAAGCATCCTGTGCCTGGTGACCTGACGGGATTTTTTTTTCAATGACAGGCGATCTACCACAGTACGACCCCCAGTGGACATTCTAGGAATAGCAGCTACTTTTATAGAAATGCAATTTATGTCTTTCTGTAATTCTCACAATAGCAAAGTGAAGAAAATGCTTCTGTTTGTGATTTATTACTTCTTGTTGAGAAGTGCCTTCTTCCTCCTCAAAGTACAATACTTCAGTGTGTTTGTACCTCAGTAAATAGAAATACACTAAATACAAAGTTTGTAAAGTGCTTCTGTGTGTTTTCCTCAGTAAACATTCCAGCAGGAATGACAACACCAGCAGGCAACTGTTCTCCTGGTTAAATGTCATTTGTTTTGTCTACGTGTGACCACACAGAAGAGGGGGGGGGGGGAAAGTGGCATATTCAGGGTGACGGTCGTCGTTGCTCGGCTACAGACTCAAAGACCTTTACGCACAAGTTTGGCACCAAGGAAGTTTCAAAAGTGTGAAACCCCAAAGGAGCTAAGAAACACAAACACGCAGAGAGACGCACCCACAGACACACTGTCAAACACACACGCACAGCCACACAAACATAGATACAGACACGAGGACACACACATACAGACAGACAAACACACAGATACACAAACACTGTCCAGCCGGCACTTTAATAATTATATAATAATGTAAGATGTTTTATTGAAATAATCTGAACAAGCATAAAGTAACATGAAATGTAAAATACTCAAAATGTGTACTTAAATAGAGCATTAGACGCTGAAGTATCGACACATTGAGCAAAATATTTCATGCATTTTGATTGTAAAATTCTAAATATACACAGCATGAAATATTCAGTATACCAGCAATTTCATGTTGAATTGATTGATTACTGTCAAACTTTATAGACCTCAGATCTGTGTGTGAGTGTGTGTGTGTGCGTGTGGGTGCGAATAACAGGCCGCTCCACTGCTTCCCATGTATTTTCTCAGGGAGATTCTTTAATGCATCTTGAGCAGCAAACAAGATGCAGGGCATCAAAGCCTGCGGCGCCGTTCATCAGTCACAAACACCACGTTACACACACAGAAGCACCAGTGTTCAGACAGAGGGAGCATGCAGCAGAAAAAACACAGCATGACAACAACGTCTTTAAAAAGTGAGTCAACCGCCTGTGCTATTATATTTAAATATGCAGAACCTGTGACATAAATATATCATTTAAAGTCTCATTTGATCTTCTCGTCTGCGATTGTTCTTATCGATTATTTAAAAAAAGGATTTAGAAAAGGAAAAAGAGTCTTGTTGACCTAGTATTTGCCTTTTTCATTCTGAGTTTTCTGAAAGTATTTAACAATTATACTTCTCCACAAGGAGGAAGTTCCTTTTCTATGAGAGAAACCGCAGAGAAGCTGAAGTGAACCAAATCTCAGAGTCATTAATCTGAGAGTCCTCTTTCAGCTTGAGAAGAAAAGGATTCCAACACAAAAGATCTGGATAGTTTGTCACGGTACAAAAAACGCCGCTAACCCGGAGTCAGTCCGCTGTGGAGGAATGTGGAACCCAAAAAAAACTAGTTCGGAAAACATGAAGATGAATGAGAGTTCATGGGAAATATGGATCCCTATGTTTGGTTGTTTGCTGAAGGTCAGAGGTCACTCAGCCGTTTCTTCATGTGTTCAGCATCGTAGTTGTGATGGATCAAATATTTTCAGAAAAAGATATTCTAATAGTTTTAAAGAGTCAACTAACATCCCGTTAGTGCACAGACACCACGGACGGCAGCACCGTGGAGGCAGAGGACGACAGTTCCTCTTCGGGAACAAGCGGGCTGCTTTGGCCGGTGGCTGTCCGAGGGGAGGTGGGGCTGAGAGACTGAGGAGAGTTAGCCAGGAAAGCGCGCAGGTGAGCGGGCATCCCCGGAAGGGCCGGCATAGATCCGGGCGCGGGTTTGATGGGCATCGGGATGGCGGGTAAAGTCTGTCCGGCTTGACAGATGGACTTCAGCGGCATGCCGTAGGCTGAATAGTCGCTTGCCATCGAGATGGGAGCTGCGCTTTCCATCATCCCGGAGCCGTACATGTGCTGCCAGGTCGGGGTCAGCGGGTTGTGGAGCGGGTACCCAGCGGTAGAGAAGGCCGACAGCCCGCTCGGCATCTTATAGTCCCCCTGGCGATGATGCTCTCGATGGCAAACGGGTGCTTGAAGCTGGAGGGCTGCGACACGGGACTCAGGTTATATCCACCCGCCACCTGCGGGAGGTGTGCGGCGGCGTGCAGAGCGCTGAGCCGCCGCTTGGCCTGCTGCTGCAGGTAGTGGGTGGTGTCCTGTGGCTTGCTGGGAGCCAGCGAGTCCGATACCAACATGCCGCCGACTTTAAAGCGCTTCCTGCGCCGCAAGAAACTTCCGTTCTCAAACATGTCCCCGCAGCTCGGGTGCAGAGCCCAAAAACTGCCCTTACCGGGCTGCTCTGGTCTTCGGGGGGATCTTGATGAAGCAGTCGTTAAAGGAAAGGTTGTGCCGAAGGGAGTTCTGCCACCGCTGTGTGTTCTCCCGGTAGTACGGGAACCGGTCCATGATGAACTTGTAAATGTCACTGAGAGGGAGCATCTTCTCCGGGCAGCTCTGGATGGCCATGGCCGTTAGGGAAATGTAAGAGTACGGCGGCTTTTGATCGCTGTAGGTATTCCTCCCAGGACGAGGCATTGTTCAGCTGAGTCGAGCACCCGTCTTCAGAGAGCAGAAAAGACTCGCAAACTTTGTCCAAACAGTTCTTACTATTGAAAACACCGTTACGCACGAAGACAATTGTATTTGGCACGCATTGTCTCGTCTTTTACGCGCTCGTCTCTAGCCGTAACTTCGTCTTGAAGTTGGAAGAAGTGGAGGCTGGTTCCTCCTCTGGTCCTTGTTTGGTTTGGGGGACAGTCCCCTCTTCCACCTGCCCGTGTTGAGCTGCGCTAAGCGGCGGCTGCTGCCTCCTCCATGTGCTCTCCGGTCTGTCCCGTCTGCCTGCTGACGGCGGTGACATGAACAGGAAGACCCGCGGAGAGGTGCTTCATCAATGGGCCACTTCTTCACCATCACATGATCTCTGCCGGGAGGAGGGCGGGGGGTACAGGGCACAACGTGCTTTCATTTATGTATTTGCATGGACGCGTGGAGCCACACTAGTCACTTTCATCTGGAGCCACGGCGACACGACGAGCGAAGCACAGCGAAGAAGTCTTCTGTTCAGGGATGTTTGTGTCGGAGCGTTGCTATGCCCGGTGGAGGTATGTTCACTCACACTGTGCGTGTGCGTTCGTGTCAGTGTGTTGGGATTTAGGGGCCCCCCCCTTACCAATTTAGGTTGACAAATAGTTCCGCTGAAAGCGACTTTAATGCCAATTAACTGTGTTTCTGTTTCATGTCGGCTTTTATTTATTTTACAGCCCCAGCTGAAAAAAAATAAAACTAAATTGTCCTTAAGATGACAAAAATATATTTTAAAACTATTTTTATTAATTATAGTGATAATTCTTCATCACTATAGAACAAACCCATGTTGTCATAGAAATATAGATTGTTGCTGGAATAATAATATTTTTATTATTTAATAAAATGTTCTCCCATCTCCCATCGGAAGTCCCCTTCTTACCCTTGGATTGTTAGTAAAATATTATTAGGCTTATTTTACAGTTAATAATGAATGTATAAACACGGACTAAATAGAGGAACAATGAGACCAAATAAAGCTTTTAAATCTGACCATGAGAGAAAAAAAGGGAACGCTTGAACGAAAATATGGAATCTTGACAAATCTTTACGGAAAAGCCCGTATTTTATTTTATTGAGCGACACACTGAAGAAGGGTTTACTTTAAAGATGTTTTGACAATATCCGTCACCAGAAGTCCACGAGAACGCGGGAAGTTATAATTATAAATGCTACTATTACCACAATAATAATAATAGAAGCAGAATATTAGTATTCATTACCATATTTTTAATGCTTATAAATCAAAGGATAAACAAAGTTACATCTTAAATAGTACTATTCTAATTATTATCAGACAATAATAAATAACGTGTCATTAATTATTGGACTGATGAAATCGAAGATGCAATGGAATTATCTGTGAGAGTCACAGCATTAATGGACTGATTGGTTGTATATGACCAAGACCATCAAAAATCAATAAACAGCCAAACATTAAATCATTTGACATTTTTATGAATTGATTAAAAACCAGATGGTGAAATAATGTTTTCTTTATGGTAAAATATAGGACACTTTGAGTTGCAGAAGGCGGATTTAAGCCTGAGGAGCTGAAGGTTTTAATATCCCCGGAGGGCTCAAGGACATAGGGTCGGGGGGGGTTCACTGAATAGCCACTTTGACACGTCTAACCTTTGACCTGTGAGCTGCTGATCTGACGGCACGTTCAGGATGCAGAGACACGCGCCGACACCTCAGAGACATATTTATTTTTTCATATTACATATTCCGATGAATATAAATCTGCTTCTTCCAGTTTTTCAAATTATTCCAAATTATGTTTATGTTGTTTTGATCTGTTTTTATTTTTGTTAAAATATATTAATTATGAACAAATTACCGTTTCAGTTGTTTTTTGTCATTGATGAGTTCCTTTATTGAAAACCCCTGTTATAATTTTTATTATTGATAATATTATTTTCCTTATTTTTATTGTCATTGTTTTTGTAAACTTTTATTAACAGTTTAAGGTTGACCACGTGATATAGATAGATATAGAAGTCTGTACGATATGATGGAAGTCAAGTGAAATGACAACGGTAAAACAATTACGTAATTCAAAACAAAAATGTCACCTCTAATATTATCAATGTGTATATATGTATATTTTAAAATAAATGTTAGATGAGTTTTAAATTCAAATTGATTTATTTCAACATAGTTAATAACAATAACATAATAAGAACAATAACAATAACAACAACACCAACAATAATAATAATGATGAAGTATAATTGTTTTAATGTTTGGCAATTCATTTGGAGGATAATTTTAATTAGTGTGTTATTATTGCGTATATGTGTTATTTGTCAGATGAAACTTGACTTTGAAGATGATGAAGATAAACTGATCTTTCAATAAACTTATAGTTTATATATATATATATTTATACATGTGTGTGTGTGTGTAAATATTTCTATAATTGTATAATTCTATGCATATTACATGGATTATATATATGTTTAATAGGAAATGCTTTATTGTGTACGAGCCTCTCAAAGATAATTCATCTGGTTTTTGTTTGTCTCAGGATGTATTACATATAAATAAATTAAATTAAATGAATGGAATTTAATTGACATATCATCAAAAAGTAAGCTTAAAAACATTATTAGAAACTACCCAATTCAGGTATTTGCTTAATTATGAAGCTGTACAATTACAACATTGTACTTCATCTTGTGAATCAGGAAGTAACTGAATGTAAAACGCAGTCACAAGTGAATTCAGCTCCAATACTCCATGTTTCTTCTTCAGAATTAAACATCAAACTTCAGTCTGTCCCTCAACTTCATCTGACTTCCTTGCTGCGTGTCATTGGTTCCTCGAAAAGACCAAAATCTCAACAAACACACTTGGCTGAGGACTATTTTCCTCTGAAAAGCATGTCTGTGATTTCGTCAGAATGCAGAACAGTGTGTTAATGGTGATGAAGGACTTTAAATGGAACGCTATGTATGTTATGTATGTTGCATGCATATGTATATATATATATATATATATATATATATATATATATATATATATATATCAGACAATGATTTGATGGTGATGATTTAAAGGTCGGCACACGCTTTGGTAAAGAAGCTGACGGAGCTCCAGTAGTGAGAATTCTACAATAATCTTCAATCTACATGAATTAATGTGTGTGTGTTAAAATGCAGAGTAGTAGCTGTGGTAGAGGTGCTTCATCACGCAACTCATCATCACCGACACTTAAGCTGCACCTGATCTAGAGAGAACACACACACAGTAACAGACCCACACAGAGCTTTATTATTGAAGATGGATGGAGAGCTGATCAGTTGGAGTTCATCCTCAGGGAAAAAGGGAGTAGGAGATTTACATGTCAATCTATGCTGCTCTCAAGCGCTGTGTTGGACAGACAGACAGACAGACAGAAAGATAGACAGAGGAGAGACCGAAAAAGGAACAGATAGAAAGAGAATGACAGACAAAGAGACAGAGAAGGACAGAAAGAGAGAGATACAGATGTTTCTGGGATTTATTGAAAAGTTGGCAATGTTGAAAATAAAACCTGTGAAATCACTTCCAAGCAATTACATCCTGTTTGCACAGCAAAATAATATGTGTGTGACCTTTGACCTTCTTTAATGAGAGAGCCTGTTCTTTATATTACATAAAATGATTCTCTAAACTTATCAAATATATTCTGGTTGCATTTATGCCCAAACTGGATTCATGATCTTAGATGTATTGTTCCTCCACTTCAGCTCTTCTTACATTTCTTCTCCCCAATATAAGATATGTCTCCTTCTCATACTTAACATGTTTGAATTGTGTAACCACACATAATGTGTTTGTATATTGTATTTGAGTTGTGTAACCACACAACATAATGTCCGTGTTTCCTCTTGTATTCGTTTAAATATTAAAATATTCATCTGCTGTTGACGCTGAGGCTCTAATTTGTGACGGATTAATGATGAGCACACGCCGCCGTGGGTTAGCATGGCCCTTATTATGGGAAAAATGATGGCCACCACTGAGTGAGTCATGGCCATTACCTACCTGCCCCACCCTCCGGAGGGAAGAGAGAAACTGTGAAACTGACATTTTACAAAGATCCACAGCTAGCCACTATGTTCTCTACATAAACATCCAATATTGTTCTCCACATTTGTTCTGTACATTTACACCCCTACTGTGCTCTCTATATCTACATCCCATAATTAAACTTAAACAAGACTCAACTACTTTTCCTTCCATTAAAAGACTCTCTCACCCAAGACCTGACGCCCCTTTCAATGGTTACTAGCCTGCTCCATTCACTAGTTAATAGTCCACTCCCATCACTGGATACCAGTCCGCTCTCTTCGTGGTTCCCAGTTCTGTCCTTTCACTGTTAACAGTCCTCTCCCTTCACTGGATACCAGTCCCGTCCTGAAAAAACTTCATGTAAACATTAATTTTCTTGCTCGTCATGCTTGACGTATGTAAATGTATTTATTCGATCTAGTTCTGCTTCTATTTACGTTTATACTTCATACCTTTCACCTAATGTCATGTGACAGCTTCCTCTCTTCAAGTTTTTGACTAAGGTCGTCTTTTTGAAGATATGGTCATATAATTCATAGAAAAGCCACACTCAGTAGATATTAATGTACTTGACAGTCGATGCCTGGCAAGATAACACGAGTTTAAAGAAAACAACGTTCTTTAAACTCCCAATGTAAATTCAGATAATCTCCAGTGAGGTCTTGTACTGTGAGGAGAAAAACATAACATAATAAGTACAATTTACGATTATATTTAAAACACAAGTCAGACACTCTTCTTTACTCATTTATAACATCCATCTTTTCCTCAACATAACAGTATTTTTTGTAGCAATTATAGTAGTAGTTTTGTTTTCCTATAAAGATGGGAGTTTATTTAGAAAACACTGTTCATGTGAGCTGGAAGTGACTTGTTCCACAACAATGAAGAAGGCGCACCCAATACCAATCTCCACCGTTACGCACTCAGTTTTTGAGGTACACTCCGACTAACTCTGTGAAGGTTGAGGGATGTCCATTTGTCACATCATTGAGTGTTTGATGCTCTCAGGCAGCCATTTTGAGCCCTTTATGAACTCTTTCTGTAAGTCGGCACTGGATGCTGACTTAGTCCAACGGAATAACCCAAAAGACATTGCGATGTGATGTCACAAATAATAAAATGTATACATTTAAAACATCAAGAATTAAAGATAGAGGGGAAAAGAACATGAAGTCAGACTATATTTTTTCATTCATCTGTTCATGAAATATGACATTTTATTATTAAAAAAAGTAAAATATTATTTAAAATCTTCCTCATTTCATAAGAAAATTCAGACACAATTATGATTCTCTCTCATACTTCTGTGTCTCACTACATCCTCCTGAGGCTGCTCATCATTTGTCGACCGCGTTGAAGGAGCCGAGGACAGCCGACTTTCACTTGAACAGACGCAACCGGTAGACTTGGTCCTCGGGCGCAATTTGGAGGACACATCTGATAGTTCCTATTCAATTCAATTCATTTTTATTTTGTATAGCCCAAAATAGCAAATTACAAATTTTTCTCAGAGGGCTTTACAGTCTGTACACATGCAACATCCTCTGTCCTGAAATCCTCACATTGGCACAGGAAAAACTCTCCAATAAACAGTCAGAGGAGGATCCCTGTCCCGGGATGGACAGACTACAATGATGTCATGTGTACAGAATGAACAATGTAAAAAATGCAAAAGACATTCAATTCCTATTGATTGAATTATTCCTTGTGAGTAGTAAGCCAGGTGTACGGCAGGACCACTGCAGGGGCAACCACCATCAGATAGAACCACCATCCATAGAAGCCTGTTGGGAGGGAAAGCACAAAGACTTTAGGAACGGGTAATGTTGGTTTATGTAAAGTAATAGTAAAATGATTAATATTTTGTCAGCGGGGCCACAAACAGGGTCCAGATAGAACCGTGATCCGTGGAAACCTGTGAGGCGAGAAAGAACAAATACTCCGTGGAAGAGACAAAGTTAGTGAAGCGCATTAATGTTTAGGGCAATAGAAATTTGAATATCAATGGTGTTAGAACCAGTATGTGTCCGCAGGCCAGGCTGGAGTCAGGACGAGGGTCCAGACGGAACTACGATCTACGGAGACCGGCGAGGCGAGAAAGCACAACAAATGGAAACGGGAAAGAAGCTGAAATAGTGATGTGCATTAATGAGACGTGGATTATTGTAAAACGGGAGAGTGAGAGCAATATCAAAGAGGAAAGAGGAAAAGGGTTGAAGAACATATCTTGGTCGAAGAGAACTCCAAGATTCTTGATGGCACTGCTGGATACCAGAGTAATTCCATCCATAGAAACGGTATCACGTGACAGCTCACTTCGGAGGCGCTCTGGGCCTATCAAGATCCGAGTTTAGCATCATGAAGTTGCAGGTCATCCAAGTTTTGATGTCTCCAAGACATTATCGAAGTCTAACAAACTGGTCAGTCTCTTCTGGCTTGATCAATAGATGGTTGAGTATCGTCTGCATAACAATGGCAGTTTATGCAGTTTTTTCTGATAACATCGCCCAAAGGAAGCATGTACACTCTGGGTCATGGATTAATGGTCATGCAGGGGTCCTGCCGTCCGCCTGGCTTACTACTAGACAAACATTTTTGGACTGATGCTCTTAGCATTGTCTCTTAGGCTGAACTTATCAATATTGTTTGAAACTGATTGAAACTGATTCATGGATTTATCACTGTCTGCTCGGCCTGCCTGGATCTCTGTGAATCAAGGCACGGGCACGGAGATGCTAGTCAAATTCCCAGCAGCAAGGCCGGGTTCAACAGTCTGCTCACACTTGAGAAGACTGTGATTCTCTGTGTTCTAGAGCATTACTTCAATTAAATCGCTGATTAAGCAAATTGGAGGATAATTAGTAAATGAGCGGGGGTCTTCAGGACAGCAACTAATTAGGGAGGAGATTTGTGACAAGCAGCAAATGAGGCGCTGGCAATTGTTAAGAGATGATGACTTCCCCACCCGGTTGACACACCCACCTAACCCACAGTCACAGTATTACATCATCATGAGTCGTTGTCTTTGGTAGAGACGCAGCTTGGGCCACTGTTCTTGTGCTTTTCGTCCTCTCACATGAACTTCATTAGCATGAGAAAGCTTAAAGCTTCATATTAGCTCCTACAAGGATCTTTCAGACAGGTTGTGTCCACGTTGAAAGAAGGATAGCTAATCATATTAAATCGAATAAATCTTGATTAAACACGATCAGTTGCATAGAAAAATTGACAAAATTATATGAAGAATTCAAAAGTGGTGTAATTCGCAATTTTGTTTGTAAAAACAGGTGTTTTTAACAGCATTATTTTCTTTACACAGGAACAGTTAAATATTTAATGTAAATCTTAACCTAATACAAAATAAAAAAATGAAATGTGTTTCCGGAGTGCGGCTGGCAACCCTGGATGACCCGGATTTTGGTTAGCCCTCACATTTGAAATAATGCGTTAATGCAATAACGGGTTAACTTACCCAGGCCTAATATCTGTACCTACATGTATGTACATTGTATTTAGATCAGTCTCTCTGTGTGGGCTGTGTGTCTCCTTTTGCTGGTCAGTGGGTCTGTGTATGTGTATCTCTGTGTGTGTCTGTTTTTGTGTTCTTCTCTTGTCCCCTTGTCACTAAACCCTTCTGATGATCAGTGTCTCTCTCTCTCTGGCTAAATTATAACATCTCATTTAATTTGCTTGGACCTGGATGCCATTTAGATGAAAGGTAATTCAGCGTGGAGTAACTCAATTAAATCTATCTTGACTGGGATTTACGGAACATCAACAGCTCCTCAGTGGGACCAATGGGAATTCTCCTTATTCATCCCCAAGTCCTCCTGATGCTGCATTTCTGCAGCTCAATTAAATACTTGAGCAATGAGAATGTTTCACCATTCTTAATGAGAAAAGAGTCATTACCTTCAAATGAGCTCTTAGAGATGGCAGCAAGTGTCCGCTCTGATTGGGTTTTCTGGACATCTAATGCAGGGACTGCACATGTTTACACTCAGGTCCGTGAACACATACTTTAAACCAGTGGTTCTCAACTGGTCTGGCTCCGGGACCCACCATCACCCCTTAATGACAAGCCGCGACCCAAATCGAGGAACATCTCAACATGTATTTAATGAAAATATGGTGCAGTTTCAACCTGAGATAGTATGGAGACAGAATACGTATGCCAACACAAAAAACAGTTTAATGAAAAAACAAAACAGCTAGCTGTTAATTCATTAAAAATGGGTCCGCAACCCACCAGTTAAGAATCACTGCTTTAAATTATTACAAAGACACAAAAACCTTCTACAAAAAGTGTAGATGGAAATTGACAGGTAATTAGACAAAAAGGTGGACAGACTGGTAAGAACACGGAAGGTGGACAGACTCTTAAGAAGACAGAAAGTGGAGAGACAGTGTGGACATACCACACAAATTCTTCACCTCCATTGGCTGATACTCCCTTCAGGGTGGAGTTGAGATGAAGAATTAGTAAGAGACCTGTAACGTCTCTGAGAAGCCACTGGGCGTCTGACATCTCATCGCCACGACAACGACCAATTACCGACGGTTTTTGTTTTAGGGGTCGTTATAATTAATTACGTTGAGGAACCTCTCATGCCCTTCACAGATAAAAGCCGTTTGGCATCTGGCTCCGCCTCTGCTGTCCCACACTATGAATATTTAATTAATAATTAGTCATGTAATTCCTCCTCAGGAGTTATTATCCCTCACACTGCTTTGTGAATCTAATTATTAGCAGCCTTTTTGTTTCCATGTCCCCCTCATTACTGTCAGGATTGATGTAACATAAACTTCATTAAAAATTAAAGTGGGATGCTTTAATTACGAGGCCGCCCTCGCCGAAGCCAGAATTAGCCAACTCAGTGAAGTGCAAATGAGAGCATTATTTAAGGAACATGCTGGAAGTAGTTATGGTAATTCTCTGGGTTCACAGTGGCAGACCTTTCACTTTATTCATTAAATGCACTATGCAAATTTAATGCAGAAGCCATAGCAATGGCCTTGTTAATTTATTCAGATTTATTGAGTACGACTTGTAAAAAGTACCAATTTAATTAGCCCATCTCCGCGCTAATAGCTGAGCTTTTGAAAGAGGAAAGAAAAGGAAGCGTGTTTTATAATTCTTTGGGTTTAAAGGCCCTAATGGGGACCCTCACAGAGAAATCACTTAAACTGCTCCTCATGTTCCCTCGTCTCCTCCGAGCCAAGTCCACAGCTCTAATGGCCGACTCAGGTACCTCCACGTCTGGCTCCACCTCGCTGATGGTCACATGCCACACAAGATAACACAAGATAAGCCTTTCCATTCACTTCTTCTCACAAAGTTGACCAAAATAAATGTATGTAGAGTTAAAAAAAAGAAAAAAAGAAAGCAGCGATCAAGAAAATGAGATGAAAGGACATGAGAAGTCTTCTGGTTGGGATTGAGGTTTTCTTCACACCGGTCCTTTGTCACCGGACAAAGTGCTCGTCTGCAGATCTCAGCTGTGATGTATTAGAGGTCAAATCTAAAGTCCTGTAATGAACCCATGATGTCAGCCCTGGCACAGCAGACCCTAAGCTGCCTGTCATGTGAGGATAGACACCAGGACAATACAAAATGGAAACGGAGAACCATTTAATAGACACCAGGACAATAGAGAATTAAGATAGGGAGTCATTAGACTCCTGGGGCCACTACACAAAAGTCGAATAAAGAAATCCAGGTTAACTGAAAAGGCGTAGCTTGACTTTGTGTGATCCACTCATCGCAACTTAATTGGTTGCACATTTGCCGAGCTAAGTCAATCCAGGTGTACAGAGCTGGGATAAGTGCACATTCACGGCTTTCTTAATTAGACCACGTTATCGATCACAGATTTACTGATGCAGTTTTGGAGAAGACGCGTGTGGCATATTTTTCTCCCGCTGAGCAGCAACTAATTATGGAAACTTAGGGGAGGTGAAGCATCTAATATGCAAAAAAAGGAAAAACAGCAGCTGTAATTAAACAGAGAGAAAAAGCCTGGCAGACAATCACGGACCGACTGAATGCGTAAGGATTTTAAAATATCTACTTACTTGGGAAGTTGTAGACCGTTTTAATTGCTTTTAATGGTTGTTTTACATGTTGGTTTTACTGCTGTATCTGTGTTTATGTGCTAAATGTGCTGTTTTTACCGTGTCTTGAGCCTACCATGTAAAGCACTATATAAATAAAATATACTATTATGTAGCCTACTTTGCCTTAAAAGTGAGCAACGGGAATTAATGTTCCTCTGGAAATTTACCCTAAAGACTGGACCTAATTTCACACCCTTATTTACAATGAGGGAATATGTTTCACAACCATATGCACAAATCTCTATAAAGGTGTGTCTAACTCTAAATATCTTACAATTTGTATATACAGAACAAACAATACTTGACAAAAAAAGATTGTGGCAACCGGTCAAGATAAAATATAAAAACATTTTGTAGGGTGGTAAGTGCCTTAACAGTTTGCAAATGAAGTGTCGTGCGGGCACCCCTGGAGGTGGGCGAGGGGCCTCTAGGGCAGAGGTCATTAACTGGCGGACCGTGGTCCGGATCCAGACCCAGAAGCAGTCCCCCTCCGTATCCGGACCAAAAGCTAAAAAAAGATCCACCATGTACTGTATCTGTCTCCAACGACGTTGGACGTGCATACTGATCTTGTTTGACAAAGATTCCGGGTGGATTGCTGGGTTGTGTTTTCAGTAATGGTAAATGGTAAATGGCCTGTACTTGTATAGCGCTTTTCTAGTCTTCTGACCACTCAAAGCGCTTTAACACTACACAACATCATTCACCCATTCACACCCATTCATACACTGATGACAGGAGAACCATACACAGTGACACCCGCCATCAGTAACTACCATTCACACACTGCAGTCGCAGCTACAGCAGCAATGTTGGGTTAAGTGTCTTGCCCAAGGACACAACGACATGCGGGTTAGCCGGGCCTGGGATCGAACCCACAACCCTCTGATTGGAGGACGACCGTGCTCCCCCACTCACCCACAGTCGCCCAAATGGAACAAATGGTTAGGTGTTAAGTCCTCCACGACGTTAGGATTGTCTGATGCTTGAGTAATTGGCCTATTATTGATGATAGCTTCGTCTTCACTCATGATGGTTTAGAGTCCTTCATTAGCTAGTGACTGTTGCCTCAGCACAAAATTCAGCACTTTCCGTACGGCACAGATTTGTTGTTCCAATATGCCGCCCTGTTGAGAAGCTGCTAGGGTGTTGAAAATCCACCTGATGCCTCTTTCCATCATGGTGTTCTGTATTTTCGTCTAATTCGGGTTTTTTACTGCCTCTTTCGATAGCAAGGAAATTTGTTCCGTTGTCTGAACGCATTATTGATACTTCTCCTTTTCTCTCCTCTTCTCCTCTGACAAAACAATGTATGGCATCCCCTTTAGGAATCGGTGTCTAGACTGTGGGCTATTTCAATATGTACAGCTCTCACAGTGCGACAAGTGAAAATCCCGCATTGATGTTTAACAAGTCCACGCTTGACTTCAAAATGACCAAAGAAATCAACGCCCACATTTGTGAAGGGTGGCTGATCTAGCAGTAACCTGTCATCTGGCAGGTGTGCTATTTTTTGCTTTCCAGCCATGGCGTTGATCCTTCTGCATACTGTGCATCTTGAAATTATTTTCCTGACGGCTAGTTAGTTAGCTTGAGGGATCCAGTGTGTTTGACGCAGCATACTTTTAGGGATTTAAGTAGAAGTGCGTAACTAGTGGTAGAAAATATTATGTAATGTTTAGTGTAGAAGTGTAGTTTGTGTGATGTTAGATAGTAGTTATTACATTAGCACAGTGGTTCTCAAACCGGGGGGCGCGGAAGTATTACAGGTGGCACGCCAGGGGCTAGTGGAAAATGTTTTTACATTTTTTTACATTTTTTTAAATCAAGACTTTTCTGCTGTTGCTTACCCACTAGGTCAGATGAACTCCTCCTCTGGACCACAAGTCTTGTAGGTCTTGGACTAGACTGATTGCCTGATCCTTTGCTGCCACGGATTTTAGACAATCATCGACATAAAGGTTCTTTAGCCCTGTCTCCGCTGCTTCTGCACTTGTTAGTAGTTTTACATCTTGGGCAGTTTTTCTTAGAGCATAGGAAGCACAATTAGGTGAAGATGTGGCACCAAAAAGGTGAACCTTCATCCTAAACTCCTCAACTTTGCCATCCAAATCACCCTCCAGCCACCACAGAAACCGTAGCAGATCTCCATCTTCTTCCGGGACCTTCACCTGGAAGAACATGGACCATAAGTGCAACTGAGTGCCCCCTGAATCTTAATAGGACACCAATGAGCGTGTTAGTGAGATCAGGTTCTTGGATTAATTGTTCATTCAGGGCAATTGCCTGATACTTAACCGTGCAATCAAATATTACTCTTATCTTCTTTTCTTTGGGTGGTACACCCTGTGGTGAGGAATGTACCACACCCTGCCATCACGATAACTGAGCTGCTTAGTGGGTTTTTTCTCAGCGTACCCTTTTTCAATGATCCCTTTCACAAATGCCTTGTAAACTTCCTTGAGTTCTGGATTTCTTGGCATTATTTCTCAGCAGCAAACTCATGCAGTAGTGTCCATCTACCACCTTTGCTGAGCTCGTAACAAGGTGAATAAATTGGTGATCCTCTTGAGACCGTTCATCCTTCTCTTCACAGCCCCTTTCTGGGAGATCTGTATTGTCCTGCTTCACTAGGAATTCTGCTATTTCCACCACTGAGATGCCATTAGCGGTGTAGCTTTGCAGTTAACACTGGCTTTCTTGAGGTTTTCACCCTTTTTTCATCAGCCATCCAAGGGCAGTTTTGACAGCATAGGGTCCCTCACCTTCACTGTTTATGACTCGCCATGGTTCAATGGCTTTTGGGATGTTGGCACCTATAAGCAGATCGACTTCTGCTTCAAAACGAGGTAGAACCATGTCTTTCAGATAAGGCCAGTGTGAAATATCTTCCTGTTGTGGAATGTTTTCTTTCTTTACTGGTATGTGGCTGTGTGTAAACACCTTTGGTAATTCGATGTATGTGTTTTCTTCAATAACACACAGTTTTTGGTCTGAAAGAATACAACTATTTATCGATTTGTGGCCGACTTACTGTAGGAGCCGCATCTAAGTTTATGTCCATGTTTTAAATACCTACGTTTTGGTCTTTTTTTGTGTTGAAAGCAAAGTGTACCCCCTACAGGTAAGGTGGGCGCTCCTATAAGATGGTGTTAATGGCGCTTAGTTGGTGGAGAAACGGGTTACGACAGATACCGTCTTTGACCTCTGCCTCAGCCCTGTGACTGCGCCTGATGGTGATTGTCATCATCAGGCATCCAGACAATTACAACTTACCTTTTTTCATGTTTTTTATTTACAATAAATAACAAGCAAGTGAACAACAAATTGCTCCTGGTTTTCTGTTCGGAGGCAAGGCTGCAAGTAAGACAACTGGACCAGATCTCCCTGCGTGGTTAAAACAATAGGACGCATAAATGGGGGCTAAAGTAAAGGCCAAAAGAAACTAGTTTTAGCCGCAACACTTGCCTAGACCCATTCTGTCGAGAAGGTTTAGTGTTTTTTGTAGCCCTTCACTGCAAATTGTTGCAGTGCTCCTAGGTTCTCCTGTGTCTCTACAGAACCGTTCTCGCTGGATTTCAGCTTTACTGGTACCACAGCTAGAACACACTCTCCTTCTCCTGCCCCATTCCACAAACCTCCTGATCCAGTGACACACATTCACTAGAGATAGCGTTGCTCTCTTCAACTTCTTCCGGTGCAGCATATTGTTTAATGACATGGACTATGTCTGGGTGCCCCTGAGAACAAGTCGGACACCTCATTCTCTTTTTGCCATTTCTACTAAGGTGCCCCAGTGTAAGGGATCCAAAGCAAAGGCCTTTAGACTTCAGGAATCTATCAGTTCTGTCAGTTAGATCTTTAATCTTATTGCAGACAGACAAAGCACTGTTTTGCTTCCTTTTTTCCACATTGCATCGGTTTTCAGTATTTCAGTATAAGTCCCTTATGGGTGCTAATCTTGGTTTGAACTAATTATGTTGACTGGGTTGACCTTCAGAACTTCAGCATTAACATTCTCAAACTCATATACTATATATGTATATAAACCAATAATCAGAATATGATATAACTACCATGTGGTAACTATTATAAATATACAATATAAATATCATAACACAATGAAATGTTTTTGATAAAATGTGCCTGTTTTCATCCACGTCCTGGTTCTGTGTCCTCACCGCAGTCGTGTGTGTGTCGCAGCCGGGTACCGAAGTTAACTAACACGGCGACGTCATGCACACAGTGCGTGAACATACGGTGTTAACATTTAGCTAACTAGCTAGCTAAACATCCCAGGTCTAGTCTCTACAGAAGCGTAGAGAAGAAGCTACCCTTTCACGCCGATCTTTTGTGATTGTGAGGTCAGGCTGATCTGGGTCCAGCTGTGTACCTCTAGTTTCTCTGACAAAGTTCTTCTCTCATACCGGGTTGGGGTTGGGTCTTCTTGGAAGGACACTGCCAGTGGTCGCTCTTGTTATGTTGATAAACAGCGCGTCGGAGACTCGCACGGAGTCACGTAGGGCGGCGAAGGGCAAGCCTAATTCTCAATGCATTTTAGGACGCTGAAATTATAGTGTCACTCATTAACTTTATCAGTGATTGGCTAACTGCTTCATAGACCCGCCGCTTCGGGGCCGTGCCAGAGCCCAGCTGAGACAAGCGGAGAGGACATGCAGGAAAAGCATATATTTTGCAGAGATATCTTAATTCACAAATATTACCGGGTATATAATCCATGTTACAAAAACTCTAAAACACAAATATTGACTATTTGTAAAATATATTTTTATCATAATAAACAATAAAAAAATTTTTAAATCGTTTCTCTTTTTTTTCCCATCGCTCATAGTGGGCGACGCCCCATTGTCCTCTATGGACCAGCCGCCACTGGTCTTCATCCAATGTAATTTCTCATTATTAGCATAATACTTCAATTTACAGTTAGACTGTTAATTTACAGCTAATATCAGTATTTTTTTAGTTTTGTACGCAACTAAAAAAACACTTTTTTACAGTTTACCCATCCTTCTCCCCCTCCCTCTCTCTCTTGCTGAAGCATGAGCCCACTGCGCTGCGAGTGAAATCCTCAAATGGACTCCTTCCTTTCATCTTATCTTTTTCTGAAACTATGCATATGCCACTATTTGTTCTTTTTGTGTAACGTATTTAAAATCCCCCTACTTCTGGAGATCAGTCTCGATGTGTAACATTACATAACATGGCATTTAGCTGACACTTTCATCCAAAGCGATTTTCATTGCATTTTTGGGCTTTGGGTGTCTTCCTCAGGGACACTTTGACAGGGGCGACCACGCTTAAAACCATCAACCCTGCGGGTCCCAGCGCACCTTCTGGTACATTACATTTTCAATGTTAAATAATGTAACCGCTATGTATGGTTAATTGTAAATGAAATATAATGCAATCTGCCTCTGAGCCTGTGTGTGTGTGTGTGTGTCCTCACCATCCTTATTATTGTTTAAAAGTGACGTGACTGGAATTTATTCAAACTTTGTTGCAGTGTTTCAGGGCATTTTCACATCATTTTTTTCTTTGTTCCGATTGAGATTTAATATGATACAATGTTGCAGTTGCCCCTTTGTTTGGTTTGTGTTCACACTGCAACATTTAACACCTCACTAAATATTGTAAACAAACCCCACACATGAGCAAACTGTTCTCTCATTGGTCCAATTTTATTGCAGCTATGATTAGGCTCTGTTTCTTTTCTTTTTTTAATTGTGGGTGACTGGAGGTGCATGAACCCCGTCGGGATATAGAAAAAGGTGCATGGCCTAAAAAGTTTGGTAACGGCTGTTCTAGAGTTCAACTGATATTTATTGTGTTCTTCTATACTTTAAGATACACTTTGTTTCATCTTCTGAAACCAAAGGACCTTCGAAAGAACGAAAGCACATTCATGTCTATTCTTATTTTAGGATTCTCCTCTCTGCAGAGGATTGGAGGCACTAAAGCTTCTGCTCTGTGATGGTCAGATCAGTTTACTCACCTTACATTTACCTGTGCTGCCCTGAGCTCATCTCAGGAGTATTAAGTGTGTTTGTGTCACATCGTATATCAACAGCCAGCATCTTCATCCTTTCTGCCTTATCCTTACCTCATTTTTATTTTTTATTTCATGTACATTTATGTAAATATTGTATTCTTATTTTTATTTTAAAATTGGTCGGCTTTCTGGAAAGGCAAGCACAAGAATTTCAATACACAGTGCGTGTGTAAACGACAATGAAAATCTTTGAATCTTGTGGGGGACAGATTGGTGAATCAATTCAATATATTTTATTTTGTATAGCCCAAAATTGCAAATGACAAATTTGCCTCAGATGGCTTTACAGTGTGTACACATGCAACATCCTCTGTCGCATAAATCATTGAAATAAACCCACAGATAACTGGAGTCTGGAGGAGAAATGGAATAACAGCTTCTTTAAGGTCGGGATCTGCTGTGTCTCAGTCGTAAAGGCTTCATGGGAGAAGGTTGGCTGATTGCTTTGCCCTCCAGACAATGTCATGGTGGCTAGTGCGAAGGTGGCGCGTTTCGAGGGCCCTCATCGCGGAGTTGTGTTCGCTTGCAGACAAGTGTTGTAAAGCCCAGCTCTATTAGTCTGAAGCGAGAAGAGTAATAGCACATTACATCGGAAGGCTTCTGATTCAGCATACGTCCTCTTTCCTTTCTCCCGGAGCTCTACGAGCTCTCCTCCCTCTGTGCTTCTGCTCCATGAATCACATCGCAGCATGGCGGAGACAAGGAAGTCATCAGAGGGGATAAATGTGTCCTATTTACTCCTCTCTTATGCAATAATAAAGACAGAAGACACTGTAGGACAAAAGGAAATAATGGTCTTTACACAGCACAGTTTTCAGAGGGGCTTTTAAAGCGACCCTGTTGGCTGAGGAGTTGAATGTGTCTGCAAGATGAGGCCTATATATATATATATATATATATATATATATATATATATATATATATATATATATATATATATATATATATATATATATATATAAAACCCTAATCCAAAATCCATGCCGGCTGTTCCTACATGGAACATGATAAAACCCAAAACACTGTTAATAAGGTAAACGGTAAAAGCACTGATCTGAGAAAGAACTTTTTCATTTTATTATAAAACCTGCTTCACTCAAACTGGACAGAAACCAAATGAAGGTTAGTGAGCACTAGTTACATTTTCCAGCTGATCCAAGAGGCTTTTGAAAGAGTTACTTAGCTAATAATATAAGTACCTCACAACTTCTTGTAAATGTAATTAGTTATTCTTTATAAACAGGAAACCCAAGTGAGCTTTTATTTAATAACTACACTAAACCAGATATCAATTGTTAGATTCACATGAATTATTTCAATGTTTTTAAAAATCAAAGTAAGTTATAAGAGCTCACCTCTATACAGTTGTCTTATGTTCATATCAGAAATAAGTATAAGAATATAAATAATCTTCCAGTTCACACTCTTCATTTTCTTTTCACAGTCAAAGAATGCTTCATGCTGTCTTTTCATATATTCATTTCCCCAGCTGGTAACTACACAAATAAAAGCTACCTAATAAATAACTATTTAATCATCAAAAGATGAGCATGTGGTTTTATTTTTACTTTGAAGCATCACAGCTCCGTTCCGTCCTCTTAATTAAATCAGAATCCTCCTCAAACATCACAGAGCACAGATATGTGGGAGTCGGCTGAAGAAAAGTACAAGTGTTTTTCCAGGGTTTAACGAGCACACACACTCAATTAATTCACAGGAAACTTCAATGAAAGTGCAGCAGGAAAACAATGTGAGCTTCTAATCCACCCATCAGATGAAGATCCTGAGACGCCGGTTTCTTTTAGAGACCCTGAATGCAGCGTGGCTCTTCGGACTAAAAGCTTATATCCTGTTTCACTCTGATTAAAAGTTTCTCACATCCCCCATCAGCTACTGCTCTTCAGTCTGAGAGTCTGAAAAGGGATCTCCACGCATGGTGCACCACAGGGTGTCTCTGATAGACCAGCATCTCGCTGATGGACCATAGTGTGTCTCTGATGATGTCTCCCCAAGAAAGCAGATATAGCTGCAGAGTCCCAGCCTCAAAGACTCCTTGTATTCCTTACTAGACGATCACATTCCAACCCTGCAGTTCGGCAGCGCAAGCTTGCACCATGGTCGCCCCCTTATGAATCTGCAGGCTGAGACTGTTTGACGTATTTTTCAGGTGTAAACCTGAATAAGTGTAAGTAGATGTAGAATAAAGATGAATGCTGAGCGCAGATACACAGCGGGGGGAGAGCACTCCATCTTAACATGGCCGTCCTGTCTTATGATATCTTATCATTAGTTTGCTGACATTGATGGAGCAGCAGGGTATGCCGTGTATGAAAGTAACCTTCTTTCCATAATAATGGCCATTCGTCACTTCTTTAACTGTCAGGGCACACAAAGTTGGATTTAACAAGGTGTGTGTGTGTGTTTTGTGTGTGTGTGTGTGTGTGGTGAGGGGTGATCTTCTACACAGATTACTGCTTTGATGTGTTTTGTGAATGTGAGAATACAACACGATGGGGAGGAAGTTGCTCCCCAAATTATTTCAGAGCGCAGGAAGAAGTTGGTTCATTCATAACAGAGTCAGAGCATTTAAAACGCAGTAGCTACTAGTACCAGTCTGATGCAGCCTAAAAAGGTGTAACAACCGGGTACCAGCTATTTGACATCACACTATTGTATCTTTTATTTGTTCATTTAGTTACAACAAGTCACTCGTAAGGCCATCTGTACATGCTGCCTCATCACTGCTTCACAGCTGCATGTCAGGGTCATGTGTTTGATGTGAGGTTAAAGTCCTCATCACACAAACACTCATCTCAGATATGTGTTTGTGACTCTGTGATCTCAGTCAATGTAATATAGTGTTCCAGTTAAGGTGGTAGATGTAAACTATTGTGTGACTTCCTGTTAGAGAACAAACAGTTTAGAGACCTTCAAGTGGTGCAACAGATCTTTGAACTTACTAATTGGATGAGATCAAAATAAATCTGATGGAACTATTCGCCACTCAGAGCCTGGATGTTAAAAGCCACAACTTCAAAGTTAAAAATCTCATCAACGTATTTTATAACATGAAGTAAAAGAACATTTTCACACAGCAGATGTGCCCCATGGATTATTTCTCTATGTTTTAGGTGTTCTGTGTTTTACTTCTTCAGTACACTTGTGGGTGCGACACATGGTTAACACTGTCGTATCACGGCAATAAGGTCCTATGTTCAAAAACCACGCTGTGGCAGTTTTTTGTGGTCTGCTGTGAAAGTGAAAGTGATTTACGATTTACCCCCTCCTGATGAAATGACTACAGAAACCCCATCCTCCCAATAACCCTCTAAAGTTTACTGGCATAGATGATGACATGACTGACTGACACCTAAGGGTCTGGGACAGCAGGAAAGCCCTCTGGGATGGAGGGTGTGTCTACCCCTTTTGGCCCCCAAGGTATGGTTCTCAGTCTAACCCTGACCCATCAGATGGAGACGGATGTGGTGAGTCTGATGACATCACTGCTGCAGATCACTGTTCAAAGACCGTAACCTGAAGCCGCCGCCATCATCACACCCGGCTGTTCTTTAGATTTAACTGAGACACACATGAAGAGAGACAAGGGGCCTTGATATTAAGTGTGAAAGCTTAAAACAAAACCTTCCGATATCTCTGAAACAGAAGAGTCCGATAATGAGGAGGATCATCTGTGGTAAACATCCATCAGTCTTGATGCTCCCTTTATGGAAAACGTGGAAATATTAAATGAAAGCCATAAAATACAACAGTGTGTTGAAGCAAGGACACTGTACAATAACCATATTCTACATTTTATAATAAATTATATATATTATATACAATTCTCCGGCGTGCTTCTGTTTTATTCTCCTTCTGTACAAAAAGTTTGGCACGCACTCCTCCCGCTGCGTTGCTAGCACATGCCTCATAATTTATCAAATTGTCGAGACTCATTAGGAATCGTGTGCAATGACTTTTCGAAGAGAAATGACGGTTTGCCCGAAACCAAGCCAAAATGCTGTGTTCTGGGCTCCATCATCACCCAGGACCTCAAGTGGGAGCTGAACATCAGCTCCTTCACCAAGAAGGCTCAGCAGAGGCTGTTCTTCCTGTGGCAGCTGAAGAAATTCAACCTGCCAAAGACGATGAAGATAAGCTTCTACACGGCCATCATGGAGTCCATCCTCTGCTCCTCCATCACCGTCTGGTACGCTGCAGCCACAGCCAAGGACAAGGGCAGGCTGCAGGGTGTCCTCCGCTCTGCAGAGAGGGTGATCGGCTGCAATCTGCCGTCCCTGCAGGATTTGGTCGCTTCCAGGACCCTGAAGCAGCTAAAAAGATGGTAGCCGACACATCTCACCCCGGAGAAAATCTGTCTGTCCCCCCTTCCATCTGGCAGGAGGCTGAGGTCCATCAGGACCAAGATCTCACGCCACACAAACTGCTTCTTCCTGTCGGCATTCGGGCTCATCAACAGAGCCTGAGCCCTTCACATCCCTTTTTCCTCCGGTGACTCCCTTCACACTCCACATACACATACACTTGTCACTTCCACATACACTCACAACACAGTTGTGTAGGGTAGGGTTATCTGTTCGCCAGTGCACTTTATTTTAAACTTTTTTTTAAAATTTAATTTAATTTTAGTCTTCAATTTTAATTTCTATATCCCCCCCCCCAGCCTATAGTCTTTAATTTCATACTGTATATCTAAATTGTACATTTGTAAACTGAACAGCCACTTTTTTTTTGTTATTTGTCTTGTTGTCCATTTTCCCACTGTCCTACTGCCTAATGTTATGCACCAACCGCCATATCAAATTCTTTGTATGTCTAATATATTTTGGCAATGAAATGTTGTTCCTTATCTCTGATTTTTGATTCCTGACAGCCCGAGTCATTCATTTGTTATGGTGGGTACGGCAGTGAGACCAGTTGAGAACCACTGCTTTAGACCACAGGGCCATAATGTACTATGGCCCGTAGCAGTGATGTTCTCACGCAATTGAGGGCTTTGACCAGGTTCCAGCATTAAATGAGGGGATATTATAACATTTGTTCTTGCTTGGACTGGAAGAACTTCTTTCTTTCCGCCTAACCTTTTGGTAAAATGGCTCATAAGATGAAACAGTGTCCAGACTGACTGCTGCTCATTCATTGGCCTTTAGGGCCATCTGACTCCAAATTCAGGGAAAACCGAGAGGATTGTCACAGCCTGACTGCACCGTTGTGATGGATGCGATGGAATACATTCATAAAATACTTAAGGAGGAGGTCGCTTGTGTCATGTTCGAAGAAAGACTTTATCTTAGACTTCAGAAGTCGCTTTTATTATGGAGACAGAATGTAGGAGTGTAAGAGAAAGTCAATATCCTATTCTGTGTGGTTTGTTGGGTGACCACGATAAATAAATAGAGTCCTTAAAATGTCCTTAAAAGCTGAGCGAATATTGTGTCTAGTCTGATGACACCAGGACCGCAGACAGCCTTTACATCTTCCACTGCAAACTGAAGACACACCTCTTCAGACTCTACCTCGACTAAAAGACTAACAAATTGTAGCACTTAAATTGTACTTATAATGCCACTCATCTATAGCAAATTGTAAATTGGCTTATTTGATGAAATTGCACTTTCTTGTTTCTTGCTCTTCTGAGTTTGTATCCTATGGTTGAAATGCACTTATTGTAAGTCGCTTTGGATAAAAGCGTCAGCTAAATGAAATGTAATGTAATGTAGAGACACATCGTGATGACAAAAGCATCAATGAAGAACTATTGACACTGAGCTGATCTAGACCTGTGCCTGAAGGTAAAGTTTGGGTCCAGGTCAGCTTTTCTCTATAATTAGTGTTCTGACTGAGCTGGTTATTATCATTCATCATTCATACTTGATGCTTTACAATAATTGGATGTTACCAGTCTACTTATGAATGCGTTATTAAGGCATTCAAATCTTTGAATCTTGTGGGGGACAGATTGGTGAATCAATTCAATTCAATTCATTTTATTTTGTATAGCCCAAAATCGCAAATTACAAATTTGCCTCAGAGGGCTTTACAGTCTGTACACATACGACATCCTCTGTCCCGAAACCCTCCATCGGCACAGGAACAACTCCCCAAACAATGAAGAAACCCTTCCAAGAGGGAAAAAAGGGAAGAAACCTTAGGGAGAATGTCAGAGGAGGGATCCCACTCCCGGGATGGACAGACTACAATGGATGCCATGTGTACAGAATGAACAATGTATAATACATGAGACTATATGACAGAAATGATTCAAGTAATTGTGAGTAGTAAGCCAGGCGCACAGCAGGACCACTGCAGGGACCACCACCATCACATAGAACCACCATCACATAGAACCACCATCAGATAGAACCACCATCAGATAGAACCACCATCACATAGAACCACTATCAGATAGAACCACCATCAGATAGAACCACCATCACATAGAACCACCATCAGATAGAACCACCATCTACCGAAGCCTGTGGGGAGCGAGACCACAAATACTTTAGGAGAGGGTAATGTTGGTTTACGAGTACAGTAATATGATTAATATCTAAAATAATAATGATAATGATGATGGCAGCAGCAGGCGTCAGCATGCCACGGTAGGTGTCAGGACCAGGGTCCCGAAGGAACTACGATCTACGGAGACCTGATAGGGGAGAAAGCACAAAAAAACTCCCGGAAAGAAGCTGAATTAGTCATGTGCATTAATAAAACGTGAATTATGGTAGAACGAGCGTGAGAGAGAGCTTGGTGTGTCCTAAGAATTCCCCGGCATTCTAAGCCTATAGCAGCTTAACTAGGGCTGGTCCGGGCTGACCTGAGCCAGCCTAACTATAGGCAGAATCAAAGAGGAACGTTTTACGTTTTACTTTAAAAGAGCTGACCAAATCTGCCCCCCGGACTGAAAGTGGAAGCTGGTTCCACAGAAGAGGAGCTTGATAACTGAAGGCTCTGCCCCCCAGCCTACTTTTTAAAACCATAGGAACAACAAGTAACCCAGCATCTATGGAGCGCAGCTGCCTTGTAGGACAATAAGGTGTTACAAGCTCTTTAAGATACGACGGTGCCTCACCAGCAAGTGCCTGAGGAGAAGTACCTTAACATCTATTCTTGATTTAACAGGGAACCAGTGCAGAGAAGTTAATACAGGAGTGATATGATCCCTTTTCTTAGTTCTTGTTAATACACGTGCTGCAGCATTCTGAATCAACTGGAGAGGCTTAAGAGATTTACAAGAGCAGCCTGATAACAAAGAATTACTTTGAGACAGGAAGTTCCTGATTTTTGATATGTTACGTAGATGAAAATAGGCAGTCCTTGAAGTCCTCTTTATATGCGAGGCATGTGTGCAGCCTGTTGATGAGCTCACTGTCCTCAGGGTTAAACACTGGAGGCCTCAAGTTACTTATGGCAAAACACCACCAGCCTATAGGTTGTTGTGTTAACCATCTGAATTGGAAGTATGTTGCCATTTTTAGTGTTTAAGGAACTTTTGGCGCATTCTGGTGGCAGAAAGAGTAATTACATGTACAAAGATCTTATCAACCATGTCTTATCATCTTATCAACCCAGTCCATGTTTGTTAATGCAGATTTGTCTCAGCCTCTATAAAATGTAAATATTTAAACTTCATCTATTGACTTCAGGGTGTCCAAGATAAACTGACATTTTGTCAAAATGATAATAATATTATATAATAATAATATATAATAATATAATTTTCTGTATATGAGGCTCCTCTGTGTGACAGTACAGCTTGGTCCAGGTAGAAGAACACGTGTGAAGTCTTGATCAGGAGACTGGTTCATTTCGCCTAAATTATAATACAAGTAATATATGTATTTCTGTCTTCAACACAATTTAAATTACTGCATTATTCTCACTTATTTATTTCTGTTACTCATTCTTTGAGCTCATTGCTGGTGTAGAAACACAAGGCTCATTTTGTGTTGTATTATCTTCATGTTGCTCTGCTGAATCTCCTGAACAATGTCTTTTCCTTCAGATTATTAATCATCACTAATACCACTAATTACAGCTCCAGTCTTTATTCTGTGAGATGAGAAAGCTGAGTGATTAATGGGCAAATCCACCAGGATCTCTCAGACTGGACTCTGTTTGTCCTCTTCTCGGTCAACAACACAGTAAAAACTGTGTGAGATTTTCTCCAGTTGATAAATGGGTAGTACAAGTAAGCATGTTTTGCGCTTCACCAACTCTATAGACCTTTAAAAGACAGAATTTAAACACTTTATGTCAGGGGTCTTCAACGTTTTTCAGGCCGAGGACCCCCAAACTGATGGCGAGATGAAGCAGGGACCCCCGATTGTACGCAGTTTGGTCCACCATCTTTTATTTTTGATCTTCGCGCTCTTTAGACGTGAGCATAAAGGCGATCTGATTGGCTGGTGCCTGTGATAACGTATCAGCATGAAAGGAGCTGTGAGTGAACCGGTGCCCAGCTTGAGAGAGCTCCTATGGGAAGCTGTGTGTGTGTATTGCGGACTGAAAGATAAGACTTTATCCGTTCGCTACAATACGTTGGATTCATGTTAATGTGTATTTAAAGACAATAAATACAATTCTGATTTGGAAGACATTTGAATTTCTGGGGAAAAAAATTGTTAAGACAATTGACTATAGACATTGTTAAGACAATTTTTTTCATTTTATTTTTTATCAACCAAACATGTTGTGAATGTTTGGTTGACAAATTGAATTTGGCTTCATGCTGATGTTCTCTGATGTAATGCAGACATGGGCATCAATAATACAAGATCTAGATGGCCTCAGATTGTAGGCCTAGGTGACCCAATGCATGATGGGAAATGTCTGTCTGTTATCATAGCGAGATGATTTGCTCTAAGCTTTGATAAAAAAAACACCAGGTTTTGAAGGACAAGTAAGAATTGAGACTAATGTATTATCTATTTGTCTTATGTTATGCAGTGAAAGTTATCTTATAAACATGTTCGGCTTCTGGGTATATTATATATATACAGTACCAGTGAAAGACACATTTTCTTTCAATTCAATAAGAGAGTGTGTCTGAACGTTTGACTGGTACTGTATATTTATATTACATAGTCTTGAATTTATTGAATGACATAATGACATGTTTATTTTTTCCTCAATATTAATTTAAAATAATTTGACTTCATGAATGTTATTTTCTTCGGCAGTGAGAAGGAACAGGGTCAATGACAGTCTGAGGCTGAATCCTTACACTCAGGGATTGGATAGCTGAAAGAGGGATTTGCATCATTTACAACAATACCACAGTGTAGAAGTACTGTGTAACAAGGAAGTGTCTGAAAAGGCTGTGTTCAAAGTTAATTTTGTTCACATATCAGTCAAGAGACTTGGGGATATCCTCACAAGATTAAAGAGAAATTCATTTCTCCTTGTTGGTAATAAAAGTAGTATAAATAAGTCTATGAATGATAAATGTACAAACCTTCAGACTATAGACATATCAACCTGTAAGGCTGGATGGATGTTAGAGCTGCTGAAGGAGAGATTTATGGATCAGATTCTGAAGAGATTTTCATTTTTTTTTTTAAACAAAGATTTTTGTGAACAGTGTAGAAAGAAATAAAGAATAGATATCAACATGTTGAAATGATAAGGGTTATTGATGGATTCATGCTTTCATCACTTTAACTTTGTAGTACTTCATATCTAAGGTGTTTTATTCTGTTTACTTTAGGCGTGATTATTTTAGGATTAATTATACTTTTAAATAACCATTAATCGCGAAATGGAAGAACTGCGTAATGTTTTGGCGCCTTCTGCTGGGCTTTAAGTAAAATATCACCCGCAATCAAATTCATGATCTGCGTTGATATTGAACATGTCACTGAGCAAACTTTTGTTTACATTCACAACTCTTAATTAAAGTGAAATTGAATTGAAGTAGATTTGAGGCCAATGAGTCCAACAAAAAAACAGTAGCTGTTTCTCAATAGAATGGGCTCTGGAACCCAGATTCCCCGGAATAGAAAAAAGGTCATTTCTGGAATTAGAATTGCAGCTGCCCAACCCTAACCCGGTTCCAATTGCGGAAATGACCGTTCTCACATACCTTGAGTCCATTCTCCCAAGAAAGCAAGTCCGTTCTCAACGTCTTAAAGGCCCATTGTGTTGGTCCATGATCTGGCCAGCAGATCAGCTGCAAAGTAGCTTTGAAAGCGCTCTCAGGCACCAATTGTGGTTTTCTGATGGAAGTAACCCAGTGCCCGGAGAACAACAAACAGTCCATGCTGTTGTTTTGAAGTGACAGGTGTTTGGAGATGATCTTTAAGCTTAAATTGGAATGTTGGATATCTTCTCCTCACTCACCAACCATAACAGAGTAAATCCAAACACAGAGAACGTCACTCACCGTTATTTCTGTTTGTTCACCATTTATACTCAGATTTTCAACTGGGTCAGAAACTTGTTCAGTTTTTATTTCTTCTTTTCATACATTTATGCACTGCTGTTTTGTCTCATTGCCCCCACGTCTCCCACACATCATTTTACTTAATCAACAAGGTTATTAATATGCTACTTACTGCCTTCTACTGGGATCCTTTAATTTAATTTGTAGCAACTGAATAAATGTTTGGACACTTTTAAGTGAATTTAGACATTTTCCCTCCAAACGCTATAATGGTAAAATAAGTTCATAGATTGTGTGGCAGTGGTAAAGTATTAAGCTGAATTTTCTCCGTGATGAGATGCCTCCAGTCTCACAGTGTATCAATAAGTTGATTAACCTGGAACGTAAGAAAGTTTCTGTTGATGCCATCTGTCTACTGAGCACGTGGCAGTTATGACCTTATCCCCCTTGCACGGAAATAAACGACAAAGCAAACATTGATTCAGAGACTTTATTCTTATTCATTGGGGTACAAAACTCTCTTCTCACAATTACAGAAATATTCCACAACAATGCCCGACAGAAGACAAAGTTTAAATAAAGTTTTTTATTAAAGATGATCCAGCTGAATAATAACAGCAAACAGTACGCAAACCTCCTGCACACTGCAAATAAAAAATAAAAAAAAGATGCTGCAGGTACAGTGACTGGTCCTCTGGCTGGCTGACACACACACACACACACACCTCTACTGTAATAAATTATTTGTACAGTTCAGGTCCATCTGTAAATCAAGAGAGACAAAGACAGTCGTCACTCTGCAGTTTGAGTCTACAGAGAGAAAAATGAAATGAACTACAGAGACAATCAAAGTACAACATAATGTACATATACACACTAGGGATATATATATATATATATAATATATATAAAACATAAATAAACAGTACAAGACAATATTTGATCAAAACAATTAATTACATGAGATAATCCTGTAAATCAAATGTCTGGTGTGATTGTTGAACATATGTTTCAGAGCATTAGTGGTGCAGGTCACTATTAAACATGAAATGTAATCATAATACTAACACTTTATACTTACCATTTATCATTTTTGTTTTGGGTTGACTCGCTCTTTCCGTCACAGGCAACAATTTTGACCTTGTCAACTTTCACGAGATCCGTCACCTCCCTGAACTCTACGTCGTTAAGAACAAACGTCCACACGTTGTCACAGAACCTGTAGGTGTTCAGAGAACCCTAATGGAGAGAGAGGAACCTCGGAGACTCAAGATACTCAAGTACACAGGGATCACTGGAGACTCGTGGTACAAGTACACAGGATCAGTACAGGGGAGGAGATTGTGGACTCACCCTGAAGTTGACCCGGTTGCGGACTCTGTTGGCGAGCGCCATATTGATTGCTTTATCGAACTGAAGGAGGACCTGAAGAGCCAGCTGAGGAGTGATCTGCTGGGTCTGAACACACACAAACAAGTTAATTTAACGTCATAAACCTTCCACCACAGGGATACATCAATTCCAATGCCGCGTCACAACTATTGTAGAGTCCACACAAAAACTGTTCAAGAACCAAAGCGGTAATTTCATTGCATTAATAAGGATGCTTAAACATCAACAGTGTTTGGTACATCGAGAATATTTCCATCGCTTCGTTGCATCTGATACAAGTGAAACGTATCTCTTCAACAGCAGCAGCCTCCATCAACGTGACCTAATAAAGCTTCAGCTAACGTTATTAGCTACGAGCCAACTAGCCTCCGTCGTTCGCCATATGCTAAAGTTAGCTATGTGTCCGTAAGCAACATGCTAACGTGCACTAGCTGAGGAAATGGTCGTGTTACCTGTATGAGCTCGTCCAAACTCTCCTGTAAGCTGTTTCCCAGCGTTGTGTTCCTGTACAGCTGGTACGCCATGGTGGAAACTACTGGAAGAAGAAATAACCACAGGATACCTTCAAACACACAGTGAGCTAAAAGGCTAGCCTCCTTCCTCCACGTCCAGACGGCTAACAACAGAGAAAAGACTTCCGGTTTAACATTTCAAAATAAAGGTCTGAAACTATGGATGCCAGTATTCCGCCAATGCCTCTAATGCCGATTCAGTCCTAAATAGAAAAATAACAATAACCTACCATAATAATAAGAATGCCACCACTACTACTGTTACTACGTATAACAGTAATAAGAGCGTTTAATCAAATTATGTTTGATCGTATTAGTTTATAAGGAAAAGAGTATGATTGTTAAACCTGTGGAAAATAAATATTAAGGACACATTCGTCCCGCATACGTCACTTCGGCTGTAACTCGGCTGTCTGTTCCACCGGCTCCTCCGAACACCGTCGAGGGACGCAGCCCCCCAGGCCCCCGATCTGGAGGACACTGTAGCTGCGTCTTCATGTCGCTAGGCTGCATCCTTGTAGCCTCCAGCTTTCAGCAGCCTTCGCGATAGACCCGGGCTGCGTCCTCCAACAACCACATAGGCTGAACCGAGCGGTCTCTGAAATGGGATGGTCTGGCCTACTGGGGGACTTCCTGCTTGCTTCATCAGCTTTACCTCCACTGGGTTAGGGTTAGAAGGATACGCTTCTCTGCCGGAGCATGATATATTTAAGGCTGAGAGAAGAACTTCTTTTGGTTATTTTAATTGAAATTAAATCAGTTAGGCCATGTACTTTCAGTAATAATTCAATCTCAAGGCCGAGATTCCATCAATACTGTCAATAAAAACCACAACAGAAAACACATTTATTAACTTGTATGCAAGGACTTCTTATGTTTCTATTGCATAGGATAGGAGCTATTTTAACTGTAACCTTAAGATATTACATAATATGTCCAAGCAGCTGAATGTCACCACACACATCGTTCTCCTTCAGCTAGATGCTGCTTTCTCCTGCTCCATAAAACACAACTAAATGTAAATCTAGTTTATGATCACACCACAAAACAAAAGGAGCAAAGCAAGTTCAGTTTCTTTGTGTATTAAAAAACACGACATCGGTTACCAACGTCACATAACTTAAGTGTTTTCATAAACTAAGATGCAATGTTATGTATTATAATATAACATGTATAACAGCCCTCCAGGTGCCGATTTGGAGGACACAGCTTATCTATATCTTTTGCAGCCCAGCAGATCCCAGCATGCAGAGCGGTACGACGAGGATGTCATTTATTCAGGACGCAGGCGGAAGAGTTCACTTTTAACTGTAACGTAAAGTAATAGAATTTGAATGTTTACCGAGAATTGTTATATTATAATATATGAAATCAGATCTTAGTTTTGAAATTGCTTAAGTTACGTGACGTTGGTAACCGATATTGTGTTTGTGGGAGCTATTATTTAGTTATTTATTCTTAAATATTAGTTTAATTTCTTAGGTTGATACAATATTAAGCTAGCTTTTTCTGTTTTTGTTGTCAATTTAGTTTAATCATTTTTGTCACTAAGTATGCATAGTTTTGGTAGTTCACTAACTGATTGGGTAATACTGTGGGCACCTGGAGGTTAGTTAAGGGCATAGCCAGGTATAGGACCGGTATGCACCGGGATGACACAGAGTTTTTACCAGCGAGTCAGCACAGCACAGAGTGAGAAGTATAAGACAGCCGCCACAGCATAGGAGCCACAAGCTATATATTGTTTATGTATGTTGGCTTCATTTGAAATGAATGCAAAATAAAAGGAAAAGACTGCCTGGACAACCCGCTATCTTTCTGCGTAAGAGAAACTAAACACTAGGTGCATCAGTGGCCCTTTGATGTAATGATTTGTTGGTCCCAAGGATACGTGGGACTACAGTGTTTTTAAATACACATAAGACGCTAGAATAAACTGCTCTTAGTGATAACATTAACCCCCCATACAGCCCTTGACCCAGACACTCACCTGAGCCCCTCCTGGGTCCGTGTACTGTTCTTATGAACATCAATGTACCAACACACATAACAAATACACAACGAGCAGCTCACGTTACCGGGAGCCGCTGCGCTGTTAACAGAAACTCGTCTGTAGTTATTAGTGAAAAGTCACTTTAATGACTCAACTTTCACACTGTAGAGGCTGACTAATATCTTCGGCTGAGACGGTTTTATATATAGTTTATACTTCATATTATGAACAGAAATGGACTAAAGTGAGTTCAGGCACACACGCCATGAACTTAAAATATCACTTTCTAAGTCAGTTATGTTAATAATGAACACAGAGAAAATGAACTTGCTTTGCTCCTTTTGTTTTGTGGTGTGATTAAAAACTAAACTTAACATGTAGATGTGTTTTATCTCCATAAAACACATCTACATGTTAAGTTAGTTTTCTGGTAACGAGGAAGCAGCATCAAGCTGAAGGAGAACAATGTGTGTTGTGACGTACTGTAGCTCGGATATATTCTGTAATATCTTAAGGTAACAGTTAAAAGTAGCTTGTATGATATGCAAGAAACAAATAAAAAGTCCTTGAATATAAGTTAATAAATGTGTTGTTGTGTGGGTTAGGGTTAGGTTGTTGTGGTTTTTGTTGATAATATTGATGGAATAATACTAATAATACTAGTAAAGTATTATAAATTAACTGATTTCATTTGAATTGAAAATAACCGGAATATGTTCTTCTCTCAGCCTGAAATATATCAACTGGTGCTTCGCCGACGTTACTTGACGCGGAAATATGACGTAGCTGCATCGACGACACTTCCGGAAATTACTCCGCATACACGCAACCAGTCTGCAGAGCATCGTGAGTTGATGTGTTTTTTGTTGTTGGTAACTTGAAGGATATTACCACGTTAGTCATAAATGCGGCTGTCATTTCCTGATCAGATCTGAATATTTTCTTCGTTACCATCCGTCTCAGACTGTTGTTTTGTTAGCATGCTAACAGCCAACGGCTAACAATAGTCAGTTTGCAAGTCACCACAACAAAAGCAATCTTCTTCACTGGATCTCCTAGTTAAAGCTCCAGTCAGACCTGCCTGAGGCAGTCCCATTATTCTACATTGTCATCATCCTCGCCATGTTTAAAAAAAGACCATCATCTGAGTCGTTTTTTATGCGGACCACTTGTATGCACTTTAACCGGTTTTTGTCAATAACACTTACCGTTACAACATCTAAATAGAGAGGTCGACCTTCAGCCTTATAACTAAGTTTGAATAATAATAATAATAATAAGATATCATAGTTTGTCCTCATTCAAGACGACAGTATGTGTAATTTATGTAACTTAGCAACGAATGTACTTCCTATTTACACCATTCATTTTAGTGGTATTGGGACAGTATGAACTAAGCTTATTAATACAACTGTTTCAAGGTTTAATGTAATGGAGATTCTTCTTGTTTCTATGTTTCAGTTTGAGCAATGGAGACGCTGAAGGACAGAGGAGAGAGACCGAGGGAGAAGACGGGGAGGAAGGAGAGATGGAAGGAGAGAAGGAGCAAGCAGAGAAACCTAGGGAAGGAGAGAGTGAGGAAGGTAATCGAGGGCAGGAGCCAGGAGGAAGAGGCCCCAAGGTTCAGATGAATAGGAGACACGAGGAAGAGGAAGGGCAGGGGTCGCCACAGACGAAGAAGCCGGTAGAGTTACTGATTTTTATCAATCACTCTTCTGGAATGTGATGATCATTCATTGTATGAAGTTATTGATCCGTGTGGTTTCTCCATCAGCTGATTGATCACAGTGTGAAGGTGGCGAGTCACTACAACAGCCTGCAGGAGGTCGGTCTGGCTGCACGAAGTCAAAGCAAAATCTTTTTCATGAGGAACTTCAACAACTGGCTAAAGAGTGTCCTGATTGGTAACTGATTATTAATCAATACTATCCATTATGACGTTACATTTAATTCAGCTGAGGCTTTCATCAAAAGCAACTTACAATATGTGCATTTCACCATGAGGGTTCAGACCTAGAACAGGAATCAACTTGGTAGAATTTCGTCATAGAGCCGAACTACAAAGTTCTGTTACTAAAGTGCTCCTTATCCAATGTGTAGTTTTTACATTTATAGACTTTATTATATCCTAATGGTATTGATGAGCTCATTCCGTTACTACTGGTAAGTGATGCAGGGAGAGGACTGGTGGCACCAGCCGGTAGACCGGCCAGGATGGAGTTCGAGGGATGACCTGAACCTTCTGAGTGAGAGGGGCGTACATCATGACATCGCCCCCCTCATGAGTTATAAAGACCAAGTGTGATGATGTTTATTATTGTTATCTGGAGATGAAAAACACCTGAACACATTTGATAATCAGCAATTTCTTTTATTTGATTAACAGGGGAGATCCTGGAGCAGGTGAGGGGGGCGGGGCCTGCTCAGCAGGTGTCTGTGTTGGACCTCGGCTGTGGAAAAGGAGGAGATCTGCTGAAGTGGAGGAGAGGAGGAATCAATCACCTGGTCTGTGCAGGTGATCTGTCATTATTTCTTTATTGTTCCGGTTATATTAGCTCAGGTTCTTTACACCTCTTATGACGGGTGCTCACATCGGTTTTATGTGACATGATTTGATGTACTGTGTCTTTATTCTCAGATATCGCTGGAGTGTCGGTGGAACAATGTCAGAGTCGTTACGAAGACATGAAGAAGAAAAGTCACAGCGAGAAAATCTTCAGTGCTCAGTTTATCAATGCAGACTGTTCCAAGGTAGACAAACATCATCTAGATCAGTTCACTGGCATATGTATGTAGAACAACATCATCTAGATCAGTTCACCGCTGACCGAATCCCAACTCCTTTGTCGTGTCTACACAGGAGGTTTTGTCAGAGAAGCTGGACAATCCGGAGCTGATGTTTGACATCTGCAGCTGTCAGTTTGTTTATCATTACTCATTCGAGAGCGAACAGAAGGCTGACATGATGCTGCGAAACGCATGTGAGCGTCTGAAACCTGGCGGTTTCTTCATCGGAACGACACCTGACGCTTTCGAACTTGTGTAAGAACAAACACCCCCAGGCTCAGTGACTGACGGTGTTTTATATCAATATATGAGTAACTCAAAGCTTGTTAATGATTGTCTGCGTATAAATACACTAACTAGGTCAATAATGCCTCTTCTGCTCATCCTCGGCAGTAAACGCTTGGAGGCGTCGGACTCTCTGTCGTTTGGAAACGAGGTTTTTAAGGTGTCCTTTCAGTCCAAAGGTTCCTACCCTCTGTTTGGATGTCAGTATCACTTCAGCCTGGAGGACGTTGTCAATGTTCCAGAGTCCCTTGTCTACTTCCCTCTTTTTCAACAGTAAGATTTGTGTGTTGTGATGGAAAATTTGATTGATCTGTTTTGTTTAATCAACAAGAAAAACATAAAAGCTAGGGCTGTCGAAGTTAACCCATTAATCTATGAAATTATTGTGGCAGAGATTATAAAATATGATAACGCAGTTAAACGCAACTTTGTTGCTTTCCGGTGTGCGTTGACCCCAGAAGACACTGCGGTCA
Organism: Gasterosteus nipponicus; assembly: GCA_014132575.2. Classification (NCBI taxonomy): domain Eukaryota; kingdom Metazoa; phylum Chordata; class Actinopteri; order Perciformes; family Gasterosteidae; genus Gasterosteus; species Gasterosteus nipponicus. The sequence continues at coordinate 298,937 of BMAF01002325.1, forward strand.
GTTAGATGGAGAGAGCGGGACTGTAGTTGAAGATGGAGATGCTTTCTGCATTGGAAGTAAAACAAACAGAAAACAGCGGAATTCCTCTACTTGTCAAACAGAAGGGGGACGAGTGGCAAACGGACCACTTTAGGACTGATGAGTGTGTTGCTCGCTGCTAGGCTACGTCCATCTCAACATCTACCAGCAGAGGACCACCACTGTGTCCCTAAAAGACAGTGGTTTGTAAAATGTCCTGCTAAATGTGGGGACATTGTTGGCACTTGAAACACGTCAAACGAGCAAAGTTCAACGTGTTCTACCTCTAAGATGATCACATATGTGTGGTTTGTGTTTAAAATACAATTAAACAACTGTGTTAAAATACACGCTTTATAAAGTAATTACTCGTTCATTTCTAAACAATCACTTCTAATCTAGATTAATGACGTTTAAAATGTGAGATATTGTTTTTAATCTCTCGACAGCCTTGAGAATGTATAGTGAAGAGTTTCCTGTAAGACTAGAGATTCCATTAAAGTGTATGTGTGTGCGTGTGTGTCTGTGTGTGTGTGTGTGTGTGTTGTTTGTGTATATATATATATATATATATATACACACATTGTAGATTAGAAGTCTGAGGCAATTTATTGACGAATGGACATCCTCTAGGAGTCTGTTAGTCCTCATTGTAAAGATCTAATGTCACTGCTGTGTAGACCCTCATTGGTTCTAACGGTTCTTATGTTCCTGTGTCTCAGCATGGCAAAGCGGTACAACATGCGCTTGGTGTTGAAGCAAAGGTTCTCGGAGTACTTTGAAGACAAAGTGAAGAAGGAGTCTCATCGCAGCCTCATGATGAAGATGATGGCCCTCCAGGTAAAAGTCAATGAGTAATCCGTCTCTGAAGCTTAACTGTGGTGTTTATAAGAAGCAGTACAATGAGGACCTTATTTAAACACACAACAGTAGTGTTTATTAATAACTTTGATTCCATCAACTGAGTGTGGAAGAGATTTAAAAACTGTGTTCATGTGCGATAAAATAATTGTCTATAATAATTATTAATGTATTAACTCCGACAACTATTTTAAAACGCGTTAACACAGTTTTTATAAATTATTTTTAGCCATTGCTCACAGAAACACCATGGGTCACAGTCGGGGTGCGATGTACATCAGTGTTGGCTTGGGAGGGGTATTGGGGGCGGGCCTAAGACTGCTGCATCGGCTCCTATGAACCCAAACAGAAAAGACCTGACGGAGAATTGGGGAACTGTAGCGATCTCTTGCGTCAGATTTTTTCATTTATATCTCCAAGACTGTGTATCGACCTGATCAAATAAATACATTTGAGGAGAAACAAAATGTCTTAAATGTAGATGAAGAAACACAAACATATCCAAAATCGTTTAATGTTAGTCAGTTCTGTCTCCATTTCACACTCATCTTATGCGTCACCTTCTCTCTTCTTGCTTGAGGAGTTAATTGCTTACTGAGCATCTAGTTTGTGTAGTAAACATATGTTGTTGTGTTTTCAGCCGTTTCCTTGTGATGAGGGCGGCAGACAGGTTACAGACAGCAGAGAAGAATACCGCCATGCTGAAGAGCACCGTGTCAGAGCCGGAGTCCAACCTCCAGTGGTGGGTCTTCTAAATGCACACCTTTCCAGTTGGGTTTCTGTTGAAGGCTTTGCCCATTTTGACAGCACTGTTTGTTTGTTTGTGTGCAGGGAACCCTCAGCAGATCTGAGTGGGAAGCAGCAAGTAAGTTTATTTAGTGTTCCTGTTACAGTTTGGTCTTCATTTTGTCGTCATTGTTGCTATTTTGGTTTAGTCGTCATCTAATCTCCCGTGTCACTGTTTGATCTTAACTTCACTGTTGAGTATTGGACTGTTTGAATTTAACAGACTTTGCTAATCCTGAGAATACCCAGTGTCCTCATCATTTCTTGTGATAAAAATGCTACATTATTTAGGATTGGATTCATGATGAGAATCTAAAAGATCCCAGTAAACACAATTGTAGTTTAGTTAAAAAATATATTCTTGGAGGATGCCTGATTGAAAAACAACAGGTTAATTCAGACCTGTAGACATAATGATGACCGTACTCTCGATTCATTCTGTATATCTTCGTGCTGAAATAATTCCTTTGCCTGTTTTCTCTGTTGTGTCCAGGTATCTACCTGGTGTTCATCTTTCAGAAGATGTCTTGATGTTCAAAACAACCAAAATTTGATTTCTTACCTCACCTGTTGTGAATGTTTGTTACTTTTATGTCGTATCTGATGTACTTTCTTTTGTTATCTAAATAAATTCAAAATTCAATTCATTTTATTTTATTTTGTAGAGCCTAAAATTGCAAATTTGCCTCAGAGGGCTTTACAGTCTGTACACATACGACATCCTCTGTCCCGAAACCCTCCATCGGCACAGGAACAACTCCCCAAAGAATGAAGAAACCCTTCCAAGAGGGGGAAAGAAAAGGGAAGAAACCTCAGTGAGAACGTCAGAGGAGGATCCGTCTCCTGATGGACAGACTACAATGATGTCATGTGTACAGAATGAACAATGTATAATACATGAGACTATATGACAGGAATGATTCAAGTAATTGTGAGTAGTAAACCAGACGCACAGCAGGACCACTGCAGGGACCACCACCATCACATAGAACCACCATCAGATAGAACCACCATCACATAGAACCACCATCAGATAGAACCACCATCAGATAGAACCACCATCTACATAGAACCACCATCTACATAGAACCACCATCACATAGAACCACCATCTACATAGAACCACCATCACATAGAACCACCATCACATAGAACCACCATCCACAGAAGCCTGTGGGGAGGGAGAGCACAGAGACTTTAGCAGAGGGTAATGTTGGTTTACGAGTATAGTAATATGATTAATATCTAAAATAATAATAATGATGATGATGATGATGGCAGCGGCAGGCGTCAGCATGGCCACGGTAGGTGTCAGGACCAGGGTCCAGAAGGAACTACGATCTACGGAGACCTGCTAGGGGAGAAAGCACAAAAAAAACTCCCGGAAAGAAGCTGAATTAGTCATGTGCATTAATACCGCGTGAATTATGGTAGAACGAGAAAAATACATGGTTACAATTTGGGTGGAGGTTATAATAAAAAACAAATCCGTTTAAAAGACTGGAATCAATAAACAGAAGGATAAAACTAATTAATTTGATAATGGGGAGAACAGAATAATGAATGTATACACATCCAATTTGAATTTGACTCGCCTTAAACTGTGGCCTCAACCTACATTTAGAGTGGTGGCCATTTGTCCTTGGGATTAATAAACAACTTGTGTCAAAGGGCCACTGATGCACCACTGGTTTGTTCTTTCCATGTAGAAAGAGCAGGTTTTCCAAGCAGGCTTTTCTTTTGACATTTATTTTGCTAACAAGAAGAGCCAACAAACATAACATAATTCCTATGCCTGTCTTTTTACACTGCTTAAAACTATGTTTATTTAATGAAAAGATGGTACAGTTGGAAACTGAGAGTGCATAGAATATGTATGTTAAAAACAATGTTAATGCTAAACTTAAAAGTGTGAAATGACAATGTCAAAAATCTAACTCAGTTCATTCTGAGGGTCTTTTCCCTCTTAGTTGAACGCACTTTAGATAAAAACATGAGCTAAATGTAAAGTGATAGTCCCAAAGGAAAAATGTATGTGGCTCCATCTCCTGGAATAATTTGTTTGTTTTAATTAACTATTTAATATATTGAATATGTCAGTTTCATATTTGAGGCTCTAGAATATTGTGCCAATGTGCCAGTATTATTTCAGATGGGGAAAGTATAGAGAGCAATGCTATTTTATATTATGTTTTTGACAGAGTTCTTAAAACTCTGAGAAGGTTATTGAGGTTAAAATTGCTCCCGTTGTACTTAAGTTACAAAATATCTTTCTTGTGTCTAATGCAGCCGACGGTGAGATTTTGCAGGAGTTTAACTATTTGATTGGTTATGCCTGTGCCGATTACTCAAAAGACTATTAGTCAAGTATTAAGAGATAATGGATGCCAGTTTGACCTGTCAGTAGTTCAAGAGATAGCCAGCGCGATCTGTGAGACAAACCTTGTTAGAAGCAATTGGTGAAACAGGTCTACTTTCCAGTGCTTGGAGGAGAGAGGTTTACTTTGATGTAGTGGAACCAGTAGGCAAGTCAAGGCAAGGCAATTTTATTTGTATAGCACATTTCAACACCAAGGCAATTCAAAGTGCTTCACCAGTAGAATAAATACTCAACCAAAAAGATAGTAAGTAATACAAAAATAAGTAATTCCAAAATATTTCAATTTTAAAGCCTTTGCTGCTAATTCAACATTTTGTAAATGTGCTCCTTTCCATTTCCGAGAGACATCAATTTCAGATTGGAAATCATTTACATGCATGTAGCTTTACGAGACCTCCATTGGAAGTGGCAAACGTTTCACATTGATGTTCTTAACAAGGAGATCTCAAATTCCGTGAAACAAAAGTCTTCAACCATGGGCATGAAAGCTTGGCCAAAAGTGTGGCGTACAATGGACTAAACTACAGGTGTGTGATGATTTTGATCCATGGCTTACTCGGTGCACGGCCAGAGGTTGTTAAAATCATCTAAATGGTGCTATTGCTGTACGTCGCTTTGGATAAAAGCGTCAGCTAAATGACATGTAATGTAATGTAATGTATTGCAAGACAGGTTCATCCTTGTTGTGAAGAAGCTCAGCCTGTACGATTATAAATAAATGATTTGAATAATCGTTTTCAATGTGTGGCGAGTGAGGAAATGTCCTTCCTGAGCTACCGTAGGCTCAGGCAGGCCTTGGTACCTCCTACTTCCTGGTTCACCCATTAGAACGGGTATAAAAGCTGCACATAATGAAGCTGCTGTCACCACGCTTGTCCCTTTCTGTGTTTGAGGCTGGCTGGAGAATCCAATGAGCTGGTAGGTTATTTTTTTTTTGTTATTAATTTTTTACAGTTCTTAGATAACCGATTTGGCCATGGGCGATCCTTCTGTTTGTCTCCCAGCTTGTCAGGGAGGCCCAAACCATGTGTGAGCTGGACCAGGTGGAGGAGCCTACAAGTAACTCCAGGCTGGCATTAGAAGCCACTGCTGTTTTGTGTAGCTTATTCAGTTCCTTTCTGGAGTTTCTTCATATTTGTAACATTAGTTAGTTTGCTGATGATTACTTTTGGTAATTTGTTTATTTATTTTTTTAGGGGTGATTGAGGCTGTCTGCAGAGTAGCATCCCAGATGGTGGGTCTGGTGACTGGGCCTTTCATCTGCTCATCCCATTGTCCGTTGTGTTTGTCTGCATTGTCTTTTAACATAGCATGCCTCGATTTTATATTGTTTGTGTGGAGAAACTAAGTCTGCGAGCGCCCTGTGCCAGAGCCTGTCCCCGTTCTCACCCCTGTGCGGCCTAGTCACCAGTAGCCCTCAATTTGTTTGTAGAGGTGCATTTTGTTATTCCTACAGCTGATGGAAATTAGTTTCATTGTTTTGGGTGCTTACTATATTTTAACTAAATGTTAATCTGGGGGAATCCTTTTGCCTCAGTCTGACTTCAGTCACCAGTGGATCTGTGGTTGTTGGATAATTTATGAGGAAATGTTTAACCCTGTGTTACCGGTGGTTAAAATGTCTGTCTTCCAGTTGCTCAACTTCTCATGATTTGATCTACACACTATGCATCAGTTAAAACTAATGCGTTCTAATACAACAGCCCTACAAATTATTTCTCACTCATTCTCTTGTATCAGGCAAGTCGACAGTCCAAATAGAAATCGGCCAATCGTACCCCTAGAAGGGATTTACTCACGTTGAACTTTACTAATTGCTTGTGATCTTTTCTCAGACTGCTATGGCTGGTTCCACACACACAGAATCAAGATGAACATTGGAAAAAACAAACTTCCAAATGGCTTGCCAAAGTCACTAGATATCTTTACTGCAAGATGAAGACAACCTTTAGGTTAAAGGGCAACCTCTCACTTCAATACATGGACCAAGATTTTGGCAATTACTTTTTAATCTACACTCTACCACTGAATTTCAGGGACAAGTAGGAGGCCAAACGGGTTAGTTGATATGTACAATGTTTGACCTACCTCTGTGTATTGCCCGTGAGAAATTGCGTAACCCTGTTTTATAAATTGTTGCAGATAATGTCATTTGTTTTTTAGTATTGTCATTTACTCATTTCAGTTTGTTCAATATGCGTTGGGCAAGAAACCTGGTGGAGACCGTGGTGCCATGAGTGCAAACAAAAGGTATGACTGACTTGCGTTGTTAACAAGCACACTCTTAAAGAGCCACTGCTCATATATTTAACTGCAAGCATTTTTCAAGATGTTTTAACTGTTTGAATTTCTTGGTGATTCATGGTGATTGTGATGTTTGTTCCGCAGTGTAAGTGAATCCTATGTGTGTACCCTATAAAAATGCACTTTACTGTCAGAAATGTGTATTTAATTAAAACTGCTGTACACTTCAGTGTACACTGTAACACTGTAGGTTAAGACCTTGTTTACTGGCCTAGTGTTGCAATGTACTCCAATTTGACAGTCACATTTACTGTGTACCTGGAATGTAATTTTTGGCAGTGAATTAATAAAATGTCAATGTTTTCTAGAGTCTTGTAGGACACAACTGCAATGGCTGATAATGGGCGGTCGACCAACTGACAGAACCGTACAGGTCAAAGGAGGCTCATAGATCTTTGGGAGAAGATGGGCGAGGCCTGGTCTCTTCATTAAGGTATTCTTTGTATGTATTTCTTGTCGTGCAGGCTGTGTAATGGCTCTAATAAAATGTCTTTCTAACTGTAAAGAATGCTTGAGTGTTGGCCTGTCCTGAACTATTTGGATCCTTTATCTGCTGTTTAACTATTTGCTGTTGGCCAATGTGTTAGTATTTCGAAATAACGTTAGCCTGTGGGCAAGTAGATGCCATCCTGTCAGTGTTTCAAAGATTTTTCAGAATGGGTTGTGATTCCATGCAGGATGGTCCAGAGAAGGCAGCAGGCTCCTGCCTTGAGGATCCCCAGAAGTGGTCAAGCAGTTTCAGCCTCCTGTGACGGTGGAAATAACCAGCAGTCTTTAGTGATTTGAGTGAACGGTAAGACTTGTAATAAAGATATGTAATGCTTGTCATGCAGGCTGTGTGACAGGTCTAATAAAACTTTCTCTTTTTCAAACTGTCTAGAGCCTGACTGTTGCATAATGTGTCAACTGCATCTTCTAATATGTAGCATGTCCTGAACTATGCCACCCTCTTTAGCTGCGTCATTTAATATTTGTAGTTTCTCCTCGATGTTCAAAAAGCTGCTATCAGTGTTCAGAAAACATTCCGGTTGGCTAAAGTAGTTCTATGATTCCACAGAAGACAGCAGGGTCCTGCCTCAGGCTCCCTAGGAGTGGCCAAGCAACTTTAGCCTCATGTGAAAATTGCCTGCTGACTGAGAGGTAAGACCCTTTTCAATACTGCTTTTATATCATGCTGTGGAAGTCTAATACAAAGTTCTGTTAGAATGCCTGACGGAAGATTGGTTAACTGCATCTGTTGTAATATGTACTGAACTAATCCAGTCTGTATCTGCGCTTTCCCAATGAGTAAAAAGATGCATTCTTGTCACTGCTTAAATATTTCTTGTTTGCTAAAGTGCTGTTCTACCACACAGGACAATTCATAGAACGCTTCAGGGGCAAGCAGCTTTAGCCTCCTGTGGAAATTGCCAACGTGGCGATTTGAGTAACAGGTAAGACTTTTTTCCCAGTAATGGTTATCATGCAGGCTGTGTGACAGGTCTAGAAAGGGTTTGCAACTGTATGATTGCATAATGTGTTAACTTGCAGTGCACCTTGTCTTTGGTTGCATGTCCTGAACTATTCTGTTTTAACTATTTTCCATTGGGCAGCAATGTGTTTGTATTGCTAAATGTAAACCTGCAGGTGCAAGAAGATCATGTCAGTGTTTCAAGACATTTCTGGATGAGTTGGGTAATGTAGTCTTGTTATTTCTTGCAGGACGATAGAATAAAACTTTCTACAGGCTTTGCCAAATCTCATTGACCAGCTGACAGGATTTGGCAGAAGGTAAGACTATTTTGTGGGCTAGGGTTAGCGGGGGCTAAGTGTGGGCTAGGGTTAGCGGGGGCTAAGTGTGGGGCTAGGGTTGGGTTGGGGGCTAAGTGTGTGAAGCTAGGGTGCTTGAGGCTAAGTGTGGCTAGGGTTAGCGGGGGCTAAGTGTGAGCTAGGGTTAGCGAGGGGGGCTAAGTGTGGGCTGGGGTTAGCGAGGGCTAAGGCTAGGGTTGCGGGGGCTAAGTGTAAGCTAGGGTTAGCGGGGGGCTAAGTGTGGGCTAGGGTTGGCGAGGGGGCTAAGTGTGAGCTAGGGTGGCGAGGGCTAAGTGTGGGCTGGGGTTAGCGGGGGGCTAAGTGTGGGCTAGGGGTTGGCGAGGGGCTAAGTGTGGGCTGGGGTTAGCGGGGGGCTAAGTGTGGGCTAGGGTTAGCGGGGGCTAAGTGTGGGCTAGGGTTAGCGGGGGCTAAGTGTGGGCTAGGGTTAGCGGGGGCTAAGTGTGGGCTAGCGTTGCGAGGGGCTAAGTGTGGGCTAGGGTTAGAGGGGCTAAGTGTGGGCTAGGGTTAGCGGGGCTAAGTGTGGGCTATGCTGGGCTAAGTGTGGGCTGGGGTTGAGGGGCTAAGTGTGGGCTAGGGTTGCGAGGGGCTAAGTGTGGGCTAGGGTTGCGGGGGCTAAGTGTGTGGGGGCTGAGAAACTAGCTAGGGGGCTAAGCTGTGTGGGCTAGGGTGGGCGGGGGGCTAAGTGTGGAGCTAGGGTTAGCGGGGGCTAAACTGGGCTAGGAGTGCGGGGGCTAAGTGTGGGCTAGGGGGGGGCTAAGTGTGGAGCTAGGGGTTGAGGGCGGGGGGCTAGGTTAGCGGGGGGCTAAGTGTGTGGTGCTAGGGTTAGCGGGGGCTAAGTGTGGGCTGCTAGGGTTAGCTGAGTGGGGCTAAGTGTGGGCTGGGGTTGCGAGGGGGCTAAGTGTGTGGGCTAGGGTAGCGGGGGCTAAGTGTGTGGGCTAGGGGTTGCGAGGGGGCTAAGTGGGGCTAAGTGTGTGGGGCTAGGGTTGCGGGGGCTAAGTGTGGGCTAGGGTTAGCGGGGGGCTAGTGTGTGGAGCTGGGGTTAGCGGGGGGCTAAGTGTGGAGCTGGGGTTATGAGGGGGCTAAGTGTGGGCTAGGGTTAGCGGGGGGCTAAGTGTGGGCTGGGGTTAGCGGGGGGGCTAAGTGTGGCTAGGGGCTAGGGGCTAAGTGTGGGCTAGGGGTTGTGAGGGCTAAGTGTGGAGCTAGGGGTTGGGAGGGGGGCTAAGTGTGAGCTAGCTAGGGTTAGCGGGGCTAAGTGTGCTGGGGGTTAGCGGGGCTAAGGGTGGGGTTAGCGGGGGCTAAGCTAGTGTGGGCTAGGGTTAGCGAGGGGGCTAAGTGTGGGCTGTGGAGGCTAAGTGTGGGCTAGGGTTAGCGGGAGCTAAGTGTGGAGCTGGGGTTAGCTGGGCTAAGGGGGCTAGGAGGTGTGGGCTGGGGTTAGCGGGGGCTAAGTGTGGGCTAAGCTGTGAGCTGGGTGTGGGCTTAGGGGCTAAGTGTGGGCTAGGAGTTAGCGAGGGCTAAGTGTGGGCTAGGGTTGGGCGGGGGCTAAGTGTGCTGGGGTTAGCTGGGCTAAGTGTGGGCTAGGGTTAGCGGGGCTAAGTGTGGGCTAGGGTTAGCGGGGGCTAAGTGTGGGCTAGGGTTAGCGGGGGGGCTAAGTGTGGGCTGGGGTGCGGGGGGCTAAGTGTGGAGCTAGGGGTTAGCGGGGGGCTAAGTGTGGGAGCTGGGTGCTGGGCTAAGTGTGGGCTAGGGTTAGCGGGGGCTAAGTGTGGAGCTGGGGAGTAGCGGGGGCTAAGTGTGGGCTAGGGGTTAGCGGGGGGCTAAGTGTGGGCTAGGGTTAGCGGGGCTAAGTGTGGAGCTAGGGTTAGCGAGGGGGGGCTAAGTGTGGGGTTAGGGTTAGCGGGGGCTAAGTGTGGGCTGGGGTTAGCGAGGGGGCTAAGTGTGCTGGGGCTAGGCTAAGTTGGAGCGAGGGGCTAAGTGTGGAGGCTAGGAAGTGCGGGGGCTAAGTGTGAGCTAGGTGTTAGCGGGGGCGAGGGGGCTAAGTGTGGGCTAAGGTAGCTTGAGAAACTAAAGTGTGGGCTAAGGGTTGGCTAAACTAAGTGTGCTAAGGAGTTATGGGCTAAAGTGTGGGAAACTAAAATTAGGGTTAGGGGCTAAGTGTGTGGGCTAGGGTTGTGCTAAAATTGGGCTAAAAGCGGGGAAACTAAACTAAAATTACTGAGGGCTAAGTGTAAAGCTAGGGTTGCGAGGTATGTTAAGCTAAAATTACTTGAGAAACTAAAAATGTAAACTAGGGTTACTAAGCTAAGTGTGGGCTAGGGTTAGCTGGGGGCTAAAAGTGTGTGGAGCTAAAGTGTAAACTAGGGTTGTGAAACTAAAAGTGTGGCTAGGAGTTCAGAAACTGTGGGCTAGGGTAAACTAAGTGTGGGCTAAAATTGCGGGGGCTAAGTGAGTGTAAGCTAGGGTGTGCGAGGGCTAAGTGTGGGCTAAAGTGTAGCTGGGCTGTTGAGGTTAGCTGGGCTAAGTGGGTTACTTTAGGGGCTAAGTGTGGGGGCTTAGGGTGTGTGGCTAAGGGTTAGCTGGGCTAAGTTAGCTAGGGTTAGGGGCTAAGTGTAAGCTAGGGGTTGTGAGGAGCTGCTAAGTGTGGGCTGGGGTTAGCGGGGGCTAAGTGTGGGCTAGGGGTTAGCGGGGGGGCTAAGTGTGGGCTAGGGTTGGCTGGGCTAAGTGTGGGCTAGGGTTGCTGGGCTAAAAGTGTGGGCTAGGGTTAGCGGGGGCTAAGTGTAAGGCTAGGGGTTGTGCCAGGGCTAAAGTGTGGGCTAGGAGTTGCGGGGGGCTAAAGTGTAAACTAGGGGTTAATTTAAAACTAAAAGTGTGAGCTAGGGTTACTGAGGGCTAAGTGTAAGCTAAAGGTTACT